>CM038727.1:7690941-7943441 GCA_021613375.1 Megaleporinus macrocephalus | reverse complement strand
GTGAGTACATGCAGTTTGGAAGCTGATCGGTAAACGAAACCATGATGTTTGTGTGGGCTTGAAAAAAATGAATGGGACTCTATGGGAGGAACGAAGGATGAATAAACGACAAGTAGAGGAGTGCAGGTCAGTGTGTTTGGGGACCTGCCCTGAGTGAGTACATGCAGTTTGGAGGCTGTAGGTTTAATGAAACCAGAATGTTTGGGATGCACTCAAAGATGAATAGGTCTCTATGATGGGGAAAAAAGAGGGATGGAATAAAATGACAAACAGACGAGTACGGGCCGAACCCACACTGCAGTCAGGGTCGGGGGTCCGCCCTGAGTCAGTGTATGTGAAAAGGTGTTGAGTAGTTCAGTTGAAGTCCGTTCCAGACAACATTTTGCATACACTGATTCAGGGCAGACCCAGACCGCAGGTTCAGGGTTGGTTCGACCCGCACTCGTCTGTTTGTTGTTTTTTTCCATCCCTCTTTTTCCCCAGAGTGCTATTCATTTTCGGGCCCACCCAAAAATTCTGGTTTCGTTTAGCCTACAGTCACCAAACTGCCTGTACTCATTCAGGGCAGAACCACAAACTCTAATCCACAGACACACTGACCTACACTCGTCGATTTGTCGTTTGCTCATCCCTCTTTTCTTCCCTAGAGTCCCATTCATTTCCGAGGCCCCCGCAAACATCATGTTTTGTTTCACCAACCGTCACCAAAGTGTGCCTTTACTCAGTCAGGGCGGGTCCACAAGCACTAATCCACAGAAACACTGACCCGCACTCCTCTATTTGTCGTTTACCCATCCCTCTCTTCTTCTATAGAGTCCCATTCATTTTCAGGCCTCCACAAACATGTTTAGTTTAACCAACAGTCAACCAACTGTCTGTACTCACTCAGAGCAGATCCCCAAACTCTGATCCTCAGACATACTGACCCGCACTCCTTTATTTGTCATTTACTCATCCCTCTTTTCTCCCATAGAGTCCCATTCATTTTTGGGCCCACCAAAAAATTATGGTTTTGTTTAACCAACAGTCAACCAACTGCCTGTACTTATTTAGGGCAGGTCCACAAGCACTAATCCACAGAAACACTGACCCGCACTCCTCTATTTGTCGTTTACCCATCCCTCTCTTCTCCCATAGAGTCCCATTCATTTATGGGCCACCAGAAACATAATGTTTTATTTACTCTACAGCCATCAAACTACCTGTACTCACTCAGGGCAGGCCCTCAACCTCGGATGCATAGACACACTGACCCGCACTCTTTTATTTATCATTTACTCATCCCTCTCTTCTTGCATAGGGTCCCATTCATTTTCAGGCACCCACAAACATCATGTTTTGTTTCACCTACAGTCACCAAACTGTCTGTACTCACTCAGGGCAGGTCCACAACCTCTAATCCACAGAAACACTGACCCGCACTCTTCTATTTATCATTTACTCATCCCTCTCTTCTTGCATAGGTTCCCATTCATTTTCAAGCATCCACAAACATCATGTTTTGCTTCACCTACAGTCACCAAACTGCCTGTACTCAGTCAGAGCAGATCCCCAAACTAATCCACAGACATACTGACCCGCACTGCTCTATTTGTTGTTTACTCATCCCTCTCTTCTCCCATAGAGTCCCATTCATTTTCGAGGCACCCACAAACATCATGTTTGGTTTCACCTACAGTCACCAAACTGCCTGTACACAGTCAGAGCAGGCCCCCAAAATCTGATCCACAAAGATACCCACCCACACTCCTTTATTTGTCAATTACTCATCCCTCTCTTTTCACATAGAGTCCCATTAATTTTCGGGCCCACCAAAAAAAAAATGGTTTTGTTTAACCAACAGTCACTAAAGTGCCTCTACCCAGTCCGGGCAGGCCCCCAAACTCAGATCCACAGACACACTGACCCGCACTCCTCTATTTATCATTTACTCATCCCTCTCTTCTTGCATAGAGTCCCATTCATTTTTCAACAGATCCTCATTTGTTAATGAATTTTGGTCTTTGTTGTCTTTCTGACAGGTCCACTGGTTTCTCAGAGGTCATTGTGGTGGTGGGCGGCTGCGAGAGAGTGGGGGGCTTCAACCTGCCCTACACAGAGTGCTATGACCCCGTGACCGGAGAGTGGAAATCACTGGCCAAACTCCCCGAGTTCACCAAGTCCGAGTACGCGGTGTGCGCCCTCCGCAACGACATCCTCGTCTCAGGTCAGGAGGGTCATCGGTCACTGCTTTCTGTTATTTGTCTGTCTTTCTCTGGTCAGTGTTTCTGTCCTGTGTCTGTCCCTCAGACGTCTTCACGTTTGCTGGGACTGGTTCAGCTCACAGGCGTTGTCTCCGTGCTGCTCTGTTTGTGTGGCCGCTTCGTGTCTCTGGAGGTTTGATCTGTAGGGACGGCTCACAGCTAGCACAGCAAGTCTGGAGGAAAGGTTGCGACAGAGGAGGGATGAGAGAGAGCGAGGGAGCGCGAGGGAGCCAATGAGAGGGCATGTGGGCGGAGCCTTAGAGAGACATCTGTTTACATTTGCAATGTGCTGAGCTCTCACATGGCTCCGAGAAAAGCAGTCTCTCTCTCGCTCATTTATCCTCTACTCTCTCTCCCTCTATTCCTTCCTTCCACCCTGTCCCTCTCCCTCTTTCTCTCATTTCCCTTCTCCTCCCTCTTTTTCTTTCTCTCTCTTTTCTTTTTGCCTCCCTTCCACTGTCTATTTCTGTCTCTCTCCCTCTTGTTTCCCGTCTACTCTCTTTCTTTCTCCTTTTCACCCTGTCTCTCTATCCCTCGTCTGTCATTTCTCGTCTTCTCTCATTGTCCTTTCTCTCTTTCTTTCTCTCTCTTTTTGCCTCCCATCTACTCTTTCTCTCTCTTACTCCTCTTTCTTCTTTCTCCTTTCCACTCTGTCTCTCTGCCGCTCTATCATTTTTTGTCTTCTCTCATTGTTCTTTCTCTCTTTCATTTGCCCTCTACCCTCACTCTTTCACTCTCCTCCTCACATCCCCTCCACTCTTTCTCTCCCCCTCTCTCTTGTGTCCCCTCTACTATCACTCTTTCTTTCTCTTTCTCCCCTCCACTCTCTGTCTCTCTCTCATCCTCTCTCTTTTCCCCTCTACTCACACTCGTTCTTCCTTTCCTTCCACTTTTTCTCTCTTCCTCTCTTTTGCCCAGCACTCTTACCTTTTATGTTTCTCCTCCTCCCCTCTATTCGCTGTCTCTCTCTTCTCACCTTTACTCTCTCTCTCTCTTTCTCTCTCTCTGTCCTTTTATCATTTGTCCTCTTCTCACTCTTTCTCTATACCTCTCTCTTTCCCCCTCTGCTCCTACTTTTTCTCTTTCTTTATCCCCTCCACTCTGTCTTTCTTGCCCCCCTCTCTCTTTCTTCCTGCTGTCTTACTCTTTCTTTACAGTTGCTGCTTTAGTCTTGCTCTGTTTTCTTTTTCCTCTCTTTTTTCCTCTCTCTCTCTCTCTCTCTCTCTCTCTCACACACATGTATCCACTGCAGTCTCTGTCCTTTTCTCATTTGTCCTCTTCTCACTCTTTCTCCATTCCTCTCTTTTCCCATCTACTCCTACTTTTTCTTTCTTTATCCCCTCCACTCTCTCTCTCTCTCTCTCTCTCTCTCTCTCTCTCTTCTCTCACTCTCCTATCCAATGCCGTCTCTGTCCTTTTCTTATTTGTCCTTATCTCACTCTTTCTCTATTTCTCTCTCTTTTCCCTTCTACTCCTACTTTTTCTCTTTCTTTATCCCCTCCACTCTGTCTTTCTCTTTTCCACTCTATTCTCTCTCTCTCTCTCTCTCTCTCTCTCTCTCTCTCTCTCTCTCTCTCTCTCTCTCTCTCTCTCTCTCTCTCTCTCTCTCTCTCTCCAGGTCTAGTTCTCTCAGTCAGGGCTGAAGTAAATGTTTCCAGTAGTACTGGGTTCTATGTTACACCTGCTTCTGTGTCACTTTCTGTTGAATATGAATGTGAAATTAATATGTTTCTATATACGAAGGTAAGAAAGGGTTAATCAACAGATCCTCATTTGTTAATTAATTATGGTCTTTGTTGTCTTTATGAAGGTATTGATAACTCTCAGTAACTCCAAATAACTCCCACATTTCAGAACTGGGCTTTCCCAAAGTTTATGAGTCAAACACCAGTTATGGTGTTTATATTTTACTGGTCATATATTAATCCAGAAGTTGTGCATGTGTTGCTTTGCATGGACTATTTTAATATATTTTAATATTTAATATATTTTAATATATGGCATGTTAACCCCCCCCCCCCCATAATATTAGTTACTAGTCCATAAACAATTCCTCAAACATAGTACTATACAGTATCACGAGACAGCTGCTCAAATAAAACATACAGCAAAGTAATTGATATTATTAGCCATGCTAATCACTTACACCTCATATTTAATTAAACGTACATACAAAGATGCAAAAATCTAATCAGGAAGCTGAGAAAGGTTGAGTCCAGAAGTCAGGACAGGTTGATGTTCAGCCCTGTGTTGATCATGCAGCGGCGGCAGAATCCAGCCAAATAGCCAAAACTCTGAGTTGTAGGATTTTGTGCTTTGCTAAATGGGCCCTGCTGTGGTTTTCCTCTCAGCTGCTCTCTCACTCATCACACAGCCACAGCTGACTGTTACACATAAACACACTGTCTGTCAAGACACACACACACACACACACTTACACTTACAGCACTTTATCCCCCACATTCCACAATTCCCCAATCCATCAGCCCCTCCTCCCCCTCCCCTTACTGCCCTCTCAGTCCACGCTCACGTGCCTCGACTCGGAATGCAAAATTAATCTGCCGTGTGTGTTTTCATGAATTTTCAGAGCAACAAATGGAAACACACACACACACACACACACACACACACACACACACACACACACACACACACACACACACACATACATATATATATATATATATATATGTGTAGTTCATAGTTCATCTGATTCTCTGTATACATTATTACTCTGTTCTTCATTAGGGAGGTAGATCATTCTCAGCACTACAGTGGTACTGATATGGTGTTGGTGATGTGTAAGTGTGTGTTGTGCTGGTGTGTGTGGATCAGACACAGCACTGCTGCTGCTGGAGTGTTTTAAAAACCTCAGTGTCACTGCTGGACTAAGAATAGTCCACCACCAAAACTATCCAGACAACAGTCCACTGATGAAGAACTAGAGGAACTAGAGGAACTGTGCAGCAGTTACTGTCTCTGACTTTACATTTGCAAGGTGGACCAGCAAGTAGTAGGAGTGTGTAATAGAGTGGACAGTGAGTGGACGCAGTGTCTGATCCTCTCACACCAACGCAACACACACTAACGTTCCACCATCGGGTCAGTGTCCCTGCAGGGCTTAGAATGACCAGAATTCACAATAATCACAATAATAAATGGTATCATGATATGTAGTGCCATAATTTGGGACAAATCAGGTGTGTGTGTGTGTGTGTGTGTGTTTGTATATATGTGTGTGTATATATTCTGTCCCTCCAACTCTTCCCCTATTACCTGTCATTATACAGGCTGGGCTACTTTAGAGCTCATCTTCTGATTCATCTCTCATTGTTTACAGCTCTGACTCTCTGTAATCTCTGTTTACGTACGTTAACTGATCTCGATTCAGCTTTTCTTACTCAACATACTTCATTCCAATCCTCACTCATTCAAGATCTGTTTGCTTAAAACACGAGTCAAGGCTTTAGAGATGGATAGATAAAGAGACAGATGGATAGATAAAGAGAGAGAGAGAGCGAGAGAGAGGACCCAGCCAGCAGTGTGCAGGTGCTTACTCAGCAAGATGGCTGACGGGTTAACCTGGTTTGATGGCCTGCAGCCGTTTGCATAGCAGTTGAATGATTTGCATCGGATCACATAACCCTGACGTACTGCATCACTTCCCTTATTCTCTTAAAGCGATAGACATCAAATTGCTATAATTATAAAAAGATGGAAGGATCGATCGGCTATGTATCGGACGGTTTTTAATCAAAGTATGCGATCAGTGATTGGCTGATCACGAGAGTCGATCGATGGTGTTAAACAAATGAGCCTATTTTCTGTATTTCCAGCTAGTGTTTCATTGAAACCCCCTCCAGTCAGGTTGCAATTCCTATCTGAACCACTAGGTGGAAATACATACCCTTTCATACCCCACGCAGCTGAATACAGTGAGTATCAGCAAACAGCAGAGCTAGCACGCACAGCTAGCACAAAACAAACAACCCAGAACACCATACAGACCAGATCTAACCGGTACGAACAGAACAGCAGCAACAATTCAAGATCTACATTTAATGATTACAGATTTAGTTTAAAATAACAGAGTCTGCATTTAATGACTGCAGTTTAACTGAATGTATTTAAATTAAGGGTCTAAATTTAATGATTGGCAATATTTGTTTGATTTACTTTGTTTATTTTCTGCTAATTTTGTTAAAAATAGTAAACTGTTTCATATGAGCTGGTTAAAAATGGTAATAAACCAGTTTAGACCATGTTTCATGACTTGCTTGCGCTAATAACTACATGTAGCCCTGCCGTGGCATATAGCCCCGCCCTCTATCAATATCAGCTATCGGCCAATCGTGCTGAAAGGTGATTGGCGATCAGATTCAGCCTCAAAAACACTGATCGGTCCATCTCTAGCTATATTCTTCCTTTTGGCTGAGCAGTGTAGCAGACACGTAGAGCTAACGTAGCAGAGAAGTAATGGAAGCTTGTAGACCACCAATTAGCAAACAGTATGCTTAAACCGTAATGACACTTTCCTTGGACGGTGGAGTTGCTGAGTAAGCTTAAGACTGAGATTACAGACACACGTTGGCTCAACTATATCTAGTTAAAGAGAGAAGTATATATTTTTGTGTATATAACATTAAAACTGCCTCCATGTATCTACACTCACTGTCCATTGTATCAGCCCCACTGATCATATAGGAGCTACACTTACAGACTGTAGTTCATCTGATTATCCTCCTTTACCCTGTTCTTTAATGGTCAGGACCACCACAGAGCTGGTACTCTGAGGGTAGTGGGTCATCCTGTGGGGGTCCTGACCATTGAAGAACAGGGTAACAAAGTATACAGAGAAAGAAAGACCACGTCTGTCCAAAAACCATCTGTCATCCTATTGATTGTGTGTACAGTTCATGGATGAACCTAAAGAAATGATGAAATGACTGGGAAAGATGTCTGGTTCCATTGACTTACATTCAAATCAAGCTTGTTGTTTTCCCTTCTCCGGTAAAATACCCATTTTGGAGACCCAGGGTTCTGTTCTGAGAGCAGCGATGTGATGTACAATATAACGCTGTGTGGTTGTTCCAGGTGGACGCATCAACAGCAGGGACGTGTGGATGTACAACTCTCAGCTGAACATCTGGATCCGCGTGGCTTCGCTCAACAAGGGCCGCTGGAGACACAAGATGGCTGTGCTGCTGGGCAAGGTGAAGCTCCGCACACACTTAAGAGTATATGGTCTGGACAGATGGTTTGTGGGCAAACCCTTAACGTTATGTGAAGGTTCTTTACTCTTTCTCATTTACCCCATATACATAACTGGTTCTTTCATTCCTCCTTAATGGAACCAAACTTTTTACGGCTTCACTCCAAAAACCTTTATTTCTTTTAAAGCTCGTATTATTGTTCTGGCGGCATGGTGGTGTAGTGGTTAGTACGGTGGTGTAGTGGTTAGTATGGTGGTGTAGTGGTTAGTACAGTGGTGTAGTGGTTAGTACGGTGGTGTAGTGGTTAGTATGGTGGTGTAGTGGTTAGTATGGTGGTGTAGTGGTTAGTATGGTGGTGTAGTGGTTAGTACGGTGGTGTAGTGGTCAGTATGGTGGTGTAGTGGTTAGTATGGTGGTGTAGTGGTTAGTATGGTGGTGTAGTGGTTAGTATGGTAGTGTAGTGGTTAGTACGGTGGTGTAGTGGTTAGTACGGTGGTGTAGTGGTTAGTATGGTGGTGTAGTGGTTAGTATGGTGGTGTAGTGGTTAGTACGATGGTGTAGTGGTTAGTATGGTGGTGTAGTGGTTAGTATGGTGGTGTAGTGGTTAGTATGGTGGTGTAGTGGTTAGTACGGTGGTGTAGTGGTTAGTACGGTGGTGTAGTGGTTAGTATGGTGGTGTAGTGGTTAGTACGGTGGTGTAGTGGTTAGTACGGTGGTGTAGTGGTTAGTATGGTGGTGTAGTGGTTAGTATGGTGGTGTAGTGGTTAGTATGGTGGTGTAGTGGTTAGTACGGTGGTGTAGTGGTTAGTATGGTGGTGTAGTGGTTAGTACGGTGGTGTAGTGGTTAGTACGGTGGTGTAGTGGTTAGTATGGTGGTGTAGTGGTTAGTACGGTGGTGTAGTGGTTAGTACGGTGGTGTAGTGGTTAGTATGGTGGTGTAGTGGTTAGTATGTTGGTGTATTGGTTAGTACGGTGGTGTAGTGGTTAGTATGGTGGTGTAGTGGTTAGTATGGTGGTGTAGTGGTTAGTACGGTGGTGTACTGGTTAGTATGGTGGTGTAGTGGTTAGTATGGTGGTGTAGTGGTTAGTACGGTGGTGTAGTGGTTAGTATGGTGGTGTAGTGGTTAGTATGGTGGTGTAGTGGTTAGTATGGTGGTGTAGTGGTTAGTATGGTGGTGTAGTGGTTAGTACGGTGGTGTAGTGGTTAGTATGGTGGTGTAGTGGTCAGTATGGTGGTGTAGTGGTTAGTATGGTGGTGTAGTAGTTAGTAAGGTGGTGTAGTGGTTAGTATGGTGGTGTAGTGGTTAGTATGGTGGTGTAGTGGTTAGTAAGGTGGTGTAGTGGTTAGTATGGTGGTGTAGTAGTTAGTAAGGTGGTGTAGTAGTTAGTAAGGTGGTGTAGTGGTTAGTATGGTGGTGTAGTGGTTAGTATGGTGGTGTAGTGGTTAGTAAGGTGGTGTAGTGGTTAGTACGGTGGTATAGTGGTTAGTACGGTGGTGTAGTGGTTAGTACGGTGGTGTAGTGGTTAGTATGGTGGTGTAGTGGTTAGTAAGGTGGTGTAGTGGTTAGTATGGTGGTGTAGTGGTCAGTATGGTGGTGTAGTGGTTAGTATGGTGGTGTAGTAGTTAGTAAGGTGGTGTAGTGGTTAGTATGGTGGTGTAGTGGTTAGTATGGTGGTGTAGTGGTTAGTATGGTGGTGTAGTAGTTAGTAAGGTGGTGTAGTGGTTAGTATGGTGGTGTAGTGGTTAGTATGGTGGTGTAGTAGTTAGTATGGTGGTGTAGTGGTTAGTATGGTGGTGTAGTGGTTAGTATGGTGGTATAGTGGTTAGTAAGGTGGTGTAGTGGTTAGTATGGTGGTGTAGTGGTTAGTACGGTGGTGTAGTGGTTAGTAAGGTGGTGTAGTGGTTAGTAAGGTGGTGTAGTGGTTAGTATGGTGGTGTAGTGGTTAGTATGGTGGTGTAGTGGTTAGTATGGTGGTGTAGTGGTTAGTATGGTGGTGTAGTGGTTAGTATGGTGGTGTAGTGGTTAGTATGGTGGTGTAGTGGTCAGCACTGTCTCCTCACAGTAAGATGATCTGGGTTGGATTCCCGGTCCGGGTGGTTCTGTGTGGAGTGTGTATGTTCTCTCCGTGTTTGAGTGGTTTCCTCTGGGTACTCCGGTTTCCTCCCACAGTCCAAACACATGTGCTGATTGGTCTATAGGTGTGAGGGTGTGCGTGAGTGTGTGTTGGCCATGCGATGGACTGTACCTGGTGTACCAGATCGGTGTATTTCCTCATTTCATGTAGGATGTTTATTTAAGTGTAAGACTTTAGATCAACATGCATGCTCTGTGTATTCAACCCGGAGTGTAGGGACGTCTGACTGATCCTGGTACAGTACATGTGACGCATTCTTAGCACTACAGTGCCTCTGTCGTACAGTTGTCTGTTGTGGCTTGTTATGAACTTTGCTTAAACATGAGTGCCACCCCCCCCACCCCCCGCCACCGCACCCACCCCCCATTGAACAACAAACACTGGGTTCATAACATACTAATTAAACTCATTTAGGCTACAGACACTTCGCCGCCATCGTCGCCAGCTGTCTGTCACTCGCTGTGTACACTTATCTCTCACTTAGCACTCTTTCTTGCTCTCTCTCCGCTCGCCTGCATTTTCCTCTCTCTGCTCTAGATTCTTCTTCTGCTTACTTTCCACATTGGCCCTGTAAACAGTGACATCATCAGCTCTCTCCACCCTGTGACTCACTTGGTTTTAAAAGCTGGTTAGTTAGTGTTCCAGAACTGGTCTGCAAAATAGGTGACTTGAGCTCCACCGCTTTTTCTTTTTTTTTAATGAGAGGAATGTTGTGGGGTTAAAGGTGCCACCCCCCTACCCCCCACCCCTCACAGGAAATTACTATAGTATATCAACAACACCTTGAAATCACAAACAACACATGCAGTATGTAACACTGGTCAGTGGTAAACATATTCAGTAACTGTAACACTACCTTCACCTACCTGTGTACAGGTAAACTGTAACACTACCTCTACCTACCTGTGTACAGATAAACTGTAACACTACCTCTACCTACCTGTGTACAGATAAACTGTAACACTACCTTCACCTACCTGTGTACAGGTAAACTGTAACACTACCTTCACCTACCTGTGTTCAGGTAAACTGTAACAGTACCGTCACCTACCTGTGTACAGGTAAACTGTAACACTACCTTCACCTACCTGTGTGCAGATAAACTGTAACACTACCTCTACCTACCTGTGTACAGGTAAACTGTAACACTACCTCTACCTACCTGTGTACAGGTAAACTGTAACACCACCTTCACCTACCTGTGTACAGGTAAACTGTAACACTACCTTCACCTACCTGTGTACAGGTAAACTGTTACACTACCTTCACCTACCAGTGTACAGGTAAACTGTAACACTACCTTCACCTACCTGTGTACAGGTAAACTGTAACACCACCTTCACCTACCTGTGTACAGGTAAACTGTAACACCACCTTCACCTACCTGTGTACAGGTAAACTGTAACACTACCTTCATCTACCTGTGTACAGGTAAACTGTAACACTACCTTCATCTACCTGTGTACAGGTAAACTGTAACACCATCTTCACCTACCTGTGTACAGATAAACTGTAACACTACCTTCACCTACCTGTGTACAGGTAAACTGTAACACTACCTTCACCTACCTGTGTACAGGTAAACTGTTACACTACCTTCACCTACCAGTGTACAGGTAAACTGTAACACTATCTTCACCTACCTGTGTACATGTAAACTGTAACACCACCTTCACCTACCTGTGTACAGGTAAACTGTAACACTACCTTCATCTACCTGTGTACAGGTAAACTGTAACACTACCTTCACCTACCTGTGTACAGGTAAACTGTAACACCATCTTCACCTACCTGTGTACAGGTAAACTGTAACACCATCTTCACCTACCAGTGTACAGGTAAACTGTTACACTACCTTCACCTACCAGTGTACAGATAAACTGTAACACTACCTTCACCTACCTGTGTACAGGTAAACTGTAACACCATCTTCACCTACCTGTGTACAGGTAAACTGTAACACTACCTTCATCTACCTGTGTACAGGTAAACTGTAACACCATCTTCACCTACCTGTGTACAGGTAAACTGTAACACCATCTTCACCTACCAGTGTACAGGTAAACTGTTACACTACCTTCACCTACCAGTGTACAGGTAAACTGTAACACTACCTTCACCTACCTGTGTACAGATAAACTGTGAGTCACTCTGGGGAAGAGCTCCCACCAGTTAGACACAAAGAAGCGACTGCTTAACAGTGCATGAGTACTTGTGGTGGTGAAGGGCGTACGGGGTGGTGGTGTGTCTCGGGGGTGAAGTGCTGAAATAGGTTTCAGTATGATGGATTGGGCTGCACCTGCGTCTCAATGGCTCCCTGAGTTTCCAGAAGAGACGAATGGCCCCATGCTGTTGTGAAAGCTCAGCCACGCTTTCTACTTTGTTTTGCTCTGGGAGAGGCACGTTCTCGGAACAGGCTCAGGGCAATACGTCTTGTTTTCGCTGGAGCCAACGAGGAAACAAAAGCTGCTTGTGCAACAGCAGATTACAGCATCCAGCCACCCTGCCTGCTTCCTCTTTCGCCCCGTTTTTGCCCTCGTCCTGATCCCTCTCTGAAAAAGCTTCAGTGACCGACGAGGTGTCCAACAAATCAAAGAGGATCTCAGCCTCAGATCTCATAAGGAACCATTTGGAATGCAAACAGTGAGATGAATTCATATGTAGGGATGGGTATCAAGAACCGGTACTGATTCCTAACTGGTCAGTGCTGAAGTATTTACATAACGTTAATTTACTCTGCCTAGCAGGCATTTGCAGATGGCTACCTTAACTGTTTAAATGCTAGGCTTCATTCTCTGCTCTGTAAGATATTCAAAAGAAAATAAGTATACTTAAAGTTCATTTTATTAAGTATAATTTATGCAGTTACTATACTAATGTGATTGTACTAGTAGTACACTTGTATATGTACTATTTTAATACTTCTTGGGACTAAATTGGCCCACTTTCTAGTTTTTAAAAGTATACTTTTAAGTACACTTTAGTTGTAAGAGTAGTAAACCAAGTATACAACTAGTTTACATCTTTTGTACTGAAACTACACTAAAAGTAATCTTAAGGGTTTACTGTTAGTTTACTAGCTTGTAAGTTTTTTTTAAGTGAACTTAACATGATACTTATAATTTAGAACTTAACAACGTTTACTTACTCACCAGTGGACACACGTAAAATAAACAAGACACACTCAGATTAAGAAACATATTTGTATCTGTATAAATCTTTCAATAAATCAAATTTTAAATAAATATTGTACTGGATGTGTTTTTGTGCAGAGCAAGAATACTTACTTCTATTATCTCAATCAAAAGATGAAGTATAAAGAAAGACCAAATATACTTAGACTGTTCTATACTTGTCAGTAAAAGTACACTTAAGTATAACTGTGTTTAGTATATCACTGAGAAGTACATAAAAAGTAAACTGTAATCATACTCACTTCCTTTTAGTTTAAAAGAAGTAAACTGATGGTACACTTGAATAAACTTCTTTTTTGTAAGGGTACTAATGATTTTAATTTAAAAAATGTACGTTCCACCTTAAATTGTGAATAATTACTGCTGCACCTTTTAAGGTGGAGAAGGAAAATTCAAACTCAAATATTCAAGATGCTGGTGGATAGGATTGCCACTTCAGCCTTGTGTTAAAACTACAGGTAAGATAGTTTGATGGACTACATGTCCTTATTGGAAAAGTTCTCCAGCAGGTCTCCAGCAAAATGATGATTAGAATGTTTTGATAAACTAAGTCGTGATATTGAGCTGGGTCTGTAGTAGAGATGGACCGATCAGCGTTTTTGAGGCCGATTCTGATCGATGATCACCTTTCAGCGTGATCGGCTGATAGCCAATACCAATTGAGGGCAGGGCTACATGTAGTTATTAGCACAAGCAAGTCATAAAACATGGTTGAACATGGTTATCTAGTGCTATAAACTCAATCTCATTGGCTGTGATTGCTTTAGCTCTGTGGCTGTTGTTGCTGCTGTTCTGTTGGTACCGGTCAGATCTGGTCTGTAGGTGTTCTGGGTTGTTTGTTTTGTGCTAGCTGTGTGTGTAGCTCTGCTGTTTACTGATACTCACTGTGTTCAGCTGTGTGGTGTTCTCTGAAGTGCCTATCAGATTTGTAGTGTTAAATATCTTTGTTTTGACACATGCAGTGAACGCCATAACCTGTTCTGAAAAGGTATGTTTTTCCACCTAGTGGTTTAGATAGGAATTGCAGGGGGCTGGCCGGAGGGGTTTTTATGGAGGGCTCCTCTTCCTGGATGAAACGCTAGCTGGAAATACAAATTAGGCTCATTTGTTTAACGGCTCGGCTCTCGGGATCGGCTACATTGGAGAAATATCAGCCGATCACATATTTTGATTAAAAATCAGGCGATACCGATACATAGCCGATCGATCCTTCCATCTCTAGTCTGTCATATGAATGTAAGTTCAAGCTTAGTTTGAGCTGTCCAGACTACCAGGGGTCATCGGTTTTGTGTTGCTTAAGGTTTTTAATGTGTTCAGCTGTTGGGAGACGATCACAGCCATGTCATGTCATGTCTAAATTATGAAGATTAGTATCGATTGGAGTATTAATTAATTAAGTGTCAGTATCATTAAGTCATATCAGTATAAATATCAGTGTTTACACAATCCCACCAATACTCAATCCTTAATCAGTAGACATCAATTATGCACAACTATTCATTTTTTCTTTCTGCCAGATCTGATTGTGATTGTGTGATTTAGACTTGTATACAGCTTTTTGATTGGATTTTGATTGGATGCATGGATTCCAGATAACAACAGAATTTTTTCCAATAGAGAATGAATAGGATGGAAAAGTACATGCCAGTCTACTAACCTTCTGCTCGACTGACAGACACCGTTTTGCATACACTGACTCAGGGCAGACCCCCGACCACGACCGTAGTATTGGTTCAACCCGCACTCGTCCATTTGTCATTCTTTGCGCATCTCTCTTTTTTCTCCATAGAGTCCCATTCATTTTGGACACACTCAAAAATCATGGTTTCATTTAACCTACAGCCACCAAACTGCATGTACTCACTCAGGGCAGGTCCCCAAGTGCGAATCCACAGACATACTGACCTGCACTCTTCTATTTGTCGTTTGTTCATCCCTCGTTTCTCACATAGGGTCCCATTCATTTTTAACCGAACCCAAACATTACAGTTTCGTTCTACCTACAGCCAAGAAACTTCCTGTACTCACTTAGAGCTGCTCCCCAACCTCGAATCCACAGACATACTGACCTGCACTCTTCTATTTGTTGTTTATGCGCAACCATCCTTCATTTCCTTCCTTCTAGATTTATTATTTGTGTTTCAGATTAGAAGCATTTCAGCTTAAGCCTGTAGGTATTAGTTTTATTCACATAAACATAATCAATTAGATATGTTACCTCTGAACTGATGCCTCGATAAGCAGAGCACTCACACTGTGGTTTGTTATGGAGATTATAATTGTTATATGCATATTGATCCTGAAGCCAGAGGCACAAGTTGACTCACCTGTGATTCACCAGTTTGTCACTCTCGTAAATGAATGAGGGACAGGTTCTATTTCTTAACAGCTAGTTCAGGAAACTAAAGCCTGGAGGCCTCATTGTATGATGAAACTCAGTGTCTTTCTTACTGCAGTTAAGAGCACATACGTATGCGTGTCCTGGCCTAATTACAAAGCATATATATGCAGCTTAACCCCTGGAAACCCAACAGACCCTTCAGCAGTTTCAACTTTCATAGTTAAATACCAAAAAGCCTAGAGTTTAAGAGATTAAAATCCCAGTAACCCATTCTAAGATGTGTTATTAAGTGACTACCAGGTCTGCAGTGCCAGATAACTGACTTAGTCATAAGTTAGAGAACTGTGTACCAAAACTTAGGACCCACAGGGTTAATCGAAGAGCCTCGATAACCTCGGAAAAAGAACAAAGAAGTCTACATTAGCACGTGGCTTTGAGCCTCGTGTGAGTGGCGTGTTGCCTACCCGTGTTCGAGCAAGTCCCAGCACGGCCGCCGGTCGGACCGGTTTTCTTTGCTGATCCGTTAGGGTCAACATGTTTACTGCACCACGCTGCAGCACATGTGGCAGCTGGAGGAGGAGCAGAACGTTCAGGTGTCTTCGCGTCAAATGTTTTGAGATGCGCTCACAGTGTACTCAACTGATCAGCCTACGCACATGAGATTACTGAGTCTGTTAAAGGGCCCACGTCCCTCAGTTCTTTGTTTTGTCCACCAAATGTTTTATTATTAGCTTTATTTACCGAAAACTGTTATATTTATTTTTTGTTCATTCCTTAAACAGGCCATTTTTGTTATTGTGCCTTTAAGACTCATGCATGCAAATGAGCTGAGTTCCTGGCTGCCACATAGTGTGCTCTATTTAAAAAGAAGTCCAGGCTGAAACACTTCTTATAACTTCAGCATTAATTGGGGGGAGCTGAACTGCTGGAGGCTGAATAGGTATGTCCTCATGACATCACATCACAGAAGCAGTGAATCCTAATTCAAATGTTTGTACATTCCGTTTTCTATGGCATGTGATCGGGACAACTGTGCTCATGGCTAATTTTCATGACGTATAGACCAATAGAAATGATCCACAATAATTATATTAAAAGCTAAGAACGTTTTGACCTTTTCCAAGGTTTTCTTTGAACAGTGACAATGTTTAGACAGTATGAACTGGGCAACAAATGACGAAAACAGACTGCAGTGCCGGAAATAAGCAAGCAGCGTTTAACACAGTCAGATGGCAACAAAACACTTTTGGAGCGAAGCTGAAACCAAATTCAGGCTTATATGTAAATATTCTTCCATTTCTATATTATTTATTTTCATATTTTTAGTTAAAAAGACTTGATGTTCTAAAAAAAAATTGGGGTATGACGTTTGAGTTTTATGGCATGTTTACATCCCGTCTTATTGACTTTATTGGCTGGTTGCAAACCAGAAATCCAATTGACTCATGTAGACGTAGTGTTTTGACACTGTCTGGGTACTGAAGTGCATGTAAACACATTGATCACAGACAAGGTCTGACTTTCTGCTATAACCAGATTATTCAGTACATGCAACGCACTCAGTGATTCCTGTCTGGTGCCGTATATAAAAGCTTCTGCTGCTAATAAGTCAGTGTATGGATGTCCATCATATACGTGTATCTAAGGCCAGGATCAGGCTCCACAAATTTAGCCAGGCTTTGAAAAGATATTGTCATATCTAACACATTTCTAGTATGGGGCCTGAATATGAGTGCCGATAATGAGAAGCAAGACGTGTAGGGTGTAATCAAGGAGCAGTGATATGACGTCTGCGACGCTCCATGACATTCAATGAAAAGTCTACCATGTTAGAATTTCTTCACCTAGTTTCACGCCTCCTACAATGTGTTCCTTGACGTTGACCAATAGAGGGGCAGAGAGAATGTCGAGTGGAACAATGAGCCACCGTCCACAATAACATCAGCAAATGCCTTTACAAGATGCTAACAGCTCATGTGATCAAAGCAAAATAGGAGTGCACTACATTTAAAGCACTTCTGTGAAACTGTTAACACATGCGTTACCTCAAGTTCTCTTTGAACGTCTTTGGGCAGTCTTCTCCTGACACCAAGGTGTGACTACACAATTACTTTTTCTGTTTGTAACATGCCGCCAGCATCATACACACAGTGCTTCTGTAGCCAAGAATGCCAGTGTACTCTACAATGACCTATGAACTCACACAAAAACTTTGATTGGTCAGTATCAAACATGTAGGCAACGTCTGAAATCATCTACTTCAGTACTACAGTATGTGAAAGTATGGCTGGATTACTGACTGGGCCAGGGAGGCCAATCGCCCAGGGGCCCAAGCAAGGAAAACAGTGGGAGACCAGGGTTGGTCTGGCGTCTTGTGTTAAAGGATGTTGGGTGATGTAGTGCGTCCAAGGTTGTGTGGATACTAAACACTCGCGCATTAAAAGAGCTCACCTGCTTTGCCGGTCCAGCCATGACCAATGGTTCCAACTTAGCATGTACAGTCTAAGTGGGCGATTTCAGACACAGCCATATAGTGTTGTCAGTTTGTAACACAAGACACAAATTTCTGGCCTAATCTAAAATAGTGAACATTGTGAAAGACTAAACTATCATGAAGTCTGATCCCAGCACAACAAGCAGAGTTTAATTTAAAGGCTGTCCTATAAAGTGAGATGTCATCATCCTAACAGACTTTTGCAGCCATGCTGTCTCCGTTTAGCACCATTATTATCTGTCCTGTGTGTTATCAGCTGAAGAGGTGAGCACAAAGGTTGCGTTTTGTGGGTGTTGTCGTGGCATTTACCTCAGAGCCTTTGTATATAACCTGCGTAAAGAGAGAGTTGGAGCGGATGGACGCTTCTGGTTCGACCTGATGGACCTGCTTCACTTCAGCTACCTGTTGTTACTTCTTCATTTCCTCAGAACCCAAACAGACGTATCTCACAGAGGCACTGTAAATAGTGAGAGTGCGTTTCATGGCTTGCTGTTTCCTGACAGGAATAATGTCACAGGATTAAAAACATTTACACAGTTTTGCTACATTCATTCAGGCAGTACAGAGATATCTGATGCCTGAGGTTTACTTATTTTGTTATGTGCTGGACTAATTTTACTAATAGAAAGATGTAGCACCCAGTTAGCATTGTGCTAACAAACTTAAGCCTCAAACTGCACTGAAATGCTAAGAAATTTAAAATAGACTTGAGTTCGTGGCCTCTGACACTGTATAAAATATTGAAATCTATGAAATCTGATGTCTGAGGTTTACTTATTTAGTTATGTGCTGGACTAATTTTACTAATAGAAAGATGTAGCACCCAGTTAGCATTGTGCTAACAAACTTAAGCCTCAAACTGCACTGAAATGCTAAGAAATTTAAAATAGACTTGAGTTCGTGGCCTCTGACACTGTATAAAATATTGAAATCCATGAAATCTGATGCCTGAAGTTTACTTAATTAGTTATGTGCTGGACTACTTTTGCTAATAGAAAGATGTAGCACCCAGTTAGCATTGTAAGCAACTTAAGCCTCAAACTGCGCTGAAATGCTAAGAAATTTAAAACAGACTTGCGTTCGTGGCCTCTGACACTGTATAAAATATTGAAATCTATGAAATCTGATGCCTGAGGTTTACTTATTTAGTTATGTGCTGGACTACTTTTGCTAATAGAAAGATGTAGCACCCAGTTAGCATTGTAAGCAACTTAAGCCTCAAACTGCGCTGAAATGCTAAGAAATTTAAAACAGACTTGCGTTCGTGGCCTCTGACACTGTATAAAATATTAAAATCTATGATATCTGATGCCTGAAGTTTACTTAATTAGTTATGTGCTGGACTACTTTTGCTTATAGAAAGATGTAGCACCCAGCTAGCATTGTGCTAACAAACTTAAGCCTCAAACTGCGCTGAAATGTTATGAAATGTAAAATAGACTTGCATTCATGGCCTCTGGCGCTGTATAACATATTGATATCTATGATATCTGATGCCTGAAAGTTTACATCTTTAGCAGGAGGTATCAAGCTAGTTTTGCTATTAGAAGTATGTAACATCAAATTAGCACTGTGGTAACAAACTCTTGCTTTTGTGGCTTCAGATGCTGAATAATTTATTTTAAATCTATGATTCTTTGGCAAACACGCAATGTTGCTATAATGTTGTTGTTTATAGAGCTGGTGCCATTTACGTTTTGCCTACCTGTTGACAACTTAGCAAAATTCCATGCCTACAATAGAACATGAAGGATTCTAGTAGATGGTGACAACATACTGACACTACGTTGGCACTACGTTGTTACAATGTTGTCAGTTAACATTGTTAAAACACAAATACGCTGAATAACACAATGATATGTGATAGCTGATGCCTGAGGTTTACTTCAGGAAGCATATAATAATTACCCGGGAAGCACATAATGTTGCCACAACATTGTCTACTTTCCTACAATGTTGTCAGATGGTGGTGTTTTTTACACTGTCTGGACAAGACTGTCACAACATCACAACTAAATAACTGTATTTAGTCATTATGACTACTTGTTGGCAAAATTCTTTGTAGTTCCATGCAGATATGGTGGAACGTATGAAGGGTTGTAGGAGGTTGTGAAAATGTACTGACAATGTTGTTAGATAATGTTGTTACAACTTTCTGAGGAATTACATTCCAACAGTTTGGGCACCAAAACAGTACATTGTCACAACGTTGTCACATTGTAACTGTGTTTGCAGGATGGAGGTATCAGGCTAGTTTTGCTAATGGAAGGGTTTAGTGCCCAGTTTGCATTGTGCTAACTAACTTTTGTCTTAGACTGAGAAATGTTAAGTAATATCAAATAAACTTGCTTTTGTGGCTTCTGATACTATATAACATGCTGATATCTATGATATCTGATGCCTGAAGTTTACTTCAGTTACCCAGCAAACACACAATGTTGCCACAATGTTGTAAAACGGTGATACATGTTGTCTGAACAAGACACAAAAACAAAATAACCTTGTTTTATGGTATTATGACTAGCTGTTGGCAACTTAACAAAATTCTATGCCTATATAATGGAACGCAAGACTTCTAGGAGGTTGCTACCACTACATTGTTACAATGTTGTTAGTTAACATTGTTACAACGTTCTGAATAATGCTGAATAACGTTCTTATATCTGATATCTGATGCCTGAATTTTGCTTCAGTTGTCCAGTAAACACACAATGTTGCCACAACGTTGTCAACTTCTCTAAATTGTTGTCAAAAGGTGCTTTTTTTGTTCACAACTAAATAACGTGCTGACAATGGTGCCACTATGTTGTTACAATGTTGTCAGATAACGTTGTTACAACTTTCTGAGGATATACATTTCAACGTTGTCACAACGTAACTATGTTTGCAGGGTGGAGGTATTAGGCTAGTTTTGCTAATAGAAGGCTGTAGCAGCTGGTTAGCGTTGTGCTAACTAACTCTTGCCTCAGATGCTGAAATGTTAAGGAATATAAAATAGGCTTGCTTTTGTTGCTTCTGATGCTGAATAATATACTAATATATATTAAAAAATGGGTAAAATAAAGCTAGGCAAGTTAGCTAGTGTAGCTAATAGCAATTATTTAGCATCTCTAAACCATTTATATCTCATATATTTAGCTACAATATGGCTACAGCTACAGTTTTAGCTATATGACACATTTTGTCCATGTATATCCAACAATGTTGCATCAGAAAAACAGGCAAATATGTGATTTATTGCTTTAAAATGTGATTTATTGATATAAGCTTCTGTGACTTGTTAGCTACATTAGCTGCAGTTGCCTTATTCCCGGGCGAAACTAGCAAGCTTGACCAATTGGCTACACAAACTGTGGTCACTCTGTGTCTATTTGATTTTTAAGTATTTTATTTGCACACCATTTAATCATTTAATATTGTCTTCATGCTTTAAAACATGACAATTGAAGTCTTCATTTCTAATTTCTCTGCAGGTGTACGCAGTGGGCGGTTATGACGGTCAGTCGCGCCTCAGCAGCGTGGAGTGCTACGACTCCTTCTCCAACCGCTGGACGGAAGTGGCTCCCATGAAGGAGGCGGTCAGCTCCCCTGCTGTAGCCAGCTGCGTCAACAAGCTCTTTGTCATCGGCGGAGGCCCGGACGACAACACCTGCTCTGATAAGGTGAGGGTGGCATGGGCTTCACCTGCCAAAGCCTCGCAGAGAACCGCCCAAATGAACCAAGCGGCTATATTTAACCTGCAGAGTAAACCACTGACGCAGATCCAGGTCAGCGTGACAGCCTGGCGTACTTTATACGCCATTAGAGTGACTCACTGTTCCAGGAGGATCCACCACAGAGCTGGAGAAGATAGTTAATGCTCAATAAAAGTCCCAGTTCTGATTCTGTGGCTTTATATTAGGTGCCCATAATTCTGCAGGCAGTGTATAGGGGTCAAAAGTTTGGACCTAGCTGAGCTTGGTGTTTATAGCCTTTTAGATTTAAAGGCTTTTAACCGGCTAGACGTCCTGATAAATAGTGAAGTTGGTGCCTGTATAGGGATTTATTTCCAGAACAAACATAAAAAAGAATCATTCTAATTCATCAGTCCTGTTGGAGAGAATGTCAGCAGTGAGAAAGGCACAGTGGGGCTACTTTGAATAATGTAAAATAGAAGATTTGGTTGAGGGACAGTGATGCATAAGGGTTATTAAACATAGCCTATTACAATTAACGTGAGGTGCATTTTTGAAACAGCAAGAATCTTATTAATTGTGTTGATATTTGTTTTCTGGCTTAGTATAAATTCTTTTTTTAAACTGGATAATAATTTGGATGATAATAAGTTTGAGGTGGTACTTACATTTATAATAGTATATCATTCATACATTGATATAAATATAAATATATATTTAAAATTATTTTAACACAATATAAAATATTATCCATTCATCTTTTAGACCACTTGGTCCAGCTAATGTCCCAGTTCCAGTAAGACAAGCAGAGAAGCCCCTCATTCTAGGGGATCCCTGTCCGCAGGGCGATGTGGAGATATGTGGAATGGAATATTAGTGGAATACATGAAATACATACCTGGGTTGTACTGGATGGGGTTGGGGCTTTACTGGGATAGTTTCAGTTGTAATAGGAGAAGTTTTGGTTGTAATGGGAGAAGTTTGGGTTGTACTGGGAGGAGTTTTGGTTGTAGTGGGAGGAGTTTGGGTTGTAGTGGGAGGAGTTTGGGTTGTACTGGGAGGAGTTTGGGGTGTACTAGGAGAGGGTTTTGGTTGTAATGGGGGAGTTTGAGTAGTACTGGCAGGGGTTTGGTTGTAATGGGAGGAATTATGGGTGTATTGGGAAGGTTTTGGTTGTACTTGGAGGAGTTTGGAGTGTACTGAAAGGATTCATGGTTGCACTGGGAGGGTTTTAGTTGTCCTGAGAAGAGTTTTGTTGTACTGGGAGGAGTTTGTGTTGTACTGGGAGGAGTTTGTGTTGTACTGGGAGGAGTTGTGATTGTATTGGGAGGAGTTTGGATTGTCCTGAGAGGAGTTGTGTTGTACTGGGAGGAGTTTGTGTTGTACTGGGAGGAGTTGTGATTGCATTGGGAGGATTTTAGTTGTACTGAGAGGAGTTTGTGTTGTACTAAGAGGAGTTTGGGTTGTACTGGGAGGAGTTGTGGTTGTATTGGGAGGATTTAAGTTGTACTGAGAGGAGTTTGGGTTGTACTAAGAGGAGTTTGGGTTGTACTGGGCGGAGTTGTGATTGTATTGGGAGTATTTTAGTTGTACTGAGAGGAGTTTGGGTTGTACTAAGAGGAGTTTGGGTTGTACTGGGAGGAGTTGTGATTGTATTGGGAGGATTTTAGTTGTACTGAGAGGAGTTTGGGTTGTACTGGGAGGAGTTGTGATTGTATTGGGAGGATTTAAGTTGTACTGAGAGGAGTTTGGGTAATCCTGGGAGGAGTTATGGTTGTATTGGGAGAGTTTTGGTTGCACTGGGAGGAGTTATGGTTGTATTGGGAGAGTTTTGGTTATCCTGGGAGGAGTTATGGTTGTATTGGGAGGGTTTTGGTTGTACTGTGAGGAGTTATGGTTGTATTGGGAGGGTTTTAGTTGTACTGTAAGGAGTTATGGTTGTATTGGGAGGGTTTTAGTTGTACTGTGAGGAGTTATGGTTGTATTGGGAGAGTTTTGGTTGCAGTGGGGGGGGTTTAGTTGTACTAAGAGGAGTTTGGGTTGTACTAAGAGGAGTTTGGGTTGTACCGGGAGGAGTTGTGATTGTATTGGGAGGATTTTAGTTGTACTGAGAGGAGTTATGGTTGTATTGGGAGAGTTTTGGTTGTACTGTAAGGAGTTATGGTTGTATTGGGAGGGTTTTAGTTGTACTGTAAGGAGTTATGGTTGTATTGGGAGGGTTTTGGTTGTACTGTGAGGAGTTATGGTTGTATTGGGAGGGTTTTAGTTGTACTGTAAGGAGTTATGGTTGTATTGGGAGGGTTTTAGTTGTACTGTGAGGAGTTATGGTTGTATTGGGAGAGTTTTGGTTGCAGTGGGGGGGTTTAGTTGTACTAAGAGGAGTTTGGGTTGTACTAAGAGGAGTTTGGGTTGTACCGGGAGGAGTTGTGATTGTATTGGGAGGGTTTTGGTTGTAATGTAAGGAGTTATGGTTGTATTGGGAGGGTTTTAGTTGTACTGTAAGGAGTTATGGTTGTATTGGGAGAGTTTTGGTTGTACTGTAAGGAGTTATGGTTGTATTGGGAGGGTTTTAGTTGTACTGTAAGGAGTTATGGTTGTATTGGGAGGGTTTTGGTTGTACTGTGAGGAGTTATGGTTGTATTGGGAGGGTTTTAGTTGTACTGTAAGGAGTTATGGTTGTATTGGGAGGGTTTTAGTTGTACTTTGAGGAGTTATGGTTGTATTGGGAGAGTTTTGGTTGCAGTGGGGGGGTTTAGTTGTACTAAGAGGAGTTTGGGTTGTACTAAGAGGAGTTTGGGTTGTACCGGGAGGAGTTGTGATTGTATTGGGAGGGTTTTGGTTGTAATGTAAGGAGTTATGGTTGTATTGGGAGGGTTTTAGTTGTACTGTAAGGAGTTATGGTTGTATTGGGAGGGTTTTAGTTGTACTGTAAGGAGTTATGGTTGTATTGGGAGAGTTTTGGTTATCCTGGAAGGAGTTATGGTTGTATTGGGAGAGTTTTAGTTGTACTGTGAGGAGTTATGGTTGTATTGGGAGGGTTTTAGTTGTACTGTGAGGAGTTATGGTTGTATTGGGAGAGTTTTGGTTGCACTGGGAGGAGTTATGGTTGTATTGGGAGAGTTTTGGTTGTACTGTAAGGAGTTATGGTTGTATTGGGAGAGTTTTGGTTGCACTGGGAGGAGTTATGGTTGTATTGGGAGAGTTTTGGTTGTACTGTAAGGAGTTATGGTTGTATTGGGAGGGTTTTAGTTGTACTGTAAGGAGTTATGATTGTATTGGGAGGGTTTTGGTTGTACTGTGAGGAGTTATGGTTGTATTGGGAGGGTTTTAGTTGTACTGTAAGGAGTTATGGTTGTATTGGGAGGGTTTTGGTTGTACTGTAAGGAGTTATGGTTGTATTGGGAGAGTTTTGGTTGTACTGTAAGGAGTTATGGTTGTATTGGGAGAGTTTTGGTTGTACTGGGAGGAGTTATGGTTGTATTGGGAGAGTTTTGGTTGTACTGTGAGGAGTTATGGTTGTATTGGGAGGGTTTTAGTTGTACTATGAGGAGTTATGGTTGCATTGGGAGGGTTTTGGATGTACTGGGAGGAGTTTGGATAATCCTGTGAGGAGTTATGGTTGTATTGGGAGAGTTTTGGTTGTACTGTAAGGAGTTATGGTTGTATTGGGAGGGTTTTAGTTGTACTGTAAGGAGTTATGGTTGTATTGGGAGGGTTTTAGTTGTACTGTAAGGAGTTATGGTTGTATTGGGAGGGTTTTAGTTGTACTGTGAGGGTTTTAGTTGTACTGTGAGGAGTTATGGTTGTATTGGGAGAGTTTTGGTTGTACTGTGAGGAGTTATGGTTGTATTGGGAGAGTTTTGGTTGCAGTGGGGGGGGGGTTTAGTTGTACAGAGAGTTGTTTGGGTTTATATCATAAACCCAGACCCCTCCTAATGTTTTTGACTGTATCTGTTTTACATGCATTGTGGGTACATTTACACTTACATTTTCACACCCATGAGGTGACCAGGTGTAAATGGGGTCCTGGTTGTCTTTAATACTACTGTAAAGTGAGAGAATATCAGGAAGAAGCTTCTCGGAGTAGGTTTGACCTTTAATTAGTCATGTAATGAGCATTTGTTGATTAGAGACTAAACAGAAGTCTTTGATGTGCAGTGTCTGACTTCTGGGGCTCCTGTGTGACTCTGTTGAGTAGTCTCATAGTTACTATGTTCCATTAGAACCAGAGACTTGTACCTTATGTGTGATGATCTATCTCGCTCTGATGTTTACAGATGATAGTGGAGAACGTATTCGCTCTTTCTCACCATGGAAACCGGTGGACTGTTTGCCAGGAGAACCGTGTTACCTGCTTGGACTGTGCGCGCCTTTGCCAGCTCCCCTCTATTGTTCCGCGACACCACACTGTTTGTTTTTCCGTTGCAGAGATATAATGTTGTCTCAGTGTGCTGAAGCCCCACTTTGCCTCTGGCAGGACAGCGTCCCAGCCAGGCTCTTTCAGCAAATACCTTCGGTGCTGCCCCCTAATGGTGGCCTGCTGTAAGGTCAATCTGACCTGGATCTGTCAGGCCGCCGCTGATATGTTCTCCAGGTGACTAAATGGAGAGAAGCGCTCCGCAGGGCCCAGTCACGGATATTTGTGGAGGTCCTGATGGCGATCCAGCTCGCCTGCTTTTGGTTTAAGGCTTCTTTGATGCTAATCTGTATTCTAAGTGCTCCATAATTTGAACATACTCATAAATTGGGACTTTTTGTCAAAATTTAGATGCCAAAAACATAAACAAAGCCTTTATATCTGCAAAACAACAACGTGCACGAACAATAAAGAACACTTCCAGCGTACGAGCCCATATGTGGCTTTATTTGAAAGTTTAGAATCTGGATTTCTGCCAAAACTCTTTTAATAAGCTGGATGCGAGAAGCCATATATATTAAGTGAGGCGCTTTTGTTGCTGTAGGGCATAACTATGATTTCTGCCGGTCTCTCCAGCACATCATTGTTCTTTGGGTAAGCGTGTAGGCATTCATAAGCCGTGCAATGTAGCTAATTGATGATTTACGACTTTTCAACAGCAGAGCTTTTGTCTGACTCCAGCAGACAGACAGGGCCTTGTGGTATTGTATATTTATGATGTTGTGTAAGGGGAACGCTTGTGGCTTTTAGACTATATGAAACCGCAATCCCACGCTGCTCAGACGCTGCTCAGACACTGAAGCAGGCACGCCGGGTTTCCGTTTGTTTGTTCACTTTTCAGCGGCTGGAATTCGGGGCATCTTTGCGCCTCCAGTCTCTGTAACTGCCTGCAGTGGAGGAAGGTGTTGAAATCGTCCCTGTTAACCCCTCTTAAACCCGTTAACCCCTGTGTCTGTGTTCTTCTCTATCAGCGTTTGAAAGATGCACGAGACTGCTTTGGCTGTTGAACACACTGGGACACATTGCAAGTGACCATGCAAGCTCATTTAGAGCTCAGTGTGAATTAGTGAATTAGGGAGAGATGGGCACTCGAGTGAGCGACTCGAGTCAAAGTCACACTTAAGTCGCCTAGAAAAAGACTTTGAACTTGACCCTAATGACTCTCGACTCGGACTTGTCCAAAAGAACTCATGAACAATAGGAGTCAGTCCATTATCCAGGCACTGTGTAGGAAAGTTATATTATATTAAAAATTCTTTCCTTGTCTGTGTATGTTGTCGTACTTTGGTTTCGGTGATTTGGGACGCAGCCCCCGTTCTCGTGACGTGTCACAACATCCGCTAATCGCGAGCGGGAAATCGGAGAGAAGCAGTGTATGTAAACAAAGGAGGGTGGCATGTCTTCGGCTAGAATAGCGTACGTGGTAGCGTTCGGCTACAGGGAGTTTAAAGTCCTGGGACACAACCGAAGGGTGGCAACGTGTCCATCTCCCTATATATATATATATATACGTATATATACGTATATGTATATATATATATATATATATATATATATATATATATATATATATATAGCTGTGTTGTTTTTATCATACACTTAAATATGTTGTATTTAAGGTTAGGAGCCCTATGGGACCACCACAAAGCATATAATATTAAGGAAGACACTGATGTGGTTGTGGTGTATGAGTGGATCAGACACAGCAGTGCTGCTGCTGGAGTGTTCAAACACCTCAGTGTCACTGCTGGACTGAGAACAGACCACCAACCAGCAACATCCAGCCAACAGTGTCCTGTGGATAGCGTCCTCTGACCACTGATGAAGGACCAACACAAACTGTGCAGCAACAGATTGCCCAAGCCCATCCTTATCTGTAATACCACTTTCTACCTGAAGAGGCGACAGTGAGTCACTGTAGCATCAAGTCGAATCAGTCCACCATGAGAGGATGGAGAAGTAGCGCTGCGGCCCTGATGATGTATTCTAACCTTTTATCCATCATGCTAAAGGTGCTGGTCCTGGTTTTTAAGAACAGATAGCCAATTAAAGGAACAATAAACGAAATGATGGCTGAAGCTCTTAGTGAGCAAACACCATCGCCGCCCACTCTTGGCAAACAGAAGAAGTGATATAAATAGAAGCAAAACAATAGTTAACATTGGAGCAGCTTTCCACCACTGGAGGCGCTCTTGGCGAATAAAGGGATATAGTTTGATGCTGAACTGATGCTGCAACGTTTTCCTAGACTATGAAGAAGTAAAGAGGGAGGAGGAGGAGCAACATCATTTCTTACATTAGGGATGGACACCACAGCTTTCTGGTGATATGTTGCCCCCTATTGTTTGGCATGTAAATTCTCCACATCGCACCTTTAATGAAGGTTAAACAGCAGAAATAGGCCTTTTTTGGGCTGGGCCTTAAAGATAAAGATAAACTAAAAGTTTTCTGTGTTTGGTGCTGTTGTGACTGATCCGTGGTAGTGGTCATAGTAATGGTCAGTTCTGTTTTCATTAATTAAGTTTGATGTTTTAATTAAAACAGTGAAGGAAAATGAGCAGAAACTCTAACTGACTAGAGAAAAAGCGGAAAATCCTTGAATGTGTAATCCAGTGAATGAGTACTCAGAGTCAGTACTACTCAAGTAAAGTACAAATCTTTCAAAGTAACACACGAGTATATTAGTAAAGTACAGTGTGTAATTTAGTGTTACAGCGCTTGCAGTTATTAAACAATAACTTAGAATCACTTGAGTCCAGGCTCAAAGGGGTTAACTGTCTGCCTCCCTGTGCTGATCAGTTGCCGCGGCTCGGCGTGTCTGGATGGAGGGAAACGGCTGAAGTGCAGCGGGTTCACACGCGGCCGCGTTCTGTTTGAAATGAGTCACGTTCCCGCGCCGCTTGGCTCTCTGTGCCGTTGGACCTCAGGCTATCCTCTGTTTCCAGCTGGTCTGGAACCTGCGCCCCTCCTCCACTAACACGCTCCCCTCTCTGCACTCGTCCATTCCACCACAGTGAAGGATGAGGATGGAAATAGAAGTCCCACCTCTTTATCAGCTCTGAGTGTGTCAGTTTCTCATTCCATAAACAACTGTACTCCTTCGTAATCTTCACCACTTCAGGCATGCGGCGTCTTTAGAAGAGCGAACCTCTTTAACCCCTTACAGCAAACGGTTTACCCAAAACAAATCAGGTGCAGAGTTTTCCCCTTTATTCAAATTCCCCTCATTATATCAGTTAAGACATTCTCAGAGTTCATTTAGGGTCATGGAATATATATATATATATATATATATATATATATATATATATCTACACTACCGCTCAAAAATTTTGGATCACTTTAGAATTTCATTTCATACAATTTTCATGCAATTCACATACAATATTGTCCATTTCACAATTAATGTAAGTGTATCAGATGATTTTTAAAGAATAAAAATGTTTGTATTAAAGTCTATTTTTGTATAGAGGCTTATTTTACATATAGTACTATTATCAGTAATTCTCAGTCCTCTGTCTAAATCTCCTGGTACGACCACCAATCCAAGTTAAGGATGTTATTGGGCTAATTGGTTGTTAGGACACTCTTGCTCAATTGTGATGCACAGCTGAAAAACATTCTACTAATAAGTGAGTATAAAAGGGAACAACATTCTAGGTTAGTTTAGTATCTGAAGATCAGCAGTTGATGGCTTGCTGACCGACTCACAATGACCAGAAAGAAACAACTTTCTTTAGAGACCCGTCAGTCCATTGTTGTGTTAAGGAAGAAGATACTCCATTAAAACAAGAACATTTCACTGTGATCCCAAACTTTTGAGCAGTAGTATATATATATATATATACAGCATGTAGTGGTTTAGTGGTCAGCACTGTCTCCTCACAGTAAGACGATCCGGGTTGGGTTCCCCGCCCGGGTTGTTCTATATGGAGTGTGTATGTTCTCCCCGTGCTTGAGTGGGTTTCCTCCAGGTACTCAGGTTTCCCCCCACAGGCCAAACACATGACCAATCAGGGACCAATCATGTGTTAAGTTTTGTCAAGTTCGTGGACGTACAGAATGTACCTTGTGAAACAGACTCCAGGTTGATGTTAATCTTCATGCTTGACATTTCTTCAAGCGAGCCTGTGACGCCTCAGGAGTCGATACACAGACTGACATTCTATGGCGGCACAGCTCACTTCCTGCAGTGACTCCCTTGTATTTAATATTTTCATGTGTCCTCTTTCAGGTCCAGTGCTATGACCCGGAGTCAGACAGCTGGTTGCTAAGGGCCAACATCCCCATCGCTAAGCGCTGCATCACAGCCGTGTCCCTCAACAACCTCATCTACGTGTCCGGAGGCCTGACCAAATCCATCTACTGCTACGACCCCACTGAGGACTACTGGATGCATGTGGTTCACACCTTCAGTAAACAGGTACATGACTCTTAGTTGGGAATGTTGTAACTTCTTTACTTGCCATCAGAATTAACAGGGAGGTCAGTTCAGAGTATATGCTTTATTCTTGAAGATACTGATGGTCTGAGAAGGTCTGAGAAAAGTCTGAAGATGTTCTGGCAACTGCCTGGCAACTGTCTTATAGGCCTGGCTCCAAGGTTCATCTGGACCTTGTGACCCTTGGGGCAGGTTTCCTTGGGAGGTTCCTGTTGTAAACTGAATGGATTTGCTGAACCATAGACTTCTCGTAAACTCTTTAGCATTCAGTGTGTAGGCCATCTGTCCCAGACTCTGATTGGTTAGTCTGACTTTTTAGAACACATCCATATGGCTTAGCAAACTGAGCTGGCTACATTAACTTTACAAATCAGTTTGAGTCACAGTGTGAAAGACTGTATTAATGTGTGTGGCTGTGGAGCTTCGATGGCCACCTAATGCTAATCATTAGGTAGCCATAACGAACAACTATATTGTTATTCTTTTTTTATTTTCTGCCAGATCTTCTCCACTTGACTGTCCTGCGATTTTTGAAATATCAACATGGTTCCAACTCCAGATTGTACTTGTATATAGCTTTTAGATTGGATGCACAGATTTCCCATAGAGAATAAATAGGATGAAAAAGTACACGCTGATCTACTGAACTTCTGCTCAACTGAGAGACACCGTCTCACATACACTGCCTCAGGGCAGCACCCTGAACACAACTGTAGTGTTAGTTCCATCCGCACTCGTCTGTTTGTCGTTTTTCTTTCCATCCCTCTTTTTTCCCCATAGAGTCCCATTCATTTTCAGACAAACCCAAAGATTATGGTTTCATTTAACCTACAGCCTCCAAACTGCATGTACTCTTTAAAGGCAGATCCCCAATCTCTAATCCACAGACATACTGACCTGCACTCATCTATTTGTCATTTATTCATCCCTTGTTCCTCCCATAGGGTCCCATTCATTTTCAGTCAAACCCAAACATTATGGCTTCATTTAACCTACAGCCACCAAACTGCCTGTACTCACTCAGAGCAGATCCCCAACCTGTAATCCACATACATACTGACCCACACTCCTCTATTTGTCGTTTATGCAACCATCCTGCATTTACTTATAGTTTAGTTCATACTCTTTTATAAACAATAGAGTAAACCACAAATTATGACTATTAATAATTATTATTAATAAAATATGTAGTCTAGACTGACTATATCAAGGGCTTTATAAGCAAAAATAAAAAGACAATAGCAGGTGCTAAAATGTGTTTGATAAAAAAAGAACCAATTTAATAAATGTAATAATAAATAATATTAATATTTAATTAAAGATATTAATAAAGATATTAAAACTCTTTTAGCATTGACACATCAGATAGTGACATACCTGAGTAGTTCAGGGTCTCCTGAAAATAACCCTTGTGACTGCCTCATGTAGATACTTGTAACTAAATAACTTTAATTGAGCAAAATATGAAAACAATTTTGGAAAATGGTGTTTTAAGAGTTTAAAGAGTTAAATAACCAAATAATAATAATAAATTAATAATATTTAATAATGATAAAACTTGAGATAAAAACAGTACGCTGTATGTGGAAATACCAGCAAAATATTTTTTAATGTGGATTCAAAAAGATAGAGGGAACTATCTTAACATATGTGAATGCTAGTAATCCTAGTAGTTTGCAGTAAGTGTGGCTCGGCTGAGTAAAGGGGTCTAGACAGGCTTCAGCAGGTCAGTAAGATATTAAGGGGGCTATTGTACTAAAGGGGAACTGTTTTAAAATTTCTATGTGTTACTTAAGATGTAAAGAAAGTCTTTCAGAGTGGTTTAAGAGTGAAATGCTTCGTTCTAGGGAAACTTACAGAGTCAGAATTGTTCACAGTGGCGGTGATGGGAACTGGATGTCCATCAAATTATTATTAAAACTCAGCCTGATGTCTAAGACACTGTTTTATTATAGTTTTGTGGCCAAAAATGCATTTGAATCAATGTATTTTAATCCAGGACGGGTGTTCTAAAACAAAATAGTTCTCAAAAAACGTATTTCTTTTGGGTTTATCACTATTTTCCCATCACCAGCATCACATAAAATAACCCAGATGACTTGCGTGGGTTCACTGATGGTTTTGATAGTAAATAAAATGTTTATATTTATGTTGTACACATGGTGACCCCTGGTTCCCATCACCACCACTGTAAAGAAATCTGAGTCTGCAAATTTCTCTAGAAAATAACCAGTTCAAACCATTCTGAATGGCTTAAATGGCTAAATGTTTATCTCTCAACCACTAAATTATGCACACATGTCACAAGCAAGACCTTCCAGTCAGTGCAGACCATCACAGTAAGCCAGTGTAAACCCCCTCACATCTCCCTTTGCAAGTGTGTAGTAGAACAGTGGTTGCAAGGTTTTCCCCTCTTTGATGGCGACCATTCAAATTAAATATTAACCTCCATTTGGGTTCTTAAACATCTCACAACATAAATTGCTTCACCAGCATCGGCAGCCACTACCAATTCTTCTTCTTTCTATGTCTTCCAACTGAAGCTAAAGCTCCACCCAAGGGCGTAAAATTAGAATGGATGGAGGTGACGTGTCCCCACCAATATCCGGCGATTTCAATTGTCCCCACCATTAATTTGATCGGAAAAACCCCCAATCTGTTAACCTAGAGGTGCAGAAAGGGTTAAATCACGTTCTCTATTGGAGTCCTACATCCCGGTAACACATATGACCAGTGTGATTGACTGGGCCTTTCCCTGCTGTCACATGAGACTCTGTAGCTACGTTTGGTTGTTAGAAGCTCCAAAACTGGAAGGAAAGCTTTCCAGTCATATGAGACTCACTGTGCAAGACTGGGTGACACACGGGAGTCAAAAGCGAGTGAGGATGGCAGCAAAAAAGAAGAGAGTGAACATAAGGAGCTATTTTTCAAAGAAACGTAGAATAGCATTTGTAGTATATCAGTCCTTTATCGTTTTATTACGGAGCAAAGGGGGTTGAGGGTTCGCGGATACATAGGTCCCCACCAATGTCAAGAGCAAATTTATGCCCTTGTCTCCAACAAAGGCACTCTGTAGAGTCCTGTGTTGTCCTGTAGCAACATCGTGGTGACAGCCCACCCCAATGTAGATATCGTCACTGTCCAATGAAAAACAAGTATGTTCGAAATAGGAACTTTACAGGAGAGGCCAAAACTTTACTTTCAATGTAAGTCAATGGAACCAGAATATTTTCAGACTGATTTTGAAGCATTTCTATTGGTCCATTGTCATGGAAATACATTGTACACAATGTCAATGGCAGCTTTTGTGCTAAAATGATGAAAAATCAACAAAAATGGAGATGCAATTTTTTCATTGGACAGTGGCGATATGAAGGGAGCAAGCTAAGCTAACGAAAAAAAAAAACCAACAGTTTATAGTTACATTGCATTCCTGCTTATAGACCCCCCTTTTCTGTCCCCTCTGTGCAGGAGAGCTGCGGCATGTCTGTGTGTAACGGGAAGATCTTTATCCTGGGAGGTCGAGGTGAAAGCGGAGAAGCGTCCGACACCATCCTGTGCTACGATCCCGCCACCGGCATCATCACTGGCGTGGCGGCCATGCCTCGGCCCATCTCCTACCACGGCTGCGTCACCATCCACCGCTACAACGAAAAGTTCTACCACACATGACACCAAACCTGAACCCCTGCCACTCCCACACACACCCACACACATATATACACACACATACTCTCACACACACACACTCTCTCTCTCATACACACAAACACAGGCCTTACTGCAGGGATGAGATAAGCTGAGCCGATGGTAGCACCTGTGTGTCCCCCTCACAGGCTCTCCAGGCTGACCACAGGCTGGAGTTCGAGCAGACCCATTACTGCACAGCGCCCGGCTCCCTACTTAGCTTCTCATGTTCAGGAGAAATACATTTATTATTTATCTAAACGCATTAGCATTAGCAGGAGCCTATGCTATGATTGACATTTCTGGACACTTCCACACCAACAAACCCCAACACAGCTTACCGATAATATCAGTGACGCCGTCAGAGAGGCTAACTAGGGGTCTGGTATCTTCGACCTGTGACCCAGCCGCCCCCCGCCCCCTCCCAGAAATGCCTCCGTTTGTTCTTTTTACTCTTTATTTTTATTATGATATTACTCTCTTGTTGTTTTGCTATTTTATTACAGCGTATGGTGTTCGTGTTGAGTTTTGTGAATGGGTGAATGGTATGCCAGGTGGATGTGTGGTGCGTGGAGCCTCTGAGAGGGCATTGACTTGCATGGAGCGCTGTAAGCGGACGTCCGTTGGACACTATTGACGTTTTTTTTATTATTATTATTATTATTGTTGTTGTTGTTGTTATTAGCTAGTGTTTTTGCTCTACTTTGTGCTTTTGGGCGAACATGATTGGGCGTCATTAGCACTTTTAGTGTTTTGCGTGGCTTCAGTGACATTTACTCAGCACTGCACTCTTGTGTGTTTTCAGGAAAACATTTACTGAAGATCAGGACAGATCCGTAGATCGCACTGACGCGTATTCACCGTATTTAGCCACACCCACTTTCAAGCGTGTGGTTCTTCCGCCTTTGTGTTAGAACTTCCGGTCAGCTAACCAAAATTAATACAGTTACATAAGGAGAAGACCAGAGAGACAGTAAGAAGTTCTAATGGGACAACAATGTCTCATCCGAGGTTAATAACACAGTGGGTGGATGATATGAAAAGGTTCTCTGAGGTTACTTACAGTGTACTCTTGGAAGGTGTAGACGGTTCGGCAATGAAAAACTATAAAAGTACTGAAGCGTATCAGTACCTGCGCAGTGGGAAGGTGGGCGTGTCCTCCTACACACAGACGGTGAGTTTATATTTCTGAAAGCCGGTTAAACCCAAGTCCAGCCAGCTGCCCGAGCCACTCTGCGTGGGTGTTAGTTACAGTCCAGATAGCCTAGCGCGGTGGACACTGATCAGAAAACAGTTACTGAACTGATAGACTCACCAGCACCGACACGTCTGCTTCCTCTGAGCTTCATAAGCGAGACATTTCTCTGGATAAGGAAGCTCTGGTGCTGGTTCTCCTCCACAGAATGGTAAGATCAGACATACGGAGGTTTGGGTGGATGTTTTAAATTTAGAGCTTCAGTCATAGACGCAGGTCCTCTTCTTTGGAAGGCGGCCCCCCAACACTCTGATCTTTATGTGCTGTGTATCTCTGTTGTTCAAGCCAAGTTTTCATCTTCTTCCAATTACTGACTCCCTCTAACTGAACATGTTATGTTAGTCATTTTATATGTTTGTTGTTGTTTTGCTTGTAATCAGTATCAACATATCCGTGGGCACACCGGAAGTTCTAACACAAAGTAGACAAAGATGGCCCCCCTAGTGTTGTCATGGAAAATAGCGTGAATACCTGCTCATAATATCAAGACGTTTGGTAACCGAGTCTGGTGGCGATCCATTCAACACATGTACTCTGTTGTATGGCCAATATTTGTGTGGTGCGGTTCAGTGGTTGGTGTGGAGTAGAACGTCAGGGCCACGTTTATGAGTGCTTCATTATTATTTTATTTTTTTTCTCAAACGTTTCTCTCGTTCGTTTGATGTTTAACTTATTCATTCTTGGTGAAAGTCGGTGAGCCCCAACGAGGCACTTCATGTTTTCTCTCTTCCTATTGTAAATATGAGTTTGATCTTTCTTTGTTTTACTGTATCAGTAAGTGCAGCAGCCTTGCGTCAGAACAAAAAGCCAATACCTCTCACAGTTCACACAATCGCTTCTCTGCTTCCACCGATTTTTCATGAATGTTGCAGAAATCCATGGTTGATATGTACACAAAGCCATGCAGGGTGGTCTAACATGAAATGGTACATCATGTTGGACCTTACTGACTCTTTACAGTGATGGAGTTGGGAACCAATGGGTCTACAACCCATTTTATTTACTGTCCAGGCAATGTACACCTCATGCACTTCATGTGAGGGTGCTATATTGCCTTCCTATGGCTTGAACGTATCCATCCGCCATGAAAAACTAGGCCCAAGCCTTCTCAAAACGTTTCCATGAGGGAGCTTTTAGAGCTGGACGTCTGGTTCCATTGACCACCACTGTAAACAGTCCTGTGTAGATTTCTATAGAACGAAGCCATTCACAGTAAACCACCCTGAATGACTTTGTTTACGTTTCAACCGTTTTCTTATGCAGAAGCTGGGAAAAGTTGGTGGAAGCCTCATGAACTCTAGCCACGTGTATATGGTGCACAGAACGAGATGTAGCGTTTGATTGCGTGTGCCTTAGATTCATGGACCATTGACTCTGTCGGGATTGTCCACACTCATTCTGAAAGCTCCTCACTGCTCTTATATCAGTCCAGATCCGTAAAGTGAGGACTGGCTAATGACATATTGGGCAGTGCTTGAGTCAACCTGGAATTCTAAAGGAACTGACTGGTCCAGGTCCACAAATGTGTTCTTTCTTAGACGCTGTTGCAAAGTTGGTTCATCAGTATCAATGACAGCCATGGGTTATTTTAGGTGGAACTTAATGAGGCTCCAATCCACGAATCCTGAAAGTCCAGTCCTGCATTTACTCTACTGATTTTTAACACCCTGAAAGTGGAAGAAAGAATCCATCTAGTTATTTCTTTTAGCTAGCTTATTCAAAACACCTTTCATATTATGGCTTTGGCGCCCCCTCTGACCACAATTGAAACTGACATAGATATATTGAAAAACATCAATATTTTAAAAAAAATTCTACATTGTTACATGATAAATGTCGCCCCCTCTGGCACACTTAGGAGCTGCCCGTCACAACCACAGTTTCTTATGAGCCCAAACAAGTTCTGTAAAGCTTGTAAAGCTTGTCCAACCTAGCAACAGTGTCACGAAGGAATGTGTTTGTGACACTGCATGGATCAGTGACCTGAGAGGCCTTATATACAAACATCAGAAACTTGGTTACTTTGCTTCTCTTATGATTATTAGAATTATAGTTTTTAAGTTACTGTCATTGCTGTGTTTGGTGTACGGACTTGTATGAGCGTATCTTCGAATATCTTTGAGTGAACAGACGCTGACGAGTGTGCGAGCTGGTTTTACGGATAGAGAGCCTCGGAACCTTCAGGAGCTGAACTGTGCATAGGTCGAATCTCTTCTACTCGTTGTTTGTGAGAAAGTCAGCTTGGCCAGAGTGGATTATAATATCTGATGATGATGATAATAATAATGTGCATCTGGAGACGAACCAAAGACTTGTGCCTCCTGTCGTTCCAGTGTGATAACGTCGTACGTGTTTTTGTTTATTGCTTCATATACGTGTAAAGCCATCACTCTTCTTTCTTCTTTTTCCCGGAGTGATTGAAATGTATGAATGCTCTGTATGGCGTCAATGTACTAAACTTGAAATTGCCTTAATAAAGTTGTTTTTCATATGGCTTTGTAATATATATTGGCGAAAGCTTCTGTTTCTTTTATTTCTTGTACGTTGGTGTTTTAATGGACGTGTAGAAGTCCAGACATATAACGCACAGAAGACTAGCTATAGAAGTGTTGTTATTATTATTAGAGATGGACCAATCAGCGTTTTCGAGGCCGATCGAGGGCGGGGCTATATGCCACGGCAGGGCTACATGTAGTTCTTAGCGCAAGCAAGTCATGAAACATGATCTAAACTGGTTTATTACCATTTTTAACGAACTCACGTGAAACAGTATAATATTTTTCAACAAAATTAACAGTAAATAAACAAAATTAATCAAACAAATATCCCCAATACTGTAATCATTACATTTAGACCCTTAATTTAAAACTAAAAAAGCTAATTAAATAAATGCAGTAAAAACTGCAGTCATTAAACTCAGACTCTGTTATTTTAAACTAAATCTGTAATCATTAAATGTAGATCTTGAATTGTAGCTGCTGTTCTGTTCATACCGGTCAGATCTGGTCTGCACTGTGTTTTGGGTTATTAGTTTTGTGTTAACTGTGTGTGCTAGCTCTGCTGTTTGCTGATACTCACTGTATTCAGCCGCGTGGTCTTTGTCTTTGTCTTGGCCACTGCTTTAGTCAATCTGTCCAAAATGAAAGGGTATGTGTTTCCACCTAGTGGTTCAGATAGGTATTGCATGGACCGAGAGGGGTTTCAACGAAATGCTAGCTGGAAATACAGAAATTAGGCTCATTTGTTTAACACCATCGATCGGCTCTCGTGATCGGCTAAATTGGAGAAATATTGGCCGATCACACATTTTGTTTAAAAACGTCCGATACCAATACATAGCCAATCGATCTTTCCATCTCTATTATTATTATTATTATTAATATTATTTAGCTTTAATGTTAACAGTACATGTGGCAAAATATATGAATGTTTCTACAATGAAAGGTACATATCCTACAGTCTCAGACTAGCTTAGTTACTGCTTAGTTTTAGTGTAGATGCAGCACAAAAGATGTAAACTAGTTGTGTACTTGAAGTATATACTACTCCTACACTTAAAATGTACATAAAAGTATACTTTCATAAACTAAAAAGTGGGCCAATTTAGTCCCAAGAAGTATTAAAATAGTACATATACAAGTGTACTACTAGCACAATGACATTGGTATAGTAACTACATAAAGTATACTTGGAAAATATACTTTAACCTTACTCAAGTTTATTTAATAAAATATATTTTAAGTATACTTATTTTCTTTAAGGGTAGTGTCGACGAATATATACATGCATTCACAAACACCTCATAACTGCAATGCGAATGGGCGGAGCTAAACTGCTGTAGGCTGAATGGGTGTATTTTAAATGAATTCAAAATTAAGAGGAGAAGTGCCCAGAGTTTGCATGGTCAGTAATTAGTATTAGTAATTAGTAAGCCTCTATGCTAAGTATCAGTTCAATTCAAGTTTATTTGTATAGCACTTTTTACAACAGTGTTTTCACAAAGCAGCTTTACAGAAGTTTGACAACATACAGTTACAACACGAGTCCCCCTGTGAGTGGGCCAGAGGCGACGGAGGCAAGGAAAAACTCCCACGAGACTGGAGGAACCCAAGGAAACCTTGGGAGGAACCAAGACTCACAAGCAGAGACCCATCCTCCTCTGGTCAAACAGTATTAACAGTTTAATAAACTAAAGCTGAATCTGAAGGTAAAAGCTTTAGAAGCTGCAGAGTTGCTACACCAGGTGGATGATAAAGCGTTGCAGTCAAGCATGGAGCAGATGGAGAGAAGAACTGGTTGGTGCCAGGTTACCCTGGTGGTCAGTCCTTTAACAGTATTCCTTTAACAGTATACCTCGGAAAGAGAAAAGAGACAGAGTTAGTTCTGGTTTAGGTTAGTACAGAGACAGAGTTTGTTCTGGTTTAGGTTAGTACAGAGACAGAGTTAGTTCTGGTTTAGGTTAGTACAGAGACAGAGTTAGTTCTGGTTTAGGTTAATACAGAGACAGAATTAGTTCTGGTTTAGGTTAGTACAGAGACAGAGTTAGTTCTGATTTGGGTTAGTACAAAGACAGAGTTAGTTCTGGTTTAGGTTAATACAGAGACAAAGTTAGTTCTGGTTTGGGTTAGTATAGAGACAGAGTTAGTTCTGGGTTGGGTTAGTACAGAGACAGAGTTTGTTCTGGTTTAGGTTAGTACAGAGACAGAGTTAGTTCTGGTTTAGGTTAGTACAGAGACAGAGTTAGTTCTGGTTTAGGTTAATACAGAGACAGAATTAGTTCTGGTTTAGGTTAGTACAGAGACAGAGTTAGTTCTGATTTGGGTTAGTACAAAGACAGAGTTAGTTCTGGTTTAGGTTAATACAGAGACAAAGTTAGTTCTGGTTTGGGTTAGTACAGAGACAGAGTCAGTACTGGTTTGGGTTAGTACAGAGACAGAGTTAGTTCTGGTTTAGGTTAGTACAGAGACAGAGTTAGGTCTGGTTTGGGTTAGTACAGATACAGAGTTAGTTCTGGTTTGGGTTAGTACAGAGACAGAGTTAGTTCTGGTTTAGGTTAGTACAGAGACAGAGTTAGTTCTGGTTTGGGTTGGTACAGAGACAGAGTTAGTTCTGGTTTAGGTTAGTACAGATACAGAGTTAGTTCTGGTTCGGGTTGGTATAGAGACAGAGTTAGTTCTGGTTTAGGTTAGTACAGATACAGAGTTAGTTCTGGTTTGGGTTAGTACAGAGACAGAGTTAGTTCTGGTTTGGGTTAGTACAGAGACAGAGTTAGTTCCGGTTTAGGTTAGTACAGAGACAGAGTTAGTTCTGGTTTGGGTTAGTACAGAGACAGAGTTAGTTCTGGTTTGGCTTAGTACAGAGGATGAGGAGAGTTTAGGGTGTAGCTGGTGACTCTGGAAGATCTAATTATAAACAGAATAAACTGAAAGGAGAGAAGCTGCACAGGTGCTACATCAGGAGGATACAGTAATGCAGTCGAGGTGCAGCACAGAGGTCACTAATAGGTGGACCGCGGCCCAGACCCAAACTGATTAACTATTAAGAACGATTTAATTGGGGCTTAAATTTTACAGTGTTTATTTTAAGCTGCAGAGCTTTTCTAGTCTCTATGGTATTCTAATTAAATACTCCTGGTGTAGAAGATGAAACAGATGAAGAGGTTGTTTAAGGACGGTTCCACACCTGTAGTTCGTTTCAGTTTGTTTGTTTACTTGAACCTCGGTTTGGTTTGTTTTCACAGGTAAAAACCTAAACGCACCAAAATGCGCCCCAACAAACCACGTGAGCACGTTCTCTCCTCTGATTGGTCAGAACTATCTGGTGTAGGAGCAAGATAGTAAACACAGGGAGAAGATCCGGTTTTCTAAACTACTGCACATTTCTTGTAGAGCGTATCACGGAGCAGCGGCAGAGACAGCATCTGTTCATAGCTGTAATAATAATCTGATAATATACCAAACTACAGTCCACCTGCAGACCACCCAGCTCACTCCAAACTTCAAGTAGACACCGTCCCTCACTGCTAGTCCAAGAGAGACCTCGCTTCATTGTCCTCGCCCTGTTAGCTGCTCCAGTTCTCCAGTTCTCTGTTTACGCCATCTGCCGCATCCCATAATGCAAAGCAAACCTGGCTGCAGGAGATGTTTAGATCAGACTTGTGGAGCACATCTAATACTTGGGTCGGATCGAGGTCGGATAATGTTCTCACCACAAACAAACCGCTCCAGAGTTCGTTTGGAACCAGACCGAGACCACCTCCTCTCGAGGAGGAGCGATTACTGTTTTCACACCTGCCAAAACGAAACGTCCACTTTAACCAGACTAACTAGTGCTGGTGTGAAAACGCCCTAAGACATAAAAAATACACTCTTCTTACTTCAAAAGTTGAAAAGAATGTTTCATCTTCAACTTTATACCTTTTGGAAATCAGTTCATCTTCTACAAAAGCAATGAATTGAAAACGGGGTGGTTGTTGGAGCTTTGATGGACCATGTGGACCATGTGGATGGACCATGTGTATGTAAACGTATTACATGATCATATACTAAAAGTGAGGGTAATGTGGTTTTCATGCTACGGGCCCTTTAAAGCTGCCACCCGCAGATGGAGCCTCATCTGATCAAACGCTAGACAAAACGAGAGATTTGAATATGGACGCATGCTAAAACATGACACAAGGAAGCGGAGGGCCCAGTAACGTTCATTCACGTGAGCCGACTGCAGAGAAGCGTGGAAACAGGGAAGTGCACCTGTAAATAATCAGACTGAGCTGTGTTTGTATCAGACCTTCACTGACCTGACCTGTTCTACAGACTGTTACATGTAGTGGACCTGAAGAAAGACTTGAACCTGATGAATGTATGAACAAACACTGCATGAAAAATATGAGCTGTAGTCAAGGACGCGCCCCTCGTGATCAAGGGCCCTCTAATGGTATGCCCTACCTTTCTCTAGGGCCCCCTGGTAGGGGCTCTCATAACCAGGGCCCTCTAAAATTATGCCCCCCTCCTTCCTAGGACCCCTTATAGTAAAAAAGCATGGCTAGGGCCCCCAAAAGCATAACTAGGGCCCTCAAGAGGCCCTGGGGTCAAAGCCCCTAAAATTCAGAGGATCCATAAAATGGAGGGCCCTCGGAAATAAAAATATATTGTATCATAAATGTTGATGGGCGTCGCAAAATGGTTTGGGCCAGGGCCCCCACGGGGCCCCCTGACCTCAGGGGCCCCTGGGCGCTGGCCCTACTGGCCCGGTCAGTAATCCAGCCATGGCTGTAGTATATATAACCTATATAAACTATAAAAGGGGAAATCCACCAATTTTTTTATAATATAGAATTATTAATAATTATAATTCTGTTGTACCACCACCACTGTGAACAGTGTGAGCAGATCAGTTCACGCTAAACCACTCCGAATGACTCTGTTTACATCATATCAGTTTAATTATCTAGAAACGTTGGGGAAACGTTTGTATCTAACATATGAGAATATACTCCGATCAGCCGTGACCTTAAAACCACCGCCTTGTATCTCCACTCAATGTCCACTGTATCAGCTCCACTGTCTGTATATGAGCTACATTTACAGACTGTAGTTCATCTGATTCTCTGTATACTTTATTACTCTGTCGAGTGTTTAAAAACTGTGTCCACTCACTGTCCACTCTAACAGACTCCTTGTAGATGTAAAGTGTTTGTGTTCCTCTAGTCCTTCATCAGTGCTCACAGGACGTCGCCCACAGGACACTGTTGTCTGGATGCTGTTGTCCGTGGTTTCTTCTCAGTCTAGCAGGGACATCACTCATCAACTCATACCAGCACAGCACACACTAACACACCACCACCATGTCAGTGTCAGTCAGTACCTGCTCTGTGGGGATGTATATAGTCGACAGGGGATGTATATAGTCAATCAGATGGACTACAGTCTGTAAGTGTAGCTCCTATATGGTCAGTGGAGCTGATAACATGGACAGTGTGTATAGATACAAGGATGTGATTGTAATGTTATAGCTAATTGGTGTATAGAATATGATCCATTTGTATTAATTACTCAATTAATAATCAGTAGTCAGTGAAGCGCCGGTTATCAGAATCAAGTGAGCTGATTTAAAAACCTACAGCTTCAGTATTTTCCTAGTGGTGGTCCTACAGCTGGCACATTTCATTCGTGAATGGTGCAGAGCAGGGGTGGCGAGCGTTTGGTGATGTAATATTCAAGCACCCCCCAGATTAATTCAGCACCTGATCACCAGATTTAGTTCGAATACAACATCTGCCAAACAGTCCTGGCATCCAGCTCTCCACGAATGGACTTCACCCACAAACGTTTGGTGGTTGTTGTATTAACCAGTGGGGAACCATCATGGCCCTCTATGCCCTCTCAGAGAGCCTAAAATATATTTTATTTGATCTACTTACAGTTTGACAATCAAAAACAATCTAAACAATTATAAAAATATAGACAAATAAATTATTCACACGTGTCTATTCAATCTGTGTTGGAGCCTGTGAGTCTGTGTCTACCCCTATAAGGACTGTGATGCCTCCGCAGAACGTTGGTGATTGGTGGTCCTGCTGTTCATGTACAGAGGGGGCCAGGCAGTTATAACTCAGTGCGATACCAATTTCAAATGACAGTAAAACTGACCAATCATATCTTCCCTCTAAGTGGGCGGGCCTAACTGTACCATAATTATGCCCACTGTGGCGACGCTTGCTAGAGAAACAGCTAGCTAGAGAAACAGCTAGGTAGCACAAGCCTACCACCGCTTTAAGAGGTGTGTCGAAGTGAGCAGTCAGTCATGAAAGCAGGTGCCATCAGCCAATAGCGTTTAGCCCATGTCCCACCCCCAAACTGTCAAAACCACTGTCAAAGGAAAGAGTAATTTTTTTTTCAGACTGTGGTTGGGGGTGGGGGAGGGCCGAGGCTTAAGGGTCATGGTCTGCTACTGGTATTAACACACCCCCGATTCAACTCAGCACCTAATCGCCAGGTTTAGTTGGAGTGGTTAGAGCTGGAAACACCTAACTGTACTGGACACAGTGGGAAATTATGTTGGGCTTCAGTCAGTAACTGTAATCCTGCACCAACAAAGTAGGGGTCTCTGAAAAGAAATGACCAATGCCAACAGACGCTGACCCAAACCAAACTAGAGCCAAGACTAATACGGACAAGCAAATATGGGGTGTCGGACATGAGCTTCAGTTCCAGTTCCAAAAGATCACGTCAAATATGTTCTCTAAGTGAAAGCTGACGCTCGGCTTCTTTCCACGCATGACCACTCCAGTGTCCTGTAGATCACAGATCTAGATCACAGATATCAGTGCCTGTAGTTCACTTCTGCTTGATTTGAGGAACCCACTGTTCCTCAGGATGTAACGGTGGTACATGAGGTCCTTAGTCAAATTCCTCTTGCCCCTTATCTCCACTCCAAAGTGAAGTTCCTCCTTGATCTTAAAAGCTCAGCCACAGTTTGAGCACAGTGTTTATGTACTTCCTCCATGCAGAGATCAGGATTTATAGCTCTGGACAAACAGAGGAGACAACCGGCCAAACATTTGTAAACAATCATATATAACAGTCAGTAAAAGACTAGTTCCTTCCTTGTGCCCCCGCCCCCCCCCACCAACATCTGCAACCCTCATTTGTATGTGTCTATGCTAACCATCACCTCATTACCCTCGATGTCCTGAGGCTACGGTATTTTCCCCGAATGCATCTGCCTGTGCTGGAATCGGTGATTAAGTTAGGAGGCCTGCTCCGGCTTGCTGACTCTGCTCTCTGACGGATCTTCAGCAGTCGAGCTGAAGAAAATAACAGGAACGCTTCGGCCGAATAGAGGTGTCGATGATCCGTCTATACATGGGGGTTGTGGTAGAGACCGTACTGATAAAATTCCTTATTAATGCTGCAAGCTTTGGTTCACCTTTGGTGGTACAGTACAAGTAGTCATTGAATGAAAAAGCTTGAAGTTTATATAAATATATAAACTAAATACTGTTTTTACTCCTCAGTCCATACAATCAAATAATCATTATCCATAGAATAACATGAATCTTCATTTTTCTTGATTTTCATTTTTCTATATCATTTGAACACGACAGCTGCTCTTCATATCTTGTGAAAGTTTCATGATGGATGGACCAATAGAAGTGCTCCAAAAAGGGTTGGAAAGATTCCTGGTTCCATTGGCTTACATTAAAAGTAAAGAAGGTTTTTGGCCTCTTCTGTAAAGTTACTATTTTTCATCATTATCCATAGAATAACATGAATCTTCATTTTTGTTGATTTTCATTTTTCTATATCATTTGAACATGACAGCTGCTCTTCATATCTTGTGAAAGTTTCATGATGGATGGACCAATAGAAGTGCTCCAAAAAGGGTTGGAAGGATTCCTGGTTCCATTGGCTTACATTAAAAGTAAAGAAGGTTTTTGGCCTCTTCTGTAAAGTTACTATTTTTCATCATTATCCATAGAATAACATGAATCTTCATTTTTGTTGATTTTCATTTTTCTATAGCATTTGAACATGACAGCTGCTCTTCATATCCTGTGAAAGTTTCATGATGAATAGACCAATAGAAATGCTTTACAATAGGTTGGAAACATTTCTGGTTCCATTGACTTACATTAAAAGTAAAGAAGGTTTTTGGCCTCTTCTGTAAAGTTACTATTTTTCATCATTATCCATAGAATAACATGAATCTTCATTTTTGTTGATTTTCATTTTTCTATATTATTTGAACATGATAGCTGCTCTTCACATCCTGTGAATGTTTCATGATGGATGGACCAATAGAAGTGCTCCAAAAAGGGTTGGAAAGATTCCTGGTTCCATTGGCTTACATTGAAAGTAAGGAAGGTTTTTGGCCTCTTCTGTAAAGTTACTATTTTGGAGATACTTATTTTTCTATGGACAGCGACAACATGCAGAAGCTTTTTCTGATGTCGGCCTATTGGAGCTATAGTTATGAGGAGTGTTTTAACCTGCACATATGTTCTGAATGAAGCACAAGTTAAGTCTGACACCACTTGTAATGTAGTAGCCATTTCTGGGTCCAAAAGAATCCAAAAGCAATCAACAATGGTGGAACCTGTGAAGTGATCAATCCCCATCATTGATCATTTAGTGCAGCACCATTGAGGGTTAACAAGGGTCCAGATTCTTTCAACTCAAGTCCGTTTGTTAGAACATTGGGGTCCAAACCTCTCCTGTGTTGGCTAAGGCTCTCGTCTTTTCAACACGCCACAGGGCTGGTCATTCACAGACACCCTTGATATCGGCTGTGGGTTTTATTGAATGTTTCTTGCTGTGAACCAACATCTTAGTGTTATGAACCCACATCTTTGTGTTTTGGTTGTCAGGATTGTCGGTCATCCTTAGCTAGCTAGCTTTCATTGGCTTCACTGGGCAGCACAGTAAAAGGGGCCAACAACTGGAGCATGAAGATGTGGGTTTATAGCAGGAAACACCCTATAAAACCCATAGAAGATCAAGGAGATCCACAAAGGGCCACTTTGGTTTCTACAAGTGGGTGCTAACGTTAGCTAACCTAAGCACTGGTGCCATTTGTTTAAGAATTGTAACTAATCTTATCAACTACAGCTGTTTCCTCGTCTTTCTCATCGTAACATTTGGCTAAATAACACAAATATGAATATCAGTCATGATTTTCCAGCTTGTTCTGGCTACTGCATTTGCCCAGAGGGGGTGGGTTTCCTTTGTAGGCAGGAGTTTCTTTGTACAAGGACAGAGAACGGACAACAGACTCATTTATAAGGTCTTTAACACAACACTGCAACAAAGACGAGATTCTCAGCCAACACAGTAGAGGCCTAGACCCAGATGTAAAATCGATACATCACGTCTTAACAAGCAGATACAGGGCAGCCATTTAGAAGGCTGAGTGCTTCTTTAATGTTGTCATATGCAAAGTCGAGTTAGTAATGGTTATGGACATGCTTTCAATTTGTAACCCTAACCCTAACCTAACCCTAACCCTAACCCTAACCTAACCTAACCCTAACCTAACCCTAATGTAACCTAACCCTAAACCTAACCCTAACGTCCACTAATCCTAACCTAACCCTAACCTAACTCTAACTCTAACCCTAAAGCCTAATCTAGCCTAACCCTAATGTAACCTAACCCTAACTCTAACCCTAACCTTACCCTAACCATAACCTAACCTAACCTAACCTAATCCTAACCTAACCTAACTCTAACCCTAACCCTAACCCTAACCCTAATGTAACCTAACCTTACCTAACCTTAACTCTAACCTAACCCTAACCTAACCTAACCTAACCTAACCCTAACCCTAACCTAACCTAACCTAACCTAACCTAACCTAACCTAACCAAACCTAACCGTTGGGAATGTAGGTGATGCTAAAGAAAACAGTGTAATGCTGTCTATCCTTATCAGGGAGTGAATTACAGGGGGATTGGGGGGGGGGGGGGGGGGTCTGACTCCTCTAATTAAAACTTGAACCCCCTCAATAGGTGTAAACACAATATTTTGGGGTGGTCAAAACATTGATATAACCTTCTAACCTATAGTATTAAATATTACAATAAATGTACAGGTCTCTATGCCTGGGAGAACCTTGTAATACGATTTCACACACCCCTAAAGTGGATCATACCATTCCTGGTTAGTATCGATCCCTCTCGTCTGCCTGTCTCCCCCTAATCGTTGGTCACGTGGCTGGCGTCTTCACTAAGGTGCCCAGGCTGCACAGGCCGAGACTCTGTGTGTGAGTAGCTGCTGTCTAGCTTTCTTACATACACACCTTCAGTAAATCACTCACATGAAGATAGTTAGATTAGATTTACCAATTTACCATTCCACCTTAAAGGCTGCTGTGGCAACACAGGCTTCAGGCTGAAGATGTTGACGTCTTTGGTTTTTAAGGTGGAACCAAACATTCAAGTAGGAGTCCAGGTATAGTTGACGTGGGCTGTTTATAATGTCTGCATAGCATGAGAACAAATGTATAAAACACGTGTCTACTGAGGCTCAATGTAATGTATGCACCATTTTAAGGTGGAAGGGAAAATGTTTTAAGGTGGAATGGAAGATGTGAACATAAAACTAAAAGCTTTATACTCTGGTGGCTGTAGATGGGAGATATTAGATGCCCAGGTGAATAGTTCTACAGGAAACTCAAATATTTATGCTGTGTATCATTACAAAAATAAAGCCTTGCTCTACTGGTTTCCTTTAACACCCAGAAGAAAAACTTGACCCCTCCAGTTGTCATTGTATAATTTGCACCCTGATCCTCATGCCATCAACTCAGCTTTTGCCTGGGCCATACACATTTCCACAGAAGTCTAGGTTCCTAGTATTGATTTATCACTGGTGTCATGAAGTCGACGCTCATCAACTGTTTGGAATTTGCAGAGAAAACTGGAAGAACATCGTTTTCAAATTCCTTTGTGAAAGCTGCTCTATCAGTGTTGAGTTACCATCATCTTATATAGTAAGTACAGCATTGGCTGATTGCTGCCACCTGTTGTACTGTAAGAGGAATAACTCTTGGGTTTTGAATTAGTCTGGAGATCCACTGTGCCAGTTTCAGTGGTGTCTGTTTATGACTTCCTCTATCAGGTTTAAGAGCCCAAGTATTTCTTGGTTTCAGTATTTATTATATTGCTTTATTATTTACATCTGATTGGAATGGCTTTGAGGGCGTAGCAGTGGGCGTAGGTTGGCTTTATGTGGTGAAACTCTCATACAACTTTAGTTGCATGGAACCTTGAGTTTCTCAATGTAAAGTGCCATGCAACTAACTCTGTCAGGATTAAGTGTCCAAGTTTTAGTTTTTATTTATTTTTTGTTTACCTACTTTATTTAGCTCATCTAGACTGGGTTGGCCTTATGTGGTAAAACTCTCATGCCACTGTAGTTGCATGAAACCTTGGGTTACTCCATGTAAAGTGCCAAGAAACTCACTCTGTCAGGTTTAATAGTCCAGGTTTCAGTATTTATTTTATTAATTCATTATTTACATCTGATTGGAATGGCTTTGAGGGCGTAGCAGTGGGCGTAGGTTGGCTTTATGTGGTGAAACTCTCATACAACTTTAGTTGCATGGAACCTTGAGTTGCTGAATGTAAAGTGCCATGCAACTAACTCTGTCAGGATTAAAAGCCCAAGTTTTAATTTTATTTATTGTTTACCTACCTTATTTAGCCCACCTAGACTGGGTTGGCCTTATGTGGTGAAACTCTCATACAACTTTAGTTGCATGAAACCTTGAGTTGCTGAATGTAAAGTGCCATGCAACTCACTCTGTCAGGTTTAAGAGCCCAAATTTCAGTATGTATTTTATTAATATATTATTTGCATCTGATTTGAATGACCTTCAAGGGCATAGCAGTCTGAAAAAAAATGCAGCCCACCTAGACTGTAGCCTGGGTTTTAGGTTAGCCCTATGTGTTAAAACTCTCATGCCACTATAGTTGCTTGAAACCTTGAGTTGCTCAATGTGAAGAGCCCTGAAACTCACTCTATCAGGTTTAAGAGCCCAAGTTTCTGTTTTTTTAAATTAATTTATTACTTACATCTGATTGGAATGGCCTTTGAGCGCATAGCAGTCTGAAAAAATGCAGCCCACCTAGATTGTAGCCTGGCTTTTAGGTTAGCCTTATGTGTTGAAACTCTCATGCCACTTTAGTTGCTTGAAACCTTGAGTTGCTCAATGTGAAGTGCCCTGAAACTCACTCTATCAGGTTTAAGAGCCGAAGTTTCTGTTTTTTTTGATTAATTTATTACTTACATCTGATTGGAATGGCCTTCGAGGGCATAGCAGTCTGAAAAAAAGCAGCCCACCAAGTCTGTAGCCTGGCTTTTAGGTTAGCCTGATGTGTTGAAACTCTCATGCCACTTAAGTTGCTTAAACCTTGAGCTGCACAATGTAAAATGCCCTGCAACTCATTCGAAACTCAGCCGCGACAACTGTTAGGGTCTTAACTTTGTGAAACAAGTTCAAAGGCCAATAGCATATATGCACTATGCAGCCATCCATTAAAGAAATAAGAAAAAAGAAAGAGCGCCTAATAGCCAGCAGGGGTCAGTGTAACACAATAAAACTGATGGATGGATGGAGGACTGAGATAATCTCCAGCAGCCGGTGTTCGAGACAGAATAGTCACATGCAATACACATTCATAATAATCCAGACGCTCTCTCTTGTAATTAGTGAATTCAGCTCTAATCTCCAGAGAAAAACATAGCCAGCAAAGTGGGACGTTCTAGAGAAGCAGCACATGGACCTGAGTGTCCGCTAAAGACCCCCCATCTCTGGGCTGTGGAATGAGCTGATGAGTTGAAGTGATCCAGAACTAAATCAATTAATATCAGTAATAACTTTAGTGACTTCTAACCTCTAACATTAGTGGCTCGCTAATCCAGTATTTGCTGGCTGGCTGCTTACCATATCAGCGCTGATGCTAGTTTTACTGGCAGTAAAATGTTTGGTTTAACAATTCTTCTTCTTGAAATGCTCTTTTCTCGTTTGGTAGGTCGTCCACACATTAACTTAAGATCTTACTCATCACCTTTCTGGTCTTCAGTTTAAGAAATGCATAATAATTTCCAGCATCTCTTGGAAAAAATTGGGCAAAGTTACAAATATGGTCTACTGTAAAGTTTTTCAGAGGCATCCCGGGCAGAGTTACTGTTCTTAGGTCATACAGGACCAACTGAGTAGACCAGTGTGCTATAGCACCACCTCGAGGCAGACCAGTGCTGCAGCTCTAGTTAGTTAAGAATACCAAACATAGAAGCTCACAGGTTGTGGTTAAAGCTGCTAAACAGTGACTGCTTAACATCAGACTAAGTTTATTTCCAGGGACCCCCCAGAGTTTTGATCTTCGATGTTGCATACCTTGGTTAGTTACCTCACTACAGGTGCTAATAAGAGAAGAGAGCATGGATGGATGGATGGATGGATGGATGGATGGATGGATGGATGGATGGATGGATGGATGGATGGATGGATGGATGGATGGATGGATGGATGGATGGATGGATGGATGGATGGATGGATGGATGGATGGATGGATGGATGGATGGATGGATGGATGGATGGATGGAATTGCAGAGTGATACAGTTGAAGCAAGACACAGAGTGATATGGTTGTAGATAGATAGATAGATAGAATTGCAGTGATACAGTTATAGACAAATAGATAGATAGATAGTTGGATATAATTACAGAGTGAAACAGTGATAGATAGATAGATAGATAGTTGGATATAATTACAGAGTGAAACAGTGATAGATAGATAGATAGATAGATAGATAGTTGGATATAATTACAGAGTGAAACAGTAATAGATAGATAGATAGATAGATAGATAGAATTGCAGTGATACGGTTATAGATAAATAGATAGATAGATAGATAGTTGGGTATAATTACAGAGTGAAACAGTGATAGATAGATAGATAGATAGATAGATAGATAGATAGATAGATAGATAGATAGAATTGCAGTGATACGGTTATAGATAAATAGATAGATAGATAGATAGATAGATAGATAGATAGATAGATAGATAGATAGATAGATAGATAGATAGATAGATAGTTGGGTATAATTACAGAGTGAAACAGTGATAGACAGATAGAATTGTGGGGTGATACAGTTGTAGATAAATAGATAGATAGTTGGATATAATTACAAAGTGAAACAGTACTAGATAGATAGATAGATAGATAGATAGAAAGATAGATAGATAGATAGATAGATAGATAGATAGATAGAAAGCCATATAATATATAATAACTCATAGTTATATACATAATTCATATTTCATTAAAAAATGCAGGGGACCTTGCACTTCCCCCTGCTTTATGAAACTGCTGCTGTGAAAGCAGGTGCTGCAATTCCGCTACAGAACCTGCTGGGGGCGCTCCTGAGCCGGGAAGCGGGCCCGATGGCGCAGTACAGTAGTTTAAGTATGTACAGCATCACCTATGGGCTTTTGAAATTTGTGTCAGGGAATGACAGGAGCTCTCCGCTCTGCTGGGCCCCATGTGGCAGCAGCTACGGCTGCAGAATCCCTGACCAGCCTCAGCCTCTCCTGCGCTCAATAATTGACCGTCCTTGCTGCCACTCTGGCCAGCCTCTGAAAGCCCTGATGCTGAATTACTAACAACAGTTTCTGCTCAAGCAGGTCCAACAAAAACGCAGCCAGAAGGAAAGACCAAGAATAGAAAGAAGCACAAACAAGGTAAATGTTAGAGTGTCTGTTAGAGACTAGCGGTACTCCCCAGGTTAATCTGACCACAACACACTGTTTGAGCACCCACACTGACCGTTTTGCTCATGTCACTTGCAGAGAAGGTCTTATTCGAAATTTCGGTTACTCGTTTTGATAGCTAGCTAAGCTATATCCAAGCCAGGATGAAGCTTGTGAACAAGATTCTAAGTTACTTTGCCATTTCAGAGATGGTGTATTGTGTAGCAGCCACTGGTTGATGTCCTTAATATAGGCTATGAGTTTTATAAGGTGTTTCTTGCTATGAACCCACATCTGGTCAGGTTTGTTGGTCAGACAAGGGCTGACTAATACAGCTAGCTACTGTGGTGCATTATTTAGATCTCTGAAAATTATGACATGCTCTAGGTGCAATTGTTCATACTGCTTAGCTACTTGTTAAGACATTCTCTGGGGCTTTCATTGTCCAAAACAACTCATAAATTCATAAACAAATTTAGAAAAACTAAATTTGGAGTCAGTATTCCAAACCTAGCAATCGCAGCAGCCACTGGCACTGGCCAGTGATCTCCTTGATACAGGCTATGTGTTTTGTAGGGTGCTTATTGCTATGAACCCACATCTTGTCAGGCTTGTTGGTCAGATAGCCAGCTAGCTAGCTAAGGCCTCTATCTAGGCCTTAACTGGGCAGTACAAAAACTGACTAACAACCGAAACACAAGGATGGTGCTTCACCATTGTGAAAAGGTTCTCAGGTTCCATTGTTAGTGTTTGATTTTGAGAGCTGAAGCCTAGCTTTTAGGCTGGCTTTGCACTGTGAAACTCTCATGCAACTTTGATTATTTGGAGTTCCACAATGTAAAGTGCCCTGCAACTTATTTGAAACTCAGCCACAACAACTGTAAAGGTCTCAACTTAGAGGATCAAGTCTAAGACGCCAGTAGCATGTGATCTCACTGAGTGATATTCTTTCACACTATTGGTTTCACTGGATCAATAGACCAGTGTTCAGACTACATATAAATCAGATTTGTTTCTCGAACCAGTTCTTTAGAGACTGTCCACACTGCTATTTGTATGTGATCAGATCAGATCAATCAGGTCTGTGCTGATTTAGCTGGTGGTCATGCTGGTTCACCAGAATACCAGTGTCAACACACCATTTGCTGGTTTTGGAGAGTCACTTTCATCACTACTGACCAGAACACTAGAACCCAAAGCATATCACGTGCTGGTTTTGCTGCTGAACAGCCAAGCTGGTCTTGTACAGGAGGGTTTTGTCTACACTGTTGACACAGATTTTAAACATGGATGCAGTAGAGATGGATGTCTGACATGTGACCTTCCATGGAAATGCATTTCAAACCACCTCCAAATGTGACTCCCTATCCAGTTTCTCCCTATCCAGTGTTGTAGCTTCTTTTCTTGCTGTCAGAATACTTTCTTCTAGAAGATACCACAGTACAGACATGCTCTGAGAAGATCTGACAAAGGTCTAACTCAACCAGCAAACACACCCTATTTAAGTCTAGCTGACTACAGGTCCAAACTGGCTATTACGACACTGTATGGCGAGATCGTCAACTACTGGGCTTGGGGCAGATTTCCTTGGGAGCTTCCTGGCTGTAAGCCATAAACTATATGCTGTTCATCTGTATAAACGACTTTAACAGGCATTGTATGTAAGAAATATTTACAACCCCAGACTATCTGGACTATTTGGACTGAGATGCATCTCGTGTTTCAAACCACCTCAGAATGTGACATGGATCCAATTAGCTGTCAGGCAACTCAGGAAAGACAAACGCTTGGAGATATTTGAGGCAGACGCTTTATTATCACAAGGGTGATACAAGACCATAGAAGAAACCATGAGGCAATAGCGAAAACGAGAAGCAGGCTCAAAACCAACCAACTATACAGCGAACAAATCCAATACGGGCTAGGCAGAAGACGTGAAAGAGGAAACAAGAACAAGAAGTTGATACAAGAAATGAATGCTCAGTATGCTATGAAGATAATAGACAATACTTCACAATGAGAAAAACAGACACACGGGTTTATATACAAACGCTAAAATGGTTTACAAGTGTTACGATTTAGTAACACTTGGCTGAACGTGGACATGTGACAGGGACCGGTTGGTGAGGGGTAACATGGGAGTTGGAGTTTGTAATGTCGGCGAAGATGGAAGATGAGTCCGGAAGCGTGACATTAGCAGGTGTCGAAAGTATCCACAATCACAATCAAACAAGGAGTAGAAAGTACAGATAATGGAGTGTAAATGTAAGGAGTAGAAAGTACTGATAATGGACTGTAAATGTAAGGAGTAGAAAGTACTGATAATGGACTGTAAATGTAAGGAGTAGAAAGTACAGATAATGGAGTGTAAATGTAAGGAGTAGAAAGTACTGATAATGGACTGTAAATGTAAGGAGTAGAAAGTACAGATAATGGAGTGTAAATGTAAGGAGTATAAAGTACTGATAATGGAGTGTAAATGTAAGGAGTAGAAAGTACTGATAATGGAGTATAAATGTAAGGAGTTGAAGGTACTGATAATGGAGTATAAATGTAAGGAGTTGAAGGTACTGATAATGGAGTGTAAATGTAAGGAGTAGAAAGTACAGATAATGGAGTGTAAATGTAAGGAGTAGAAAGTACTGATAATGGAGTGTAAATGTAAGGAGTAGAAAGTACTGATAATGGAGTGTAAATGTAAGGAGTAGAAAGTACAGATAATGGAGTGTAAATGTAAGGAGTAGAAAGTACTGATAATAGAGTGTAAATGTAAGGAGTAGAAAGTACTGATAATGGAGTGTAAATGTAAGGAGTAGAAAGTCCTGATAATGGAGTGTAAATGTAAGGAGTAGAAAGTACAGATAATGGAGTGTAAATGTAAGGAGTAGAAGTAAAAAGTCATCTGAAGAATAATTACTCCAGTAAAGTATACATAACACAAATCTCTACTTAAGTAAGGTAAAGAAGTATTTGTACTTTGTTTTCTGACACCTCTGCTGTCCAGACTATCAAAAGCAAACTGAATACAATCTGAATACACCAGAAAATTGGATTTGGGCTGGCAGTCTGAACAAGGCTTTGGTGTTTGTTAGCTGTTGGTGGTTTGTTGGCTGATCGGCTGTGTCTGGTATAGGCAGCAAAATCGCATAAATGAGATTTTTTGCTATTAATTGTGCTATTTGTACTATTCGTTACATGTAAGTACAAAACTATGTTAAGTGACTGCTTTCTTTTACTCACACTCACAATCTCATCTCTATCTCCATCTGTATTGGAGGGCTGATCTACCAACAATCGTTTTGACACGTTTCCATGTACTCCAGGAGAAAAAAACAGAAAGCCCGTGGCTCAAAATACCTATAATAGAAGTTAATGGGCAGCCGCTTGAGCTCCTTGTGCCTGCGGGCTTGAATTCCACAGTGATGAACTACAAAGGGAGGTAGACATCGATTACCCTGCTGTTGGCTAATGTCTGTCTCCTCTGTCTGACCTGCTCCTCACATGACTGTGTGTGTGTGGATTGTGTGTGATGTGCAGCAGGTCTTCTCCCTGAGAGAGTGGGCTGAGGGTGGGTCTCGTGGGGGGGCTGCATGAGCGTGGAACAGGCACACGTGTCTGAAGCCCCTTCCACACATGCGTATGTAATGCCCTACATATACAGTCTGAAATGCACACATACACACAACATGCAGCGAGCGCTTCTATGTACTCCCCAGACCCCTTAATGTATTCTCTGTCATCCGCCCACGCTGTGGCCCAGAGAGAGGCGGAGAGAGCGAGGGAGACGTGGGGAGATGGAGAGCCTGTTTTTCTTGCTGTTTTCTGATGTTAGATGTGAAAGCAAGGCAGCAGAAAGCGCTTGACACACTCGTTACCCATATTCCTTTACTACAGTACATGCTTTGAAGTTCTGTTCCGAGACATTCCCATTTGTTCCCACTCATCCAGTGCACTTATTTTCTAGTCATTTTATGTGGTGTGTGGTGTTCGGAAGTTTAAAATCAACTTTTTTTCCGATGATATAAAACAGGTTTGGTTGCAGCAGAGTGTATAAAATGATTCCATGAATGTGTTTCCGAAAATGAATTTGGGTGACTATTGAGATCAATGGCAGCCATGTATTCCAATGCTAAACTCAGGGAGTAGAATTCGGACAGCAATAGGTTGCAAGTTGTCCAATATAGCCCATCATCAGTGATCACGTTCTGACCACAGGACCACTGGTAGTAGGATGTTTTGGGAGAGGTTTAGAGAAATGATTTGGGTGACTATTGACTCCTATTGTTTCTGAAATGACTGAGCTGTAAAGCTGTATAACTTGAGGCTGATTTCTTCATTAATATCCATAATTCCTCATATTTCAAACTCTCCCTATTGGGAGATTGGAAGTTTCAGGAAAGCCTAAATAGCCTTACTCATTCTGAGTGAGCAGGATGATATGTCAGATGTTAAACATGGAATATCATAAATTTTACCATTTGTTTTCCATCAGACTGGTGAGAGTGTCTTGACAAAATTCCTATTCTTACAGGAGAAACTCGATCTGGACTCGGACTTGGGCTCGCACAGACTCTTGAGACTCTACTTACACTCGACTCAGACCCATAGGTATTAAAATCCACTTCAGCTCATAATCCAGTGAAAGGCAGTTAGACTTGGATTTGAGTGCATGACTTGACACTTAGACCCCAGAGACTCCAGACTCAACTTGCACTTGGACCATGAAACTCAACTCGGACCTGCACACCTTATCGTAGAGACATGGACTTGGACCCCAGTGACTCGTAAGTGTACTTGGACTTAAACTCTGAATCACTCGACTTGGACTTGCACACCAGAGACTCACATGTGGACTCGCACCACAGACTATTCAGACTCAGACCTAAGGGAGTCAGGTTTCGACTTGGACTCGTAATCCAGTAAATGCCAGTTTGACTTGGATTTGAATTTAGACTTGGACCCCAGAGCCACAAGACTTGACATTTGGAACCCAGAACCCCAAGATTATTTATTTTTAGACACTAAGACCTTTCAAGCTCTCATAAGGCCACATAAAAGGACGTGGTGGGCCACACTTGAGTTTGACACATATGATTTAGACTGTATAATGTCTTACAGGGTCAGAAACCACATAAGCAAGCAAGTCTAGCTAGTCTACTTGGCCTGGCTTGAATTGCATGATGCTGATCAACTATATTTGGAGCATATTTTGACCAAGCCATTGGTTAAATAGTTATAACAGCATAATAAGCTATATAAGTCAAAGTCTTATTGTTTACTCGGTTGCATTGCTAGATTGTTTCTCAAGGAGAAGAAGAGAGGACGGGAAACCAGATAGAGGTGGCGGTGTGGGCCCCTGCTGAAAAATACATGAGGCAGGCCAGGCATGAATGAGCCGGCGTTTAATGCATCTGGCAGGGCTCTGATTACACGTCCGTGTACTTGGCTGCTTAATTGCAGGGTGTGAAACGCATGCATGCGTGCAGCGGCGAGTGCGGCAGAGCTTCTGCTCTGAATGCGGCCGCAGCGCAGCCTCTGCTGCCTGAGCGCTCATTGATGGAGCCCTGCTGCTCTGTTCTGCCGCAGAGTCGGGACCACCCCACCACCACACCCCCTCCAATCCGTTCTGCTGGTTGGCTCTGCCTTTATCACTGGAGCTTCTGCTTATGAATGAGATTTCCAGGCTGAATGGAGAGGCTGCGGCTGAGGGGCTCCAGCACCCACCCACCAACCTTTTTATCACACGCATTGCATTCAGGTCACAGACGCCCCGAGAAAGGGGAGGAAGCCTGGGTCTTCTCTCTCTCTCTCTCTCTCTCTCTCTCTCTCTCTCTTTCACTCTCTTTCTCTTGCGCATGCACCCAGCCAATGGAAAGCTCCCCTTCACCCTGCCAGAGAGGGAACGCAGTAACACCGTGAACCGAATTCGAAAGAAGCCGGTTTCCCCGGGCAACCAAGCCCAGTGAGAAAAGGGTCGATTCGGCTAAGTAACGGGGAGCTGCAGTCGAGAGAGAGAGAGAGAGAGAGAGAGAGATGAAGAACTGAACCTCTAGTGCTTCACTATAAAGAGAAGACTATGATATAGTATAGCTATAAAATATACACTACAGCTAGAGTTATGTAACATAATACATTATATAATATATACTACTGTGCAACAGTCCTAGACACTTAGACTGATTGTGTAAAAGCCTTTATCTGATCAATAATTGTGTTTTCACTACCAGATCTGATTAGAACAGATGTAAATAATCATAAATACAATACAAAGTAATATGAACATCTTATTATTGAAGAAGTAGATCATATCTTGAGCTCCAGTTTGAAGAACAAAGTAGTCTTGATTTAGCTTAATGAAGTACTGAGCAGTCAAAGCAGGTATTAGATGAGAACTGTAAATAATACTGGGTTGTTTCCACAAGTAGAAGCTTGAAAAGGGTTAAATAAACACACTCCTGTAAAAGCACTTACTGTATTGATATTTAAAAATTAAGTGTTTTGCTGAACAAATAAAAGCTTATGAAACTTGAAGCTGCACAAGTTTTCTGAGAGCCCCTCATATGTGTTTATGTATTATGTTTATAGGTTTCACGTGAAATCAACTTTATACTGATGAAGATATGTACAGTAGATACGCTACTCACATCCTCATGAGACACATCCTTCTGCAAGCTTTGACTGAGTTCTCTTTGAATTTTCTGTCAATCTGATGATGAGACTTTGTTCCATCCACTGAGGAAAGAAGCATGTTGTGTGCAATGACACATTTCTGCCAAAGAGGTCACTAAATCCCCAAATCTTACGTATTGCAGCTTCAACCCTTTAATGCCAAGTGACTCATATATTTTTGAAGTTTATGAGAGCTGTAAATCATCATTGTTATCATTGTTTTCCTAGAAAAACCTGATGTACACCCAAACTTTACTCAGTCCCACACTTTGTTCTAACAGTTAGTGGAGAACCAAAGTTTGTTCCATACTGTACAGTGTTTTACACATACTGTATATACTTCATTGTTAGAAACGTTAAGAATGTTTGAAATGACTAAACATTAAGGGTTACATAGTGTTCTGAATTATTTCATTTGTTAACAAAACACTGCAAACAATTCCAGATGTTTCACAATGATACAAAACAAAACTCACATATGCAAAGTGTTATTTAAAATTATTATTCCTAGCATCATTGGGTGAAGGCGGGGTGCACCATGGACAGGTCACCAGTCCATCGCATGGCCAACACTCACACATACGGACAATTTAGAGTGACCAGTCAACCTAACATGCATGTGTTTGGACTGTGGGAGGAAGCCGGAGTACCCGGAGGAAACCCACTTAAGCACGGGGAGAACATTATTATTATTATTATTATTATTTACTGAAAATCTAATGAACACTCCATTTTCAAAGAATTAGAATTTTCAGGCAGTTGTTTCATGGTTCAGGTTTTAAAGGGTTAAATAAATGTGTTCATTTTTGGCACATGCCTTTCAGAAAACCACACTGTGGGTTTCAGGATTAACTGTGGTTGAATGAATAATGAATATGAATAATTCATAACTATAAAATGAAGATACTATACGATACTACACATACTACCAAACCTTAGAGGTAGAGAGTGATGTGTGGAGGGAAGCGGACTGAGCGCAGGAGAAAACACTGTTCTGCTGTGAAAGCGGACCCTCCAAGGCCGTTGCGACTGAGCTCAGAGGTGACTGCGTTACCTGAGATGAGTAGTCAGAGGTACACACAGGTCAGGGAGACACTGCGGCACTGCAGAGTAATCTCACACACACTCACGGTGATGTCATAGGTATTAGCTCATCCTCAGGCCCGTGTCTTCCTTTAGTGTTCATTCACAAATCAGCAGCGCTACACCTGAGCAATCAGCAGTTCTTAAATATTCTTTCTGAAGATAAAATATCAAAACAAACCACAAGGTTTAAGGAATAATTTGGCAGAGTTTTTATGCTTTCAAGTAATGCTTTACTGGACATTGATGTAAGCAGATGTTATAAGTTGTCTGTTCAGCTCTATAACAGTGTCATGTTGTCATTACTAGTAGATATTATGACTGAAGTTTTAATTTTTCATATATATATATATATATATATATATATATATATATATATATATATATATATATATATACATACATAAATACACACCTTATCATGTGGTCAGTTAGCAGCAATTGCAACATGCTGGTGTTATATTACTGAAGATAAACTGTCTCGGACCTGGACTCGCACAGACTCTTGAGACTCAGACCCACGGATATTGAAATTCCACTTGGGCTCATAATCCAAGGCAGTTTGACTTGGAATCGAATGCAAGACTTGACACTCAGAACCCAGACTCAACTTTAAATGTGTTTGATACATATATACACACTGCCAAACGTTTTAGATACACTACCAGTCAAACGTTTTAGATACACTACCAGCCAAACGTTTTAGATACACTACCAGCCAAACGTTTTAGATACACTACCAGACAAACGTTTTAGATACACTACCAGACAAACGTTTTAGATACACTACCAGACAAACGTTTTAGTACACTACCAGCCAAACGTTTTAGATACACTACCAGTCAAACGTTTTAGATACACTACCAGTCAAACGTTTTAGTACACTACCAGCCAAACGTTTTAGATACACTACCAGACAAACGTTTTAGATACACTACCAGTCAAACGTTTTAGATACACTACCAGACAAACGTTTTAGATACACTACCAGCCAAACGTTTTAGATACACTACCAGCCAAACGTTTTAGTACACTACCAGCCAAACGTTTTAGATACACTACCAGACAAACGTTTTAGATACACTACCAGTCAAACGTTTTAGATACACTACCAGTCAAACGTTTTAGACACACTACCAGTCAAACGTTTTAGATACACTACCAGTCAAACGTTTTAGATACACTACCAGTCAAACGTTTTAGTACACTACCAGTCAAACGTTTTAGATACACTACCAGTCAAACGTTTTAGATACACTACCAGACAAACGTTTTAGATACACTACCAGTCAAACGTTTTAGATACACTACCAGTCAAACGTTTTAGACACACTACCAGCCAAACGTTTTAGACACACTACCAGTCAAACGTTTTAGATACACTACCAGTCAAACGTTTTAGATACACTACCAGCAAAACGTTTTAGTACACTACCAGTCAAACGTTTTAGATACACTACCAGTCAAACGTTTTAGATACACTACCAGTCAAACGTGTTAGTACACTACCAGTCAAACGTTTTAGTACACTACCAGTCAAACGTTTTAGATACACTACCAGACAAACGTTTTAGATACACTACCAGTCAAACGTTTTAGATACACTACCAGTCAAACGTTTTAGTACACTACCAGCCAAACGTTTTAGTACACTACCAGACAAACGTTTTAGATACACTACCAGCCAAACGTTTTAGTACACTACCAGCCAAACGTTTTAGATACACTACCAGCCAAACGTTTTAGAACTTTTCAAAAATTACTTCCCCACTGAAACACATACATGTATACTCTTAATATGCTATCAATATACTGTTCAACATACTGTAACCAATATAATATTACTGTTATACTCTGTTACGTGTTGGCCTTACACATATCAATGTAATACCATGATTAACATCATATTTCTTAGACAAACTGAAAATGTATTGGTGTTCTATGGTATATATTATAATATCATATATTAGCTGTTCTTCTTTTCAAAAACTGTACAGTCTTTTGTATCATTTTAGACTTGAAACTTTTCATATATACATTAATTTTTTTTTAATGGACTTCAACCCATCGGCTTTGCAGCATCTCAAGCTTACACGCGGAAATGGATTTGTACTGTATGTATTAGTGTAAATCCCTCTCATGTCCTTCGCCTTTATTCCATACAGTCTGTACATTTTCAACCACTTAGAGACGGAAAAACCCCTTAATCTGTTCCGAAGCAAAACCCCTCTAACAAGCTCTTGCAGCAGATCCACTCGGAGAGTTTTGCTAATGAAAGCCCTTCTCAAACCCCCCATCCCTCCCCGGCCCCCTGGCCCACCCCACTTCCTCCTCCTCCTCACAGAAGAATTTGCTAGAATGCTCAAAGACTCTCTTAACAGAGGTTAGATATATTCTCCCTGGCAGAGGAGATATGATTATCATCATCTGATGATTAATACATTCAGCATAAACTGAAAGCCTGTTCTAGAGGGAGCGAAGTGAAGAGGAAATCTGGGCAGGATTAGATCATACAAGCAGCCATATTACATCCCAAGGACATCTATAGCTCTGTGACCCCAATGATTCTCTGGGAAGCTTTAAGGTCGCTGAGGTCACAGGGAAGGTGAGTAAATGGCACAAGGTCTACATTTGCGTAGCAGGTCCCAAATGCTCAAGTACTGAAGCAAATGTTTGGGCAACCATGTGTAGCCCTTAGTAACATCATCTCTGGCACGCATCGTCACTTATAAACACTGTTTACCACAGTGACCATGTGCTCCCTTCACTGGCTTCCTGTAGCTGCTCGCATTCATTTAAAGTTCTGATGCCTACAAAGCCAAGAATGGACTAGCTCCTCCAGACCTTACGGCCATGGTCAAAAGCTGATCCGCACCTCGAGCCCTTCGCACTTCAAGTACGGCTCGACTTGACCCGCCATCACTCAAGATTCATGGAAGACTTGCGACAAGACACTTCTCTGTCCTGGAGCCCAGATGGTGGAACGAACTTCCACTGGCTGTCCGAACAGCGGACTCTCTCACGGTCTTCAAACGCAGATTGAAGACCTATCTCTTTGTGAAGCACTTATAAACACTAATCTACTAAAGTACTGGTATAAACTGTAATTGCACCTGATCTTCTAGGAGCACTGGCTAAGTACTGCACTTGTACTGTATGTAGTCTTGTATTTATTCTCTTCTCTGTAGGTGTTCCAGTCTTGCTAGGTATTGCATTGTCTTCTTTCTAGGTATCAGAACTGGCCCTGTGTTTATGGCAGTGTTTGAGTATAAGAGTAGTTTGGACTTAAACCTGTTTGTACTAAATAGAGATTCATACTCTAACCGAACACTAAACACTTGTAAATGTAAATGTAAATGTAAATAACCAGCTTTTGAAGAAAAAAATAGATTTTGTTCTTTATTTCCCAAAAAACTCTAAAGGCCACAGCAGAACCTTCAGTTTGCTCTTGTTGAGGTAGCCCATTGTGGAGTTTGAGGAGTTTGAGGTGTGTTTAGGATCATTATCTTGTTTTCATCTTCAGCTCTTTACAGGCAGTGAGATGTTTGCTAACATAATTTTCTGGTGTTCAGTTGAATCTATTCTAACCTCCACCTGTGAAATCTTTCACCAGGTGCAACACAAGGCCAAAGCATGATTGTTCCACCCCCAACAGCTGGTTGAGGTGTTGTTGTCATGACATTCTATACTCATTCATCTCCAAACATACTTTTGCTCATTGCAGCCACAATTTAACAGTATTTCAACTTCATCTGTTCATATGACTTGTTTCCAAATTGCATTAGGCTTGTTTAGATGTTCCCCTAATGTTAGGAGTCTTACCCAAGAACTCTTTTTGGTATAGTGTAAGGTCAATTGAACCCCTGTCTACAGCATGGAGGGCAGCAGTGTAACACACCAACCATTTACCTACTATGTCTTAATAATATTAAAAACTAGCTGGAAATGCTGGGCTATTCTCTTGTTTTGTGGACATCAGTTATGTTAATACTCCGAGTGCTGGGCAGCTGCTGATTGCAGGGACGAGGTTTGAGGAGTCAGATTGTTTCTAAAGCTTTGGAATTTGCATCACCTGGTTTTCTTAACAAGGACTGTGAGCAAGCCACAGCCCTAACAAGCTAATTAAGGTCTGAGAGCTTGCTAAGGCTATCTGAGAGCTCAAATCTCCTGAGCTGCCCAAACGTTTGCACAGTCCCTTTTCTTTTTTTCACTCTGTAACACAAAAATAATGCACCAGCGTTGCTTGTTGTCGCTGTCCAAAAAAAACAAGTATCTCTGATATGGCAGCTTTACAGGAGAGAACAAAAACCATCTTCACTTTCAATGTAAGTCAATGTAATTTGTGGTTCTGGAACATTTCTACTGGTCTATTCATGGCGACGGCGGCACAGTGGTGTAGTGGTTAGTACGGTGGTGTAGTGGTTAGTATGGTGGTGTAGTGGTTAGTATGGTGGTGTAGTGGTTAGTACGGTGGTGTAGTGGTTAGTATGGTGGTGTAGTGGTTAGTATGGTGGTGTAGTGGTTAGTATGGTGGTGTAGTGGTTAGTATGGTGGTGTAGTGGTTAGTACGGTGGTGTAGTGGTTAGTACGGTGGTGTAGTGGTTAGTGCGGTGGTGTAGTGGTTAGTACGGTGGTGTAGTGGTTAGTATAGTGGTGTAGTGGTCAGTATGGTGGTGTAGTGGTTAGTATGGTGGTGTAGTGGTTAGTATGGTGGTGTAGTGGTTAGTATGGAGGTGTAGTGGTTAGTACGGTGGTGTAGTGGTTAGTATGGTGGTGTAGTGGTTAGTACGGTGGTGTATTGAGTGGAGTGTGTATGTTCTCCCTGTGCTTGAGTGGGTTTCCTCTGGGTACTCTGGTTTCCTCCCACAGTCCAAACACATGCATGTTAGGTTGATTGCTCACTCTAAGTTGCCCATAGGAGTGAATGTGCATTGGCCAAGCGATGGACTGGCGACTTGTCCATGGTGTACCCCGCTTCAGCCCACCTGTGACTCTGACTGGTGGAATAAAGCAGAAGATAATGTATGTATGCATTTATGGTGACATTTTAATGCAATGTAAACGTCAGCTGTCGTGTTCAAATGGAGATCAGTTGATCTGCTACTCGTTTAACTATTTATTGTAACTGAGATATTGACCAGGGGCCCGAGCATGACACTGTATGACCCAGTGAAGCACTGAGAGGACACTTTGTCCTAGATTTGGTTTTGAAGGGGTTACACTCAGTCTGGTTCAGAAACCTGCTGTACATCGGGAGGCTGCCTGTGTGTTTGAAGCTGCTGGGGATTATCTTCCATAGCGCTTCCCTCTCCCCTCCATTCCTCTCCCGCACTCCTCTGGTGTGGGTGATTAAAGTCTGCCAGTGTCCATCAGGAACACAAAGCCCTTTAAAACCCAATCAGAGTCCCCTCACACACACACACACACACACACACACACACACACACACACACACACACACACACACACACAGTCAGACTGAGCAGATGGTGCAGGACTACATGAGTTTTGATCCTGTACAGTTATGATTAGGTTCTTTCCTCTCAGAGGCAGCGCACTAGTCACTGCATGACCACATCTCTGACCGACAGACTGCTATGGGAGCTTGAGAGCCGTTTACATCACATACAGAGACCAACACACACACACACGAACACACACACAAAAACACACATTTTACTGTAAATTCTATTTATTTGCTGAAGTTATTTGACCAGAGGTCACCAAACTTTTACAAAACTGGTCAGCCATAACAGTTCAAGCACCTCTTTGTGGTGGGGGTGTGTTAGTATGTGTTGTGCTGGTGGGAGTGGATGAGACACTGTGTAAAGTCAGCGATGCTAGCTCATCTGCTCATCCTCTATGCCAGTCTCCTGAGAGTGGGAGCCATATAACTCTGGAGGAACTGAAGATGGTTTGCTACGAGGAATGGACCACATCATTGCTGCTTCTTTCCTTCTAAAGTAGCAGCCACCAGCCCTGGGTCCTTGAGATCTACCTGTAGTGGCCATACTGGTGGTGGAGTCCTGCAGCAACATCAATGTACATTACATTGTTTATTTTCCACATGCTGCCTGAGATGACATTGATTTGCAGGGGACCTGATACAGTGAACCTTGATGTAATTCTGTTAGATGAAGGAGGCGAGCATGCACATTACAGGTTCTAGAATGTAACTGTGTAGGAAAGCAGACCTTCAGTGGACAAATGGACCCAAACTATGCCAGCTACACCACCGTACTAACCACTACACCACTGTACTAACCACTACACCACCGTACTAACCACTACACCACTGTACTAACCACTACACCACCATACTAACCACTACACCACCATACTAACCACTACACCACCGTACTAACCACTACACCACTGTACTAACCACTACACCACCGTACTAACCACTACACCACTGTACTAACCACTACACCACCGTACTGACCACTACACCACCGTACTAACCACTACACCACCGTACTAACCACTACACCACCATACTAACCACTACACCACCGTACTAACCACTACACCACTATACTAACCACTACACCACCATACTAATCACTACACCACCATACTAACCACTACACCACCGTACTAACCACTACACCACCGTACTAACCACTACACCACCATACTAACCACTACACCACCATACTAACCACTACACCACCATACTAACCACTACACCACCGTACTAATCACTACACCACCATAATAACCACTACACCACTATACTAACCACTACACCACCATACTAATCACTACACCACCATACTAATCACTACACCACTATACTAACCACTACACCACCGTACTAACCACTACACCACCATACTAACCACTACACCACTGTACTCACCACTACACCACCATACTAACCACTACACCACCGTACTAACCACTACACCACCATAATAACCACTACACCACCATACTAACCACTACACCACCGTACTAATCACTACACCACCATACTAACCACTACACCACCATACTAACCACTACACCACCATACTAACCACTACACCACCATAATAACCACTACACCACCGTACTAACCACTACACCACCGTACTAACCACTACACCACCGTACTAACCACTACACCACCATAATAACCACTACACCACTATACTAACCACTACACCACCGTACTAATCACTACACCACCATACTAACCACTACACCACTATACTAACCACTACACCACCGTACTAATCACTACACCACCGTACTAATCACTACACCACCATACTAACCACTACACCACCATACTAACCACTACACCACCATACTAACCACTACACCACCATACTAACCACTACACCACTATACTAACCACTACACCACCGTACTAATCACTACACCACCATACTAACCACTACACCACCATAATAACCACTACACCACTATACTAACCACTACACCACCGTACTAATCACTACACCACCGTACTAATCACTACACCACCATACTAACCACTACACCACCATACTAACCACTACACCACCGTACTAACCACTACACCACCGTACTAACCACTACACCACCATACGAACCACTACACCACCATACTAACCTCTACACCACCATATTAACCACTACACCACCATACTAACCACTACACCACCGTACTAATCACTACACCACCATACTAACCACTACACCACCATAATAACTACTACACCACTATACTAACCACTACACCACCGTACTAATCACTACACCACCGTACTAATCACTACACCACCGTGCCGCCCTGGAAAATAAACACCTTATTAAAAATGTAATGTACATGTTGCTGCAGGACCAGGGCTGGTGACTGCTACCTTAGAAAGAAGAGAGATTCATAGCATGTTTTTTTCCTGTCTCTGTTACTCTTGGCTTGCTCACTGGGGCTTGGACCTGGATTTCCTCTAAAGCAGCTTTGTGACACCACCTGTTGGAAAAAGTGCTATATGAATAAACTGACTTGATGTAACAGTGGTTTCCTCATTTCACAGTATGTATAAGGCATCTGTGCACATATACAGGGACTATATAAAGAAAAATTAAGCTTACACTTTAACAAATACAAATCTAGAAAATATCATGCACAGTATGACCCTGTGATGGACTGGCGGACCTGTCCAGAGTGTTTTCTACCCAATGAGCACTGAAATAGACTACTGCACCACATCCCCCTGCAACCTGACTTGGAAAATAAATAAATATATAAATGAAGGAAAGAATGTACAGTATAGGTTAACTTTCAAATCACTACACCTGCTATTTTAATTATAGCAATAAATCTTGTCCTAGGTAGGGAACATCAACCACATATCTCATAGGGGTTGTAAACTGTCCATGGATGAGTTAGACCAATCAGAAGCAAGCAAACAACTATATGCTGTGACATCTAGGGCTGCAGCTATCGATTATTTCATCAATCAAGTATTCTATTGATTATTCCATCGATTAATTGAGTAATCGGATAGGAGTATTTTTGCTGTATTAAAGAGGAATAGTAAATATATAAGATAAAATAAGACATGTGTCTTAACTTTTTATTGTTTAAATTGACTAGGGGTCTATCAGTTTGCTGCGAAAGCTCAGTTGCTTGCTTTCTGAATCGTTTCAGACCTAGTGACATCACAACCACAGATATCTGGAAGCCAGCCAGTGGGAAGTTTCAAGCTAGAAAGAGTGGCTGGTCTTATTACCCTAAATAAAAAACCTGGACAGAAAATAATCAGGATTTCAATCGCTGTCATAATATCAATCAGAAAAATCACAATTAGACATTTTCCCAGAATCGGTGAGCCCCCGTATGGATTAGCCCTGTTAGGCCCCAGCTTTAGTGAACAGTCCCAACATCAGCTGACCTCCTTTTCCCCCTGATATATGTTTCAGTATCCGGATGCAGCCGGTCGTGGATGGACACTCACTTGGCCGCATTGGCCATGCGGGCGGTGGATTCTGGCAGCTCTTTCGGAGCCAGTGTCCTTCCTGCACTGATTAAAATGTCTCCTTCGCTGTCCTCTGTGATGTAACTCACCACTGGACTGATCCACACACACACACACACACACACACACACACACACACACACACACACACACACACACACATCACCTCCTCTCCGTCTTACAGTAATAAGAGCTCTGAGTGCCCCAGAGCATTTCTGGGAAAATTTCAGGACTTCATAATCTGCTGCACTGGCTCACTCTCTCTTAGAAGTCCAGACATGCCTGCTGTCCCGGAAAAAAAAAAAAATAAAAAAATAAATAAATGCAGCTACTACAGCCTCAGACACCAGCTTTAAAGACATACTTTGTAAGACATTCCAAAATTGGAGACGATTATCAACACAATATTAAAAAACAACCCTTTTGACAATGTGTCAAAGACTTCTGTGTACCAGGTTGCAGAGATATCTACTTTCTTCTATCGCAACAGTGACTTACTGTAGCATTGAGTCTGCCTTCAGTCCAACATGAGAGGATGAAGAAGTAGCAATGCTGCCCTGACAGTGTATTCTAATCTCTTATCAATCATGTTAAAGCTCCTGGTTGGGTTGTTCAAGGACAAGTAGCCAATGAAAGGCAGAGTAAATGCAATGCCATCGCTGGAGAACATGGCTAGGAAGCAGGCAGGTCACTTCCAACCCCACTTACCAGCCCCACTTACCAGCCCCACTAACAAGAGCCCCACAGCGTGACACAAGCAACATAAATACACCATAAATCTGGTTCTTCCTACACCACCAAATGCCAAATGCAGCCTTATGGAAGACTGCCAGCTCAGTTACATCACTGTGCCATCCAGATGCACCAGCATTGAGATAGGATAGGACTGTTTCAGCTCACACCCACTTTACATAAAGACTCAGTCAGAGACTGCCTCAGTCAGAGACTGCCTCAGTCAGAGACTGCCTCTATCTGTGCAGCTTCTAAAGCTTTGCCATCGAGATTTCAAACAGAGACTCTTTTCTTTGGTGTTTAGTTTAATAAACTGTAAATACTGTTTGACCAGAGGAGGATGGGTCTCCCCTTGAGTGTCTTGGTTCCTCCCAAGGTTTCTTCCTCCAGTCTGAGGGAGGTGTTCTTGCCACTGTTGCCTCTGGCTTGCTCACTGGGGGATATATGTATGTTGTAACTGTCTGTTTTCATTGTTGTAAAAAGCGCTACACAAATAAACTTGAATTGAATTGAATTGAGGCACAGGTCTCGGAACGTTTACTATCCCAGTAGTCAAACATGCTGCTGGGGCATGTGCTTCCAGCCTAACATGCTGTCAGTTTTTCCCTGAAGCTCCAGAGACAGTGCTGTGTCCTCCTCCCCAGCTCAGCAGTGCTCCTTGTCTCGGCTGAGATGGCTTGAAAGCTGACCTCTCTGTACTGCCTTGTTGGACCCCAACACGCCTGCTGAGCTATCACCCTTGCAACATTACTGGCAGGCCAGATCATCACTCTGCTCTGCCAGCAGAACAGATCCCTGCTGGCCTCCATCTAAGCATCCTTGCTGCAACCTTTTGTCCATCTTCCACCGGCATCTGCTGCTGTCCCTCATTGTGTCGCCCATCCTCGTCATGCTGCCTTTTCTTTCAGAGTCAGCAGGTCTTGTTGTTCTCTGATGCACCTCTTTGCGTTGGTGGTATCATTATCATTATCTCCTCCAGACTGCTAGGGGCCAGCCCCACTTCTGACACCAATGTGATGCCAGTGAACATACACACTAGGGGTCAGTGAGCACTTGCACAGAGCAGTGGACAGACCTATCCACAGCGCCCAGGGGCAGTTGGGGTTTAGGTGCTTTGTTCAAGGGCACTTCAGCTGCGTCCTGTTAATCCAAGGGATTGAACCGGCAACCTTCAGCCCATGACTCACCTTCAGCCCATGACTCCCTAACCTTCAGCCCATGACTCAAAGGGCAACAACAGTGCCCACAAACTGCTGGCTGGCTCAGCTAAAAACACACCCACCCCACCCCTACGAAATAAGAGTCAACGTACAAACTCTAATTTAGAACAACACACAATAAATTTGTTCTTGTTTAATAATCTAAACAAAACACTCATGTCCAACGTCAGAGTATGTTTCATACTGAGGCTCAAGAGAGGGTGCTCGGTCCAGGTTTTGAGGTCTTTTCTATGTACATTTCAATAAAGGACTACTTGCATGCTTATACTGTCATGCCCCACAATGTCTGGGGGACCATAGGCTAGTCCTTCTAGACCCTGAATCAGAATCTTTATTCTTTAAGTACACATATACAAGAAATACACAATTCTGCTCTTAAGTAAATAGTATAGATCAGGGGTATTTAATTAGAATTCAGTACCGTCATCATTTCTAACTTGTGTTATGATTCAGTGCTGTATACTGAAGTATCAGCATCGAATATCATGAGCAACTAAAAGACAAAATTATTACAAATACCGTTCAGTATATTTTAGAATATTTATTGTTTAAATGCTGAACTGTTTTTACTCACTTCAATAAAAACAAGAGCTACATTAAAAAAAGTGCATCTTAAAGTGTTTATTTTTAGAGAAAGATAATAAAACGTGGTTCTTCTTGTTAACTCAGCTTCACAGATTAACATGTTGGTTGTACAGAGCAGTATTCTCCAAAACTAGACGAGCAGGTCCATTCCAGAACCGTTCCTGTTAAACACTCAGTTCTCTCTGTTCATTTTTCTGATTTTAGAGCTCCTTATTCTTTCTGACTCGCTTTAGTCTCCGGCTGCTGTTTCTCGCTTTGTACCTCGCCTGTGTGCTCGCCGCACGCCCCAATCTGCACAGATCTGATTGGCTGAGGAGCCTTCGGTGACCTTACAACACACGCGATTGGTCTCTGAGTTCACTGCAACGTGAATACCGTATACCGCAAAGACAAGAAAAGCTCCACCGCTTAAAATAAACACAGTCTGAATTAAATCATTCTCAATGGTTTATCTGTTTGGGTCCGCATTGGACAACGTCTGGGTCCAGATCTGGACTGCGGTCCGCCTATTAGTGACCCCTGGTATAGATAAACGGTAAATAGAACATATACGCACTATAGATACAAACATATATGGTTGTGTGTCAATACTGCAATAGCATCATATGTATATCGTTGCTGTCCAATGAAAAACATGTATCTACATTTTTGTCGATTTTGAGTTTTCTACGTTATTTAAACACACGAAAGGTTGTTTACATTGTATCTGAATTTTATGATGAATGGACCAATAGAAGTGCCCAAAAATAGCTGTGAAAGATTTCTGGTTCCATTGACTCCTATTGAAAGTAAGTACGTTTTTGGTCTCTTCTGTAACTTAGCAATTTTGGACATATTTGTTTTTCATTGGACAGCGACGATATGTATTTACCTGTGAGCGTGTGAATAATATGCACAGGTGCCTCTTCAATAGTATGTGTATGGAATGACTTGTACAGTGTACAGTTGCATTACACAAAGCAAATGAAAGACTCACACATGCATTGTGAGACTTCTTGCTTGCACCCTCAGTTTTTATATATATATATATATATATATATATATATATATATATATATATATATATATATATATATATAGTGTGTGTGTGTGTGTGTGTGTGCGTAGAGGCTGTGTAGTATAAGGGTCCTGGGGCGACCTCTGTCTAGAAGTCGCAGGTCACAGAAAACAGCCTGTGCTTATCTAAGCCCCTTAATCCTGTTTCCCTTCAACACTCACTACACTGGACACACACACACACACACACACACACACACACACACACACACACACACACAGAGAACATTCAAGACTGTGTTGCAGGAATAAACAAACACATTTGCATTTCTGCATTTGGCACATGTTTTTATCCAGAGTGGCCCTCGGTTTAATCAGGTGAAAGTAACGTTAGTCTTGCCCAAGCACTCTGGACAGTGAATCCAAATCCTAGTTTATTTCTTTCTTTGTTTCTTTGTCTGCACTCTATTGTAGGAGGCATGTATACTGGTTGCGAGATCGAAACTAATTACACCCGTTATGGGCCGGCTGAACAAGGGGGCACTGGAAAACAGGCTGTGGAGCCAACCATTGGCCTGGTGTCTGAAGCTCCAGGAAATAGCACAGGTGGAGCAATCCTGCAAGTCGGCACAGGGAGCAGCTTTGGAACCGGAACATGATGTGGAGCTGGGACAGGAGCTGTACACGTAAACAGCACTGGAGAAGCAGCAGCTCGGAGAACTGGCACAAGAACTATAAAGGGAACCCTAACAGGAGCAGCAGCTCAGTAAGCTGGCACTGGATCAGGATGGGGGACTGGCACAAGAGCAGCACAAGGAACCAGCACTGTAGGAGCAGCAGCTCGGGAAGCTGGCACTGGATCAGGATGGGGGACTGGCACAAGAGCAGCACAAGGAACCAGCACTGGAGGAGCAGCAGCTCGGGAAGCCAGCACTGGATTAGTATAAAGAGTTGGCACAGGAGCTGGAGGTGGCACTGGGACCCTGGGAGCAGGAACTAAAGCCATCCTGGAGGTAGGAACTGGAATGGGCCAGGATGGAGGAACTGGAGCACACCAGCTGGCTGGAACTCAAGTTATCCAGGAAACAGGAGCTGGAGTGACCCGGAGAACAGGAAGAAGATCAGCCCCAGGAGCAAGAACTCCATAACACTTGGAACCATGGAACCATGGAGCCTTGGAACCATGTGCTGTCTCCATGCCATTCTCTGGAGTTCTGGGTGGTACCGTGCATGTGCTGGCATACAGGTGGTCTTTAGAGCCCTAGGGGGAGTGATCTGTGTCTGCTGTACCCCATCGTCCCATTTAGCAACACAGGGACTGGAGTGAGTTTGGTTTAGCCCCCGACTTCTCCTCTCTCAGCACTGGGCCAATAGGTGGACCGGAACAGCCTGTAGAACTTCTCCACTGAGTGAGCCACCTCACTACGTACGGTCCACACGTCTAGGACAGGCTCTCACAGCAACAGTACCACAAAGTCCACTTTAGCTTCCTCAGACTGAAATACATGCTATAGTAGAACAAACTGCCTCCACAGCTCTGGCTCTCCGTCGCAGAATCTGAAAGTATGGAAGTACGGTTTCTATCTTTCTTTCGTTCGTTTTTATTCAATTTGTTTTACTTTCTGTCTCTGTCCTTTCTCTTTATTTCTTTCTTAATTTCTTTCTTTTCCATTTTGTTCTTCCCTTCTTTTCTTTGTCCTTTCTTTGTTCTTTCTTTCTTTCTTTCTCAGCGTTTCACTCATTGACTCTCTCTGTCTCTGTCCTTTCTAAATTTTCTTTCTTTCTTTCTTTTCTTTTTTCCTAACCCTAACCCTTACCCTAACTTTTTTGTATAATTTCTTTCTCTCTCTCTCTCTCTCTCTCTATTCATATCTTTCTTTTATCATTTCTCCTTAATTTTGTTTATTTGTTTGCTGGTTTGTTTCATTCTTTGATCCTTTCTTTGTTTACCTATTATCCATCCATCCTTCTGTGCCTTCTTCCTCTCATCCTTTCTTTCTCTCTTTTATTCTTTCCTACCTTCCTTTTGTGTTCTGTCTCTCATTTTTTCTCTTTCCCTTGTATCATATCATGGTGCCCAGCATTTTCTACTGTGTTTTTATGTATAAAGCCTGATTCAGTACAGCCCGATTCAGTACAGCGCGATGCAGTACACCACGATTCAGTACAGCATGATTCAGTACAGCATGATTCATTACAGCCCGATTCAGTATAGCACGATTCAGAATAGCGCAATTCAGTACAGCGTGATTCAGTTCAACATGATTCAGTACAGCATGATTCAGTACAGCATGATTCAGTACAGCGTGATTCAGTACAGCACAATTCAGTACAGCGTGATTCAGTTCAACATGATTCAGTACAGCACGATTCAGTACAGCACAATTCAGTACAGCGTGATTCAGTTCAACATGATTCAGTACAGCATGATTCAGTACAGCACGATTCAGTACAGCGTGATTCAGTACAGCGTGATTCAGTAGTGCGATTCAGTAGTGTGATTCAGTACAGCATGATTCAGTACAGCACGATTCAGTACAGTGTGATTCAGTACAGCGCGATTCAGTAGTGTGATTCAGTACAGCATGATTTAGTACAGCATGATTCAGTTCAACATGATTCAGTACAGCCCGATTCAGTATAGCACGATTCAGTACAGCACGATTCAGTACAGCGCGATGCAGTACACCACGATTCAGTACAGCATGATTCAGTACAGCATGATTCATTACAGCCCGATTCAGTATAGCACGATTCAGAATAGCGCAATTCAGTACAGCACAATTCAGTACAGCGTGATTCAGTTCAACATGATTCAGTACAGCATGATTCAGTACAGCATGATTCAGTACAGCGTGATTCAGTACAGCACAATTCAGTACAGCGTGATTCAGTTCAACATGATTCAGTACAGCACGATTCAGTACAGCACAATTCAGTACAGCACAATTCAGTACAGCGTGATTCAGTTCAACATGATTCAGTACAGCATGATTTAGTACAGCACGATTCAGTACAGCACGATTCAGTACAGCGTGATTCAGTAGTGCGATTCAGTAGTGTGATTCAGTACAGCATGATTCAGTACAGCACGATTCAGTACAGTGTGATTCAGTACAGCGCGATTCAGTAGTGTGATTCAGTACAGCATGATTTAGTACAGCATGATTCAGTTCAACATGATTCAGTACAGCATGATTCAGTTCAACACGATTCAGTACAGCATGATTCAGTACAGCACAATTCAGTACAGCGTGATTCAGTTCAACATGATTCAGTAGTGCGATTCAGTAGTGTGATTCAGTACAGCATGATTCAGTACAGCACGATTCAGTACAGTGTGATTCAGTACAGCGCGATTCAGTAGTGTGATTCAGTACAGCATGATTTAGTACAGCATGATTCAGTTCAACATGATTCAGTACAGCATGATTCAGTTCAACATGATTCAGTACAGCATGATTCAGTACAGCACGATTCAGTACAGCGTAATTCAGTACAGCACGATTCAGTAGTGTGATTCAGTACAGCACAATTCAGTACAGCGTGATTCAGTTCAACATGATTCAGTACAGCATGATTCAGTACAGCATGATTCAGTACAGCGTAATTCAGTACAGCACAATTCAGTACAGCGTGATTCAGTTCAACATGATTCAGTACAGCACGATTCAGTACAGCACAATTCAGTACAGCGTGAATCAGTTCAACATGATTGTTTCTCTGTCTCTTACGTTGTGATGGTTCTCTGTACTGCACTGTCAGTGGGCTGCTTCTTCTGTCTGGATGTTTATGTTCTCACTCTCTCTCTCTCTCTCTCTCTCTCTCTCTCTCTCTCTCTCTCTCTCTCTCTCTCAATGAAACTTTAATGGCGCGCTTCCTCGAATCTACTGTTTCATTCACTGCTCTGACGTCACAGACACCACTCAGCCTAGACACTTCACACATAAAGAGTGAGAGAAGAGAACTTTTTTTGGTTACTCCCTGAAAAGGCTATCAGTGCATGTGTGATGACAGCTGAAGAAACTACAGACACTTCTACAGTATTTCATTCACCCTCTTAAAAGCTTTGTCACAGCCGGTCCTCCCCGAGTCCGGCCCATCCACAGCACTGTGGCAACCCATGAGCAGCACTGTGGCAACCCATGAGCAGCACTGTGGCAACCCATGAGCAGCACTGTGGCGACCCATCAGCAGCACTGTGGCGACCCATCAGCAGCACTGTGGCATCTCCACTGTTGTAGCGTTCAATAAAAGAGCATTTCCGAACAACCCACAACTTTCTTTGCCACGACATCACAATAATAATAAAATATATTGATGAAATATATAAAGCATCAACTGGCGACCTGTTCATGCTGTACCTCACCTTCGATGAGGTGACCCTGGGGTTGGCTCCAGCCCCCCTGTAACCACTACTAGCGGGATAAAGTGGAAAATAATGGACGGATAGATGTAAAGCATCATGTGTAAAGTGAAATTAAATTTTTATTTCTTTTATTTTTACGTCAGCTAGTCACAGTACCCACCACTCCAGACTAGATTTAGCCGGCTGATGTGGTTATTTTGACATTTGTTTTGTCTGTTATGGAGAGAGCTGTAATTCTCTCCTGGTGGGGGGATTCCTTCAGCTAACATGATCTGACAACACTCTCGGGTTTCACTTGCGAGTTAAGACAAAAGATTTTATACCCGTCTTATAATGAGAGAGACTCTGTGGCACAGTAGGATTAGCTTAAAGCTCGTTTTGATGTGAAAGTATTCACTTTTCTCCTCTTTTCTCCGAGATGTTAAGAAAGGAGGTGGGAGGCCTCCACCTCTTTAATGAGATTAGAGGAGCAAATGGATAACACGTCTTAATATAAACCCCATAACTATGCATACGCTTTCTAGCCTACTAATAGACCTATCAGCCAAAGAAAATCAACTAACTCCAGTTTTTGTGGCTTTTTCATGATCTGAGGTCAGCAGCTATCTTTTGCATACACATAATGTTCATCTCTTGTACAAGTTTAGTAGCTTCATAGTGTTAAGATGTTCTTTCTACTGGAGCCAGAACTCAGCTTTTGAGAGGACCATGTTCATGGTCTGAACAGAGGGCCTAGTTCTAGTCTCGGTTCTCCAGTGCCTTCTTATAAATATGGTGCATATTGCTACATTGTACTTGTAACGAATCAGACTCGGACATGATAGTCATACTCCTGAGCCGAACCAACTTTCTCTCTTTACTCTTCCTGAAATAATGACTGTCCTCCTGTCTGTTGAACGCTGTTGGAGGACTAACCATTAGGGCCTCCTCCCCACCATCACCAGCCAGCTCTCCTGTCCATTTGTGTCAACTGCTACACCCTCAGTAACATCACTGTGCCATCCAGATTCACCAGCATTGAGATAGGATGGGACTGTTTCAGCTCACGCCCACTTTACATAAAGACTCAGTCAGAGACTACCTCAGTCAGAGACTGCCTCAGTCATACACTGCCTCTATCTGTGCAGCTTCTAAAGCTTTGCTATCCAGATTTCAAACAGAGGCTCTTTTCTTTAGTATTTAGTTTATTAAACTGTAAATACTGTTTGACCAGAGGAGGATGGGTCTCCACTTGTGAGTCTGGTTCCTCCCAAGGTTTCTTACTCCAGTTGAGGGAGTTTTTCCTTGCCACACTGCCTCTGGCTTGCTCCCTGGGGGATATATGTTGTAACTGTTGGCTTTCAAAACTCTGTAAAGCTGCTTTGAGACAACATCGTTGTAAAAAGGCTTCATTTACACAAACAAAGTCAACACTGAACACAAAACCTGCAGAACAGGGCTCACATGGCTGAGGATCCTGGGAGATCCGCTGGAGTGGTGTCTGAAGGTCTCTGCTGTGCAGCCACAGTAGCAGGTGAGATGTTGGGAGTAGCTGCAGATGTAAGCCACTGAGCCTCGTAGCCTCCGTTGGTGGTCTCCCGTCAGAGCTGCTGGAAACAGGAATAGCTTCTCATGTCCTGCTGGGAAAACAGGAGCTCAGCTCTGGCTGAACAGTTCAAACTGATAGCGGTTAGTCCTTGCGTCGTTCTGGAGCTCGCCTGGAGAATAACCCCTATCCGGGATATGCACCACTCTAGCTGCTCCCAGGAAGAGCGTAAGAACAGTTAATGTAATTATCGCTGAGTTCAAAGAGTTAATAAGGAACGCCAGAGGCTGGGAGGGAAGCTCTCTTCGAGGAGAGAGTCCAACACAAAGTCCGCTTGTCCCACCAACCTCCACTCTGTGGAGACCTGTGGGGTAGAGACGGTTGGAGGTGAGTGCTCAGGCTGGTTGGTGAGCCCGTAGGCCTCCAGGGCTCCAGGGAGTATGACAGGACCCCGCTGTGGAGATGCGAGGAGAGGTTGGACCTACGGAGAGACTTGATAGACGCCAGCCTGGGACCACGGACAGGTAGGAAGCACCGAATGGCGTGCGTGGCTGGGTTTTATGGGGAAACGGGGAAGTGAAAGAGAGGGAGGGAAAGAGAGAGGGAGAAAGTGAGATGCAGGGAGTGAGAGAGATAGATATGGGAAGAGAAGAGAAAGAAAAGGAGAAAAAAGGACAGAGAGTGAGGAAGGAGATAAGGAAACATGAAGGGAGAAACAAACAAGGAGGAAGAGTGCTCAGATGGTTGGAGGTGAGTGCTTAGGCTGGTTGGTGAGCCCGTAGGCCTCCAGGGCTCCAGGGAGTATGACAGGACCCCGCTGTGGAGATGCGAGGAGAGGTTGGACCTACGGAGAGACTTGTTAGACGCCGGCCTGGGACCGCGGACAGGTAGGAAGCACCGAATGATTACTGACAGGAGTGTGTAATGACTGAATGAGTGAGCATGTGCAGGAGGGGTGTGTGTGTGTGTGTCTGGAGCTACCTAGTATTCTGAAGACTGCGACCTCTGCAGGCGCTGGGAGGAAGTGCCTGGTGACCAATGCAATTTTTGGATGTTTTGGCTTCAGTATTTAAAAATAACCAATAAAACTATAAGGTTAAAGTGCAGAGTGTGAGCTTTAGTTCAGTGCTGTTTAAAATCAGAGCTGTTATTGGGCACTTTAATCTCGTGCTCGTAGCATTAGGTCAGATTTAGTGCGCTGAAGGTCGGAGCCAAAAACAACCCGAACGTGTCCACTTACTTGCGGACAGTTAGTGAGGCAGGTCTGTATAAAATAACAGCACTAATGGAACGGTGAGCTGCTTTGTTTCGGTGTGTGCTCAGCCATGTGTGTGAGGAAGAGCGAGAGATGCAGAGAGAGAGAGAGAGAGAGAGAGAGAGAGAGTGAGTGTTGCTGCCATGCATTAATAATGAGTGCATTTGCGTGTGATAGATCAATTTGGAAACCTCATCATCGCTAATTACTGGGCCTTTAGGGAGAATTTAATTGGTGGCTGTTAGTCTAACACTGGCTGGAGGCAACGCTCACCACGTTCCACACACTGATCTGTCCTCTGTGCGCCTGTGTGTGTGTGTGTGTGTGTGTTTCTCCTCTACAAAGTCACGCTGGGGTCATAAGTTCAGGACGGTGTACAGTTTCCAGAATTGTGTAGAATTAAAAAAACCCCTTTAGAATCAGCTTTCAGTCCGTATCTCTTCTCCTGCTGTCGTTCTGGAGCGATGTTTTTCAGCTCTATGTACAGAATTATTGACGTGAGAGAGAGAGAGAGAGAGAAGCAGAGGAGGAAAAAGGAGAAAGGTAAAAGAGAAGAGAGACAGAGAGAGGCGAAAGAGAAGGAAAGAGAAGGATGGGGAGAGAGAAAAAAAGAAAGATTGAGGCAGAGAAGAGGGTAAATAGAGAGAGAGGGAAAGAGAAAGAGAAAGAGAAGAGAGATACAGGGACAAGAGAGAAGCACAAAAACATGAGGAAACAATAAAAGGAATTAGAGAGTGAAAGAGGAGAGAATGAGAGAGATAATGGGAACGAGTAAGAGTGATGAAAAGAAGAAAAGAAAAAGATGAAGTAGAGAGATTCAGGGAGGTAGAAAGAAAGAAAGAAAGAAAGAAAAAAAGAATGAGATGGTGAGAAAAAGAGTGGGAAACGGGGAAGTGAAAGAGAGGGAGGGAAAGAGAGAGGGAGGAAGTGATATGCAGGGAGTGAGAGAGATAGATATGGGAAGAGAGAAAAAGAAAAGGAGAAAATGGTGAGAGAGTGAGGGGAAGAGATAAGGAAACATAAAGGGAGAAACAAACAAGGAGGAGAGAGAGAGGGATGGAAAGAGAGAAAGATAAAGGGAGGAAGAAAGAAAAGGGGGAAGAGACAGAGAGAGAGAGAGGCAAAAGAGGGAAAGAGAGGGATGGGGAGAGAGAGAAAAAAGAAAGATTAAGACAGAAAAGAAGGGAAAATTGAGAGAGAGAGAAAGAGAAAAAGAAGAGAGATACAGGGGGAACAAGAGAGAAGCACAAAAACGATAAAAGGAATTAGAGAGTGAAAGGAGAGAATGAGAGAGATGAGTAAAAGAGATTCAGGGAGATAGAAAGAAAGAAAGAAAGAAAGAAAGAGAATAAGATGGTGAGAAAAAGAGTGGGAAAAGCAAGAGTGGGAAACGGGGCAGTGAAAGAGAGGGAGGGAAAGAGAGAGGGAGGAAGTGAGATGCAGGGAGACAGTTATGGGAAGAGAGAAAAAGAAAAGGAGAAAAAAGGAGAGAGAGTGAGGGGAAGAGAGAAGGGAAACATGAAGGGAGAAACAAACAAGAAGGAGAGAGAGAGAGAGGAAGGGAAAGAGAGAAAGATAAAAGGAGGAAGAAAGAAAAGGGGGAAGAGACAGAGAGAGAGAAAGAGAGAGAGAGAGAGGCAAAAGAGAGGGAAAGAGAGGGATGGGGAGAGAGAAAAAAAAGATTAAGGCAGAGAAGAGGGAAAATAGAGAGAGAGGGAAAGAGAAAGAGAAATAGAAGAGAGATACAGGGGGAACGAGAGAGAAGCACAAAAACAGGAGGAAACAATAAAAGGAATTAGAGAGTGAAAGAGGAGAGAGATGATAATGGGAACGAGTAAGAGTGATGAAAAGAAGAGAAGAAAAAGATAAGTTAGAGAGATTCAGTGAGGAAGAAAGAAAGAAAGAAAGAATGGAAGAAAGAAAGAAAGAAAGAGTGGGAAAAGCAAGAGTGGGAAACAGGGCAGTGAAAGAGAGGGAGGGAAGGAGAGAGGGAGGAAGTGAGATGCAGGGAGTGAGAGAGAAAGATATGGGAAAAGAAGAGAGAGAAAGTGAGTGGAAGAGATAAGGAAACATGAAGGGAGAAACTAACAAGGAGGAGAGAGAGGGAGAGAGGGATGGAAAGAGAGAAAGATAAAGGGAGTAAGAAAGAAAAGGGGGAAGGGACAGAGAGAGAGAGATAGGGGAGGTGTGAAAAGAAGGAGAGAGAGAGTGTGATGGTGAGACAAAAGAGACAACAGAGAGAAAAAGGTGAGGGAGAAGCATAGAGAGACGAAAAAGGAAAGAGGGAGCGAGTTAGGGAGAGATGGGTAGACATTGGCAGCAGCAGAGACAGGAGGCTGTTGCTATGGTAACTGCTTGGCGCTCCTCAGCCACTGGAAACTTTTGGCCGAGATTGGAAGCGTCTGCCTGTGTTAGTGTTCGGCTGCGGAGGAGACAGACAGACAGACAGACAGACAGATGCATCTGCTTCTCTTACACAGTGATTACTTGTCAGTCTCTGTGTTTACACTTCACCAACACCATGTGTGTTATTGGAGTTGCAGCGCCACCAAAAACAGACAGATTTCCTCCGCTGGAGGCCCCAAAGCATATAGACACCTGACCATCACACATACATGACCATTTAGATATCGTAGGTCAAAGCTGTGGGTGATAATATCGAGGCGTCCCCCCTTTCGTATCAGTAACAGCCTCCACTGTTCTAGGACGGCTTTCCAAAAGGAATTTGTAAACATTCAGTTAAAAGAGCATTCGTGAGGTCAGGCACTTGTGTTGGATGGGAAGGCCTGGCTGATGAGCGATGTTCCACTTCATCCCCAAGTTGTTCAGTGCGGCTGACCACTGGAGTTCCACCACTGGAGTTACTCAATCCATGACTTTATAGAGCAAACTGCTGACTCAGAGTTTACCTTTCACTTAAACTAAGCCCAGAGACACATAATCCCACCTCCACCAAACTTTACAGTCAGCACTTTCCATTCTGGAAGGTTGTGTTTTGCATTCACCAAACACAGATTCATCCACCAGGCTGCCAGCGAGTAAAGAATGATTCCTCACTCAAGGGGACATGTTTCCACTGCTCCAGAGTCCAGTGGCGGAGCTTTACAGTCCTCCAGCCGACACATGGCATTGCACATAGGCTTGCATGCAGCTGCTTAGCCTGGAAGACCATTTCATAGGAGCTCCCAGCACACAGTTCTTGAGCTGATGTTCAAGGTGATTATTATGTAGGTGGGCTTACTCTGTGATTTTACATGGCCTACAGCTCCATGACTGAGCTTATTATTATCGACTTACAGTCGACCGGGGTGCGTTTAGTAGAGCACAAATTCTATGAACTGGCTTGTAGGTGGTGTCCTATGACAGTGCACCGTCACTAAGCTCTTCAGTATGTGTAGCTTAGGAGATTGCATGGTTATGTGCTTGGTTTTTATATGCCTCTTAGCAATGCCTGAATTATAAGGGCTGTCCACAAACTTTTGGCAATATAGTGTAGCTGCTTCATATTAACACCCATGGTTTTGGAATGGGATGTCAAACAAGCTCATATAGGTGTTTTGGCCACATTGTGTATAGCTGTAATGACATCACACCAAAATATAAAGGGTCAGTTTTCACAAAAGCATCCTTTGGTGGGCTTTGGATCAGTGGGTGGGTAGCCTACGAGCTTTCACGTCTGACCTGTGTGGCTCCAACTGAAGAAAGCTCTCCGAATCAAAGGGTCTCCTTATGTTTGTTTGATCTGTTTCAGCTCTGATTGCCAGAGAGCTGAGAGAAAGATGCTCCAATTTGTCGAGTCAGTATTTGGTCCTGTTTTAAGGCTGAACGTTGGATAAACGTTGGATAAACGAATAGAGATGGTGGAGATTATGCAACCTTCTGCTCTTGCTATGCACATTCAGAGCCCACACCACTGCACACCCATTTCCCCCTCTTCGTCCGCCGCGCTCAGTCTAGGTCGGGAATCGCTGTGACGGCTCCGAGTGTCTTCTTTTCACTCTAAGGCTAATTGGAGACTTGCCCACAAACACCCAAACAATAAACATCGCTCCAAATCGCCCACCGGCCCTCCTCCTCCATGCCTCCACACCTCTATTCATGCCTTCATTATCCCTCCGTCCTCCTCCCTCCCTCCTTCCCTCCAGCTTGGCACAAGTCGGAATCAAAGCCACCCACAAACCTTCACAGCATCAATGCTTTTCCTTCTGTTTCCCGGCCGCGCTCTGCGTGGAGCTGTCAGCGTTGTCTATAAGCCCTCACGCTGGCTCTAACAGCACATCGGCATCACACACACACACACACACACATGCTCACACCTATCACCGTACGTGTGTCAGAAGTTTGTAGAGCTTTTCTAGGTGCTGTATATCCCAAATGTTCTAACATTCAAGTGTTCATACAGTCCATATATAGAAACTGAGCTCTAAACCAGTTTTCTTCAGTGCAATGATCAGGACCACCACAGAGCAGGTATACCTGACTGGTCCACCTTGTAGATACAAGGTCAGAGATGACAGCTCATCCGTTGCTGCACAGCAGTCTGTGCTGGTGCCTCAAGTCCTTTACCAGTGCTCACAGGATGCTGCCCACAGGACACTGTTTTAAAGCTAAACTAATACAGAAACCTATTCAAATGGCCCACAAAGACAGGAAAACAGAGTGTGTGTGTGTGTTTAAGCATGATTATGTTGGGTCTAGTGGGGGCAGGAGCGGGTGGAGGGGGTGTCTTATGGATTATTGGCATACTGTCATGGATAACACACACAGGGACACACAGGTTTGTTTTTATATCTCTTCAGGATGTGAGCCTCAGCGACTAAATGAAATATTTCAGTGTTTACTGCGTCCACTCTTTAACTTTATTACAGCTTCAATTCATTTTAGGGGACTCATTATTTTAGTTAGTTAAAGAGACAAACCTTCAGAGGTCAGTCAAAGGTCAGAAGTTGGTTGCAGAGCTCCCAGTTACACCTGAAAAAAATCCACATCTCAGAATAACAAGTGAATAAATAAAATACGGATATACACTGATATGTGTACATGACAGATTTAATACTATACTTTATAGTGTTGATGCTTGTAACACTTGATATAGTTGATATAGTTGATTTATGTAACACTGTAAAAACATTATTATATATATATATTATATAGGAGTATTCTGTTCTATTGATATACACCTACAGGGGTTGGACAATGAAACTGAAACACGTGTCATTGTAGTGTGGGAGGTTTCATGGTTAAATTGGACCAGTCTGGTGGCCAATCGTCATTAATTACACATTGCACCAGTAAGAGCAGAGTGTGGAGTTCAGTTAGCAGCTAAGAGCACAGTTTAGCTCAGAATATTACAATAGCACAACATTATGGGACATACCAGAGTTCAAAAGAGGACAAACTGTTGGTGCATGTCTTGCTGGCGCATCTGTGACCAAGACAGCAAGTCTTTGTGATGTATCAAGAGCCACGGTATCCAGGGTAACGTCAGCATACCACCAAGAAGGACCAACCACATCCAGCAGGATTAACTGTGGACGCCAGAGGAAGCTGTCTGAAAGGGATGTTGGGTTCTAACCCGGATTGTATCCAAAAAACATAAAACCACGGCTGCTCAAATCACGGCAGAATTAAATGTGCACCTCAGCTTCTCCTGTTTCACCAGAACTGTCCGTCAGGAGCTCCACAGGGTCAATATACACGGCCGGGCTGCTATAGCCAAACCTTTGGCCACTCGTGTCAATGCCAAACGTCGGTTTCAGTGGTGCAAGGAGTGCAAATCCTGGGCTGTGGACAATGTGAACCATGTATTGTTCTCTGATGATCCACATTTACTGTTTTCCCCACATCCGGGAGAGTTACGGTGTGGAGAAGCCCCAAAGAAGCAGACCACCCAGACTGTTTCATGCCCAGAGTGAAGCATGGGGGTGGACCAGTGATGGTTTGGGCTGCCATATCATGACATTCCCTTGGCCCAATACTTGTGCTAGATGAGCGCGTCACTGCCAAGGACTACCGAACCATTCTGGAGGACCATGTGCATCCAATGGTTCAAACATTGTATCCTGAAGGCGGTGCCGTGTATCAGGATGACAATGCACCAATACACATAGCAAGACTGGAGAAAGACATGAAACATGAAAGTGAAGTTGAACATCTATCATGGTCTGCACAGTCACCAGATCTAAATATTATTGATCCATTTTGGGGTGTTTTGGAGGAGCGGGTCAGGAAATGTTTTCCTCCACCAGCATCACGTAGTGACCTGACCACTGTCCTGCAAGAAGAATGGCTTAAAATCCCTCTGACCACTGAGCAGGACTTGTATATGTCATTCCCAAGACCAACTGATGCTGTATTGGAGGCCCTACACCATACAAATAAATTATTGTGGTCTAAAACCAGGTGTTTCAGTTTCATTGTCCAACCCCTGTATATATCAATACCTATATAGCAGTAACAATAATATATATTTGGGTGATTCTTCAGTTGCAGGCTCTTTTTGCCATCTTAACTTTAAAGTTTTATGAAGTAATGTATTTCACTTGAATTTCATTATAAAATCACGCTGTTAGACTTAATTATATTTAATTTCTAAATAATTTAAAAGATACTGATGATTAAATTGAAAACCTGTCATTACCATCAACAAATGTTTTTATCATCTCAACAGGTTATGTGACGTGTTGCGGTAATGACAATTTTTACTTTCTTAAAGAAAAAAAGCTATCTAGGCAGTGGATTTGCTAAAATTTAAATCCACATAAATAAATAAATAAATAAATAAATAAATAAATAAATAATGTGTAAATGTAATGTTTAGTTATAAATAAATAAATAATGTGTAAATGTAATGTTTAGTTGTAAATAAATAAATAAATAATGTGTAAATGTAATGTTTAGTTGTAAATAAATAAATAAATAATGTGTAAATGTAATGTTTAGTTGTAAATAAATAAATAAATAATGTGTAAATGTACTGTTTAGTTGTAAAGCACTGCCGTATTGATGTAAACGGTAATGACTCTGAATAAATGTACTCTATGATCAGGAGCAATACACCATTCAGTTACTCCCATTTACACACATTAGCATGTCACTCCTCACTCATGGCTGATATGTGCTCCTTTGTGTGTCTTTGTTTCCATGGTTAAAACATAAACAAGTGCTACCTTCAAAAAGTCCTCTGCAGAAGTCATACACTGTTGGGGTAATGACGATAATGTTGGAAATGATAATATATAGCTCAAAAATATGCATAGGTACAAATATGAAAGTAAACAGTACATTTAGTTTCTTTTTAAGTTTCTATGAAACTCATATTGTGATCTTTTTCATAAATTGATCACTTTTTAGCATTTTATTGGGACCCAGAAGTTTTAAAGTCTGGGTTGGGGACAAGGCCAAAGTAGCAAAATATTAATGTTTAAATCATTATAAAAAATGAAAATCATAATTATTTTGGTGAAGAAAGGAATGATCTTTTTAATACCAAAAATGTTTGTTTTGTATTAAAGTATATATACACTACCGCTCAAAAGTTTAGGATTACTTTAGAATTTTAATTCATGCAATTTTCATGCAATTCACAAACAACATTGTTCACAATTAATGTAAGTGTATCAGATGATTTTTAAAGAATAAAAATGTTTGTATTAAAGTCTATTTTTGTATAGAGGCTTATTTTGCATATAGTCCTATTATCAGTAATTCTCAGTCCTCTGTCTAAATCTCCTGGTACGACCACCAATCCAAGTTAAGGATGTTATTGGACTAATTGGTTGTTAGGACACTCTTGCTCAATTGTGATGCACAGCTGAAAAACATTCTACTAATAAGTGAGTATAAAAGGGAGAACAACATTCTAGGCTAGTTTAGTATCTGAAGCATCAGCAGTTGATGACTTGCTGACCGACTCACAATGACTAGAAAGAAACTACTTTCTTTAGAGACCCGTCAGTCCATTGTTGTGTTAAGGAAGGAAGACTATTCCATTGAAAACAAGAAATATATGTGTGTGTGTGTGTGTGTGTGTGTGTTTGTGAATGTGTATGTATCTCCATTTTATACATATATGTGTATGTGTATATATCCTGAGTATGTGTAGCAGTAGGTGTGTGTGTGGGTCAATGACTCTCTAATCGATGGAGCTGCTTTGTAGATGACTGATCAGAGCAGGTGTGTGGAGCGTGCGGTCCTGTATCGACATACACACGATCACGTGCCTCGTGCTATATTGGCTGGAGTGAAGGTTGAGGTCACTGTCTGATAAATGGCTTTGGTTGTGGTCTAATTCATATCAACACAGGGTCCCTGAGCTCCGCGCACAGTTAAAGGAATACTCCGGTTATTCTCAACCCAGTCGCTGTAGCATTCAGGCAATGAAGTAGCTTCAATTATTAATATGTTTTCAGTCTAGCCTCTGTCCTTTTCTTATTATTTAATAAGAATTATTATGTGATTGACTGTGCTGCAGATGTGGCAGAAAGAGATTTGGTTGTGAGCTTGTTTAGTTTGTGTTTCTTTACGGGGCCAGAGCTCTAACAGCAAAGTAACTGCTTCTGTTCTGTTTACTAGTCTAGAGAAAACATTGTGAGTTCAGCATCAAACCTCCTCCCTTTACTCTCCAAGAGCGTCCCCAGTGGTGGAAACAGCTTTAATGTTAACTCTCTGCTTCTATGTTTACATGTTTATGTATATACTTTTTTTGGTTGCTGCTGAACATGGTTTCTTTCTGAGAGCGAGAGGCGGCGGCAGTCACTTACCAAGAGCTTCAGCCATTGTTCTGTTTACTGTTCTTTCATTGGCTGCCTGTTCTTAAATGATCTAACCGGGAGCAGCACCTTCAACATGATTGATACGAGGTTTGAATACGCCGTCGGGGCAGCACTACTTCTTCATCCTCACATGTTGGACTGATTCCACTTCACAATACAGTGACTCACTATTGCCTTTTTTGGTACAAAGAGGTATTAGAGTGACTCATTATCACCTCTTGAATAAAACACACTCAACACTAAAAGACATTCATTACTAAAACACACTAAACACTAAAAGACATTTATTACTAAAACACACTAAACACTAAAAGCATTCATTACTAAAACACACTCAACTCTAAAACACACTAAACACTAAAAGACATTAATTACTAAAACACACTCAACACAAACACACTAAACACTAAAAGACATTCATTACTAAAACACACTAAACACTAAAAGACATTAATTACTAAAACACACTCAACACAAACACACTAAACACTAAAAGACATTCATTACTAAAACACACTAACAACTAAAAGACATTAATTACTAAAACACACTCAACACAAACACACTAAACACTAAAAGACATTCATTACTAAAACACACTAACCACTAAAAGACATTAATTACTAAAACACACTCAACACAAACACACTGAACACTAAAACACATTAAACACTAAAACATATTAAACACTAAAACACACTAAACACTTAAAGACATTAATTACTAAAACACACTCAACACAAACACACTAAACACTAAAAGACATTCATTACTAAAACACACTCAACTCTAAAACATACTAAACACTAAAAGACATTCATTACTAAAACACACTAAACACTAAAACACACTAAACACTAAAACACTAAATACTAAAACACACGAAACACTAAAAGACATTAATTACTAAAACACACTCAACACAAACACACTAAACACTAAAAGACATTCATTACTAAAACACACTCAACTCTAAAACACACTAAACACTAAAAGACATTCATTACTAAAACACACTAAACACTAAAACACATTAAACACTAAAACACTAAATACTAAAACACACAAAACACTGAAAGACATTAATTACTAAAACACACTCAACACAAACACACTAAACACTAAAACACATTAAACACTAAAACACACTCAACTCTAAAACACACTAAACACTAAAACACTAAATACTAAAACACACAAAACACTAAAAGACATTAATTACTAAAACACACTCAACACAAACACACTAAACACTAAAAGACATTCATTACTAAAACACACTCAACTCTAAAACACACTAAACACTAAAAGACATTAAATACTAAAACTCATTAAAATAAATACTAAAACACATTTAATACTAAAACATAAAAATTAATGCTAAAACCATAATTAATACTAAAACCATATTAATTATATTTAGTTAATGAGCCTCTATTTTCTATTCCCACTCTGTTCATGTGTTCTTATCTCTGTGTGTGCTTCAGCCTCTTTCTAATTGGACTCCCTCTGAGAAACATAATGACTGAGAGAAAGCAAGTGAGAAAGAGAGAGACAGAGAGTGAGAAAGAGAGAGAAAGTGAGAGAGTGAGATAGAGAGAGAGAGAGAGAGAGAGAAAGCGTGAGAGAGAGATAGAGAGTGAGAGAAATAGAGCGAGAGAGACAGAGAGCACAAGAGAATGAGAGAGTGAGAAAGAGAGTAAGGGGGAGAGTGAAAGAGAGATAGAGAGAGATACAGGGTGAGAAAGAGAGATAGAGAGAGAGCAAGAGAGAGAGTTAGATAGAGAGGGACAGAGAGAGCGAGAGAGAGATAGAGAGCACGAGAGAGAGTGTGAGAGAGATAGAGAGTGAGCGAGAGAGAGTATCAGTAGAGAGAAAGGGAAAGAGATGCTATTTCATCACGAAGGGCTCAGTGAATATTTCATAACATGAGCAAAAAAAACCATCTGCACTCACTCTTCTCTCTCATTCACCACATCTCCCTCTTTCCCACATCTCTCCAGCTCAACGCCATGGCGACAGACAGAACTCACTTTGTTCAAATCCCCAACACGGCCTGTGTTACACTGAAAATCAGGCCCAGAATCTCAGGAAAAGCTTCCAGCAGGCTTGTTTCCCATTACACATATCCAACGACTGTTGGAACAATCTTGCGAGTACTTTCTAATACGATGCTTATGTTTTATCATTTTCCAAGTTTCAAATAATTAAAACCAGAATGGTGCACGGAGGTGACGATGACTCCGTAGTAAAAGTAGAAGCTGCAAATAAACACTACACCACCGTACTAACCACTACACCACCATACTAACCACTACACCACCATACTAACCACTACACCACCGTACTAACCACTACACCACCATACTAACCACTACACCACCGTACTAACCACTACACCACCGTACTAACCAATACACCACCGTACTAACCACTACACCACCAAACTAACCACTACACCACCATACTAACCACTACACCACCGTACTAACCACTATACCACCGTACTAACCACTACACCACCGTACTAACCTCTACACCACCGTACTAACCACTACACCACCGTACTAACCACTACACCGCCGTACTGACCACTACACGGCCGTACTGACCACTACACGGCCGTACTGACCACTACACGGCCGTACTGACCACTACACCACCATACTAACCACTACAGCACCGTACTAACCACTACACCACCGTACTAACCAATACACCACCGTACTAACCACTACACCACCGTGCTGACCACTACACCACCTTACTAACCACTACACCACCGTACTAACCACTACACCACCGTACTAACCACTACACCACCGTACTAACCACTACACCATACTACACCATACTAACCACTACACCGCCATACTAACCACTACACCACCGTACTAACCACTACACCACCATACTAACCACTACACCACCGTACTAACCACTAGACCACCATACTAACCACTACACCACCATACTAACCACTACACCACCATACTAACCACTACACCACCATACTAACCACTACACCACCGTACTAACCACTACACCACCATACTAATCACTACACCACCATACTAACCACTACACCACCATACTAACCACTACACCACCGTACTAACCACTACACCACCATACTAACCACTACACCACCGTACTAATCACTACACCACCATTCTAACCACTACACCACCGTACTAACCACTACACCACCGTACTAACCTCTACACCACCGTACTAACCACTACACCACTATACTAACCACTACACCACCATACTAACCACTACACCACCGTACTAACCACTACACCACCGTACTAACCACTACACCACCGTACTAATCACTACACCACCATTCTAACCACTACACCACCGTACTAACCACTACACCACCGTACTAACCACTACACCACCATACTAACCTCTACACCACCATACTAACCACTACACCACCATACTAACCACTACACCACCATACCAACCACTACACCACCATACTAACCACTACACCACCATACTAACCACTACACCACCGTGCCATCAAAATAACACCAGAAATTAATTAAAATTAATGATAGGTTCATTATTTGGTGATAAATAGGAAAAATACAACTTACTTTTTGGACTGGACATAAAAATATCCCTGAAAATTGAAAGTGAGTCTCCTGAAAAAAATTAATGAAGGCATACAGTCTGTAATTTATATCCAAATTAAATGGGGAGCTGTTCCTACATACTTTGGTTGGAATATATGTATGAATGACTGACAGAGAAACGAAAGCTACATTGGAGGAGTTTGTTTCTGTCTGACTCATAGATTTCTAAACCGATCAATGTCTGTTACTCTTCAGCTTACATACACGAGCAGAGATGAGATAAATTAGCAGACGGGTCACTGGTTGAAATATGAATGAGAAAACTCATCACTGAACACAGGCATCTGTTTATGGAGGACGTCTGGTCATTCAAGTAAAGGAGCCAATCAGCTTGCTGGATTCTCCATGAGCTGGGAAGGGTCAATGAAATAAAGAGATACAGGTCTGGTCTTGTATGGCTGGAAATAGGTGCCCTGCAGTGTTTTACCCCCCCACACCAAGTAAACAGACTTTCCTATAATGACTGTACACAACTCACTACCGAGCCACAGCATTAGCCTTATCTTGCAGATTTGCTAGAATTTGCTTGTGTGTTGCAAACAAGGGCGTAGGACCGGGTCTGACATTGGGGGGGACACATTTGCTAATATGAATCAAAGCCCATCCAGCCCCTAAAATATTACCTATAAGCTGATTCCACTGTAGGTAAGGTAGTAAATCACCGTATGTATAGTGACGTAGAACAACATTTGTGGAATTACAGTAAATTACTAATAAATAAATGAACAAAGTACAGCATTATCTGTAGTTCTGTTTATTATTAGATAAATTCAATTAAAGATCACATTACAAACTAAACTAGATACTCCACATTACATGATACTGCTGTCAGAAAACTTTTAAATAATACATGCAATGTCTGGATTATATAATATATACACTACCGCTCAAAAGTTTAGGATCACTTCAGAATTTTATTTCATGCAATTTTCATGCAATTTTCATGCAACTCACAAACAATGTTGTCCATTTCACAATTCATTTAAGTGAATTTTAATTAATTTAATTTAATTTAATTAATTTAATTAAATTAACTTCACAAGTTTGGGATCACAGTGAAATGTTCTTGTTTTCAATGGACTATCTTCTTCCTTAACACAACAATGGACTGACGGGTCTCTAAAGAAAGTTGTTTCTTTCTGGTCATTGTGAGTCGGTCAGCAAGCCATCAACTGCTGATGCTTCAGATTCTAAACTAACCTAGAATGTTGTTCTCCATTTTATACTCACTTATTAGTAGAATGTTTTTCAGCTGTACATCACAATTGAGCAAGAGTGTCCTAACAACCAATTAGTCCAATAACATCCTTAACTTGGATTGGTGGCCGTACCAGGAGATTTAGACAGAGGACTGAGAATTACTGATAATAGAACTACATGTAAAATAAGCCTCTATACAAAAATAGACTTTAATACAAACATTTTTATTCTTTAAAAATCATCTGATACACTTACATTAATTGTGAAATGGACAATATTGTTTGTGCATTGGTGGAAAATTGAGCAGTAGTGTACATATTCAGTTAGGTGTGTCCAAACTTTTGACAGGTGGAGTATTTCATTATTATTTGTTCCTACATTTGGCAGATGAAGGACACAAAGTGCTAAATCTGTTCATCACGTAATTCACATTTTGAGCTGGAGTGAAAACCTAAAGCTGGTGAAACATCTGTGTTTATCTCAGCTCCTGTCAATCTATTGACGTGCGTCTGTCTGCTTTCATGAGCATAATTACAGCACGCAGGTATAATTAAATCTCAATCATAGCCTTCACTGCTCTATTCTAACCAGATGAGGCAGCAGCAGCGGTTGTGGAGTTTGACAAACGTGCAAAGATGAACAGAGAAAGTTCCAACCGTCCGTGTATATGTGGGATGAAGCCCTATTAAAATGATGGATGGAGTGGTACAGTAGATGCTGGGTAAAGTTATCTGGCCTAGCTTTTGGACTGGTTACACACACATACACACACACACACACATGTCAGTGTTAAATATTATTTGACTTTGTTTGCTGTGGAGAGTAGTCCCTTTGTCATGTAACAACCTCCAATGGTTGGTCTATTTCACATCTCATCATTTATAGCTCCCCAATCTAGCAATGCCATTAGTTTGTAGAGACATTCTGCCTCCTAGATCGGGGGGACTGTAAATTCCTGGGTGGGCCTCAACACCTCTTCTCTAATTCCAAAGGTAGAGGCAGTCGCCCATCAGGTAGGGGGTTTCTGGGTCGTTTAGACAAAGGGACAACGAGAAGGTGTGCTTTACATGGACTACTTAAGTCCATCGTTTTGTAAGGTGGTAGGAACACACACCAACTAAATTTCTAATTTTTCCTTGACAAAGTCTCCACTCCTGCTCTTCAAGGAACCAACAATTCTGCCAGTAGGTGAGATGTTGAGAGTAGCTGCAGATGTTAGCCACCGAGCCTCGTAGCCTCCGTTGGTGGTCTCCTGACAGAGCTGCTGGAAACCGGGGTAGCTCCTCACATCCTGCTGGGAAAACAGGAGCTAAGCTCTGGCTGAACAGTTCAAACAGATAGCGGTTAGACCTTCCGTCGTTCCGGAGCTCGCCTGGAGATAATCCCTATCCGGGATATGCCCCCCTTCTAGCTGCTCCCAGCGTAAGAACAGTTAATAAAATTTTCGCTTAGGTCAAAGAGTCAATAAGGACCGGCAAAGGGAGGGTAGCTCGCATCAAGGAGTGAGTGAAACACAAAGTCCCCTGGTCACACCAACCTCACTCCGTGGAGACCCATAGGGCAGAGATGCCAGGGGGGAATGCTCAGTGCTCAGGCTGGTCGGTGAGCCTGTAGGCCTCTTGGGCTCCAGGGAGTATGACAGGACCCTGCTGTGGAGATGCAAGAAGAGGCTGGACCTACGGAGAGGTTACAAACATTCACTACACAAATACAATGTCACGCACTAAATGCAGTGAACGCTACAGGTGTGTAATATTAATTGGTTTCAGGTGCAAGGTGGTGCTTACACTGTCTTTGTGGAGTGGTTTGCATTAGTCCTTGCTGCTATGCCAACCTTAGCCAAATCTTCAGGCTCTTTTTTCAAACTATCGTGTGTGAATGTCTCCACGATATCAACATGCTGTCACGCCTACGGTCTCTAACGCCACTAACGAACTTCCTGACTAGGGCTGGGTATCCAAATTCAATACCAAAAAGGTACCGACTGAAACGCTACGGTACTACCGGTACTTTGCATATAAGGAAAAAAAAAAAAAAAAAAAAAAAAAAAAGCGCCAGGCATCGTGATGTGCAGAAACACAGGCTCTGACTCAGAGCAGCTGCAGCAAATGCTTCAAGATAGTGGCTTCCAGAACGGCTAATACAGCTAATCTGATGAAGCGTCTGATTACATATGGAATTAATCTTTTAGACTGTTTTTTTAGACCGCATGAAGAGCAGTAGTCAAGTCAAGTCAAGTTTATTTGTGTAGCGCTTTTTATAATGATGTTGTTTTTAAACAAGTTTTTTCAAAACAGACAACATATATCCCCCAGTGAGCAAGCCACAGTAGCAAGAACACCTCCCTCAGACTGGAGGAAGAAACCTTGGGAGGAACCAGACTCACTAGTGGAGACCCACCCTCCTCTGATCAAACAGTATTTAGAGTTTAATAAACTAAACACCAAAGAAAAGAGTCTCTGTTTGAAATCTGGATAGCAAAGCTTTAGAAGCTGCACAGGTAGAGGCAGTGTATGACTGAGGCAGTCTCTGACTGAGGCAGTCTCTGGCTGAGGCAGTCTATGACTGAGGCAGTCTATGACTGAGGCTTTGTGTAAAGTGGGTGTGAGCTGAAACAGTCCCATCCTATCTCAATGCTGGTACATCTGGATGGCACAGTGGTGTAACTAAGGGTGTAGCAGTTGACACAGATGGACAGGTGAGTTGGCTGACGCGAGGATCTGAGCTAAATACGCTAAACGGTGTTGTTACCAGTGATAAAAAAAAAAAATCATCAGGCTAGTTAACAGTTTACTGAGCTGCTTGCTTGCTTTGCCAGAGACTATAAAGAGAGACTTGCTTTTACCAGCTAATAATTAGCAGTATTAGCTAATTAGCTAGCAAGATGGCTAAAATTCAGTCACTGTATGAGTATACCTGTAACGCTGTTGAGTATATGCAAGTTACTTGCATGTCGATTTCATGTAGGAGAGTGCTTTGACCGTGCTAGGGCCAGTTCTATTTGAGCTAATGCCCACACAGAAACTACCCCTTTCACTATAGCAGAGAAGCTGAGGACGTCGGTCGAGAGAAAAGATGAATGCCTCAGAGCAGTAACCAATTTTATTGTTAAGGATGGCATAGTTTTATAATTCTAGCATAAGTAATGTTAATATTTTTGTTCTTAATAAAGCAGCACAAAGATGCTCACTGTTTGTTGGAACAAGATCCAAATAAAGATAAGATAAAAAGATAGCCTCTTATGGTGACAGTATGAGACTGAGATTACTCATGTTTTCTGTTAAATAAATACATAAATTGTTGTGTTTTTGTTAGAATTTAGAAAAAAAGATATGGAAAAGGTATCGTTTTCGTATCGGTATCGAATTCAAAGTATTATATAGGTATTGAAAATTTTCAAATGATACCCAGCCCTATTTCTGACTCTGATTCCTAGTGTGCAGTTCCTGATGGCTTCACTACTACATGTTCACCAACACCCAATCACGCACCATGTCACCAGAATACTGATTACACACACCTGCAGCTCATCATACATACACCCAAAGCACAAATGTTGTTTGCAATGCTGGGCAGTCTTTTTCTCTATCTCTTGCCTTGATCTTTGGCTTTGACTTTCTTTGTTTACTGATTCTCCTTTTTTCATCTCTTTTGTCTTTTCTGGTTCTGGTTGCTTGGTTTTTAACTACGTGTCCGTCCTCTTGACTACTCTTCTGTCTCTTCCTAATGTAAAGGTAGCCTGGTCGGCTGTTCTTCTGGTTTCGACTCTTGTCTGTACCGCTGACTACGATCTTGCATTGCCCCTTGGTGTTGTTTGTACGTGTTTAGCTGTTGTGCTTGATTACCAGTCCTGTTAATAAATCCCATTTGACCTTTAGCTCTGCATGCTTCGTGCTAAGTTCTTTGTTTATGACGCATGTTCATGTTCCCTCCTACAAAAAACTAAATGGCTAACCACACATACACACGTTTGTATGTCCCGTAACCTGCTCCCCAGCCTTTATTCCCTGGAATACCTTAAGTCTTGAAAAGACGTTTGTGGTGATATTGTGGACTCTAAAACTAGGTAAGTGGTAGAAGTGGCCAGAAGATAGCAGAAGTGCCCTCTGATGACCAAAAGAAGTACATCAAGTGTACGGCAGTCTGGCCATCTGCTCTTAGGCCTTTCCATGATTGTTCACGATTGTTGTTCAACTTTAAGGTCAGTGTTCGAACCAACTGCTGTGTCCGTGCAGCCACATTCCAAAGAAGACTTTTAAAGAAGCTGGGCAGGATGTGTCCTTTGATATGTTCTAGTTGAATTTGGGAATTCTGAGTTACAAGATGAGTTGAAGCGTCTCTACACAATGCTCATATTTTAACATTTGACAAATAAATATAAGCTTTATTTGATTGCATACACAGGACTCTGCATAATTGTAGACATCTATGTGAGTGACACCACAGAAGTATTTAATGGCAGCACTCTGGCGTATGTCCTTAGACCTTCAGCTCTGCTACTGCTAGCCATTCCAGCGTTTTGTTATCAAGGTCCATTAAACCACGAGCGCCGTTCAGTGGCAGGAATTCGGGGCAGTTAGTCATCACATGTTCCACTGTCTGTGATGGGTCCCCACATTCGCAGTGGGCACTGTCTGCGAGACCCCACTTCTGCATTACTGCATCACCAAAGCGTCCAACCCCTGTCCTCAGGTGATTAAGGGCTGTCCATTCCATACGGGTGAGGTGATGGCCAGGGACATTTCACCTAGGAAGAGGGCGGGACCAGTGGAAGGCAGCAGGGCCATCTATGCCTTATCACTGTATCAAAGATACAACACGGTTAAGATAAGATCCACACATCCATTATGTTCCGATCATGCCTCTAGTCAGGGTCACATGGAGAGGTCGCCAATCCATTGCATGACCAACACACACTCACAAATACAGGCAATTTAGAGTGAGCGATCAACCTAACATGCATGTGTTTGGACTGTGGGCAGAAACTGGAGTACTCAGAGGAAACCCATTTAAGCACGGGGAGAACATACACACTCCACACAGAACCACCCGGATCGAGAATCCAGCTCAGATCATCTTACTGTGAGGCAAACAGTGCGCTACATCACCACTAAGATAAGATCAGTAGATGTAATTATGACAGTCCCATCTCAAACATCTGGAAAACAAACTGAGCATCTTTGCTCATATGACATGGTTAGTGGATTTTGCTAAGTGAAGAAACATTACTGTTCTCTGTAGAGGAAGTCCAAGCCAATCAGTAGTTACTGTGCAAAGCATCGTCCTGAAAATGTATGAAAACAAACACATACCCACACACATACACGCCTTGGCTGCCAGCACTGAGTTAGATTCTCCTTAGTGGCTGCTATGACTCATTTGGCGTTTGTGCTTCTGCCCTACTGATTTTTCAGATCATCTGCCGTGTGTATGGGAGTCCAGGCCGAGCGCTGGCACAGTTCTACACGCGTGGGCACGATAGAAGCGTTCAGGCAGCTTCCAGCTGCGGCTCTGATAGACCCCGAGCGCTGCACGATGACGAACGGAAAGTGTGTGTTCTGCGTGAGTGGATGCTGATCGCCAGGTGTGAGCGGCTCCGTCAGACTCACCCAAAGCCTTCAACCTGATAAATATAGAATTACGTTTGAGAAACATTGGCTGCTTTTCTTGGCGTCGAGGGCGAATCTTCGTTCTCGCTGTTTAACTGGGCGACTATTTTTCTATTAGCTGACTCAGATACTCTCAGGCATTCAAAAACATATCAGGACACGAGAAAGCAGGTTAGGTCGGGGGCGCTGAAACTGTATGCAGCGTGTGCACGACACTGACGCAGGTAAGGTGTCTAAAGGGTGGCCTGAGGTGGCCCTGGCCCCAGCATAAATTTGACTAGCTACCACTGGGGCCCACTGAAGCTGCTTATTGATTGGTTATTATGTCGTGAAGTCTGGATAGAGTGGTCACAGTGGGTCTATAAAGCATCAATAAGTTGACCAGTCAAAATTTTGGACACTCCAAATTGAATCTATATCTTTATAGTTATAAAGATGTTTTGATCTGAGTGTGCTGGAAGATGAGTTTAATAGTGAAGTTGGAGCCAAGGACGGATTAAGGATAGTCTGGGCCCCTGTGATCAAGGGCCCTCTGATGGTATGCCCTGCTCTTCTCTAAGGCCCCCTGGTAGGGACTCTCATAACCAGGGCCCTCTAAAATGATATCCCCCTCTTTCCTAGGACTCCCAATAGCCAGAAGTCGAAGTCAGAGCAGTGGCAGAACGCTTCGTCCATTTTCATAAGGGGCCCAAAAAGCATGGCTAGGGCCCCCAAAAGCATGGCTAGGGCCCAAAAGCATGGCTAGGGGCCCCAAAAGAATGGCTAGGGGCCCCAAGAGGCCCTAGGTCCCTAAAAGTCAGAGGATCCTTAAAATGGAGGGTCCTCTGAAATAAAAATATATTGTATCATAAATGTTGATAGGCATCGCAAAATGTTTTGGGCCATGGTTGGAGCCCATGTACACAAATCATTCTAAAACAAACATTTTACTATATTTAAATAAAAAAATATGTATAATGCATATTTTTATAACACCTATAAGACACACCAAACCTGTTTATCAGAACATCTCAGCAAGTAGACTACCTTCTTCAGTCCTGTTAGAAAAGCAGCTCATAAACACTCTTTAAACCACAACTAGGTATTTTATTCTGCTTCAGGAATAAATTATGGTTGCGCAACTATATTGTTATTCGTTTTTTGTTTTCTGCCAGACCACCGTTCCATCTCTAGATTGTCCGGTCTGATTGTGTGATTCCGGCTTGTATACAGCTTTTTGATTGTATGCACAGATTCTGGAAAACAACAGACTTTTTCCGTAATTTTTCCCCATAGAGAATGAATAGGATAGAAAAGTGCACGCCAATCTACTGAACTTTTGCTCAACCGACAGACATCGTTTCGCATACACTGACTCAGGGCAGACCCCTGACCACGACTGCACCATTGGATTAAATCAGCACTCGTCTATTTATCATTTTATTCATCCCTCTTTTTCCCCCCCATAGAGTCCCATTCATTTTCGAGTGCACCCAAACTTCATGGTTTCATTAAACCTACAGCCTCCAAACTGCATGTACTCACTCAGGGCAGGTCCTCAAACACAATGACCCGCACTCCTCTACTTGTTGTTTATTCATCCCTCGTTCCTTGTACTTCCTAGGATGCGCAACCACTTTTCTAGTTTCATAAGTGTTTCATTTAATCACAACTATTAATACTATTAAAATAGTGATTGTGACCTGGGTAGGTGCAACCAATCCTTTCACTGATAGAGTACAGTAAATATAGATACACCATATATACACTCTACAGCAGATAAAGAGGAAGAGAAGAGGGAATAAGGGAGAGAGTGAGAGAGCGATAGAGCTGAGGGATAGTTTTTTTTGAGGTGTGAGCATTTTGATACTTTGACTAAAAGGTGAACTTAACACATGCTATACGAATGTCTTATAGAGCCGCCCACGATAACCACCCACATGCTGTACACACACACACAAACACAGACACACACATGCAGTGTGAGCCTGGGGCTGAACCCTGCAGGCTGCTGTAGGCGGACTGTTGGATCAGGCACACAGTCCGCAAACAGATGCTGTGGGCTTTGTTTTAGAGTGTGTATGCTGGACATCAGTCTTGGCACACACACACACACACAAATATACCTGCACACACCAGAGCTACACAATACAGGGAAAATACCACTACTGTGATAACATTGCTGCGTATTGCGAGATGCCTTGCAATGCATAATCAAAATGCGCATTTGAATCAACGGTAAAGGTTTTGAGAATGGCACCAATGTTGGTTTTCACAAAGTTTGCTGCCTCAGTTCTTATGGTAAAAGTTGGTATTAACTCTAGAATGTGAAAAGTGATCATATGAACCTTATCACAAGAATGACTGCCATCCGGTCGCTGCATTCCAGTCCTACACAATGGCCTGCAAACATCATTTCAGTGATGATCTCGTTGGCTCAGGAGAAAAGGTTAATAACAAGACCGCCGATATCACTCTGTACTGCCGATTAGAGGAGTAGACTGGTTGCTTTAAAAGGGTAGTGGTGCTTTAAAGCTTTCTTCTGTTAACCATGGTTACCTCCAAGGAAACACGTGCAGTCTACATTGCATTGCATCAAAAGGGTTTCACAGGCAAGAACATTGCTGCTTGTAAGATGCACCCCAATCAACCATATATCCAATCATCAACAACTTTAAGGAGAGTGGTTTAACTGCAGTGAAGAAGGCTTCAAGAAAGTCAAGCAAGCGACCCTCTCCTAAAGAGGTGTGAGTGTATCTGAACGCACAGTAAGATGAAGGCTATTGGAGGATGGCTTGGTGTGAAGAAGGGCAGCAAAGAAGTCACTTCTCTCCAAGAAAACATCAAGGACAGAGTGACGTTCTGCAGGAAGTATAGTGACTATAGAGTAGATCACCGATCGATATAGATATAGATGGACCGATTAGCGTTTTTGAGGCCGATTCCAATCGCCGATCACCTTTCAGCGCGATCGGCCAATAGCTGATACCGATCGAGGGCGGGGTATACGCCAAGGCAGGGCTACATGTAGTTATTAGCGCAAGCAAGTCATAAGACATGGTCTAAACTGGTTTATTACCATTTTTAACTAACTCATATGAAACAGTATAATATTTTAAACAAAATTATCAGTAAATAAACAAAGTAAATCAAACAAATATCCCCAATACTGAAATCATTACATTTGATGTGATGATAAAGAAATGAAGGGATAAATGAACGATGTTTTTGATGATAAAGGAATGAAGGGATGAAGATACGATCTTTGTGATGATAAAGGAATGAAGGGATAAATGAACGATGTTTTTGATGATAAAGGAATGAAGGGATGAAGGAACAGGGTTGGTGATGATAAAGAAATGAAGGGATAAATGAACGATGTTTTTGATGATAAAGGAATGAAGGGATGAAGATACGATCTTTGTGATGATAAAGGAATGAAGGGATAAATGAACGATGTTTTTGATGATAAAGGAATGAAGGGATGAAGGAACAGTGTTGGTGGTGATAAAGGAATGAAGGGATAAATGAACAATGTTTTTGATGATAAAGGAATGAAGGGATGAAGATACGATCTTTGTGATGATAAAGGAATGAAGGGATAAATGAACGATGTTTTTGATGATAAAGGAATGAAGGGATGAAGGAACAGTGTTGGTGATGATAAAGGAATGAAGGGATGAAGGAACAGTGTTGGTGATGATAAAGGAATGAAGGGATAAATGAACGATGTTTTTGATGATAAAGGAATGAAGGGATGAAGGAACAGTGTTGGTGATGATAAAGGAATGAAGGGATGAAGGAACAGTGTTGGTGATGATAAAGGAATGAAGGGATGAAGGAACAGTGTTGGTGATGATAAAGGAATAAAGGGATGAAGAAACAGTGTTGGTGATGATAAAGGAATGAAGGGATGAAGAAACAGTGTTGGTGATGATAAAGGAATGAAGGGATGAATGAACAGTGTTGTGACGATAAAGGAATGAAGGTTTATCTTGTTATCTGTGGTGATGCTGGTTAGTTTTAACTTTCTAAGTCTCTGAAATTTGTCTTTTCATCACATATTAATATAAATATATACATATATATACATTGAAATGCATTATTCTGAAGAAGAAAAGCAGCCATATACATTGTTTATGGTAGTTTTAATATTAGGTATTGGCCTAAATGATTATATCCAGTATTTCTTTGGTGGAATAGTACATGCAGGGTGTTATAAGGCACATATAGTTCCCAAAGAAAATCATTTGGCTGTATTGCTATTGTAACACTAACATCATCCCACATAAAAACTCAGAAGCCATGTGTAGTAAATTGGCTATATTTGTGTTTTGGAGATCATAACCCCTGGTTAATATCACCACCACTGTAAAGAAATCTGAGTAAGATTCTCGAATAAACCTCTGAATGACACTGACAGTAAAAAACGTTGCGCTTGTTTAAAGGGCTCATTTGCATACTGCAGCCTTCAAGAGTATCAGCGCTGAGATTACAATAATATCTAATAAACAAAGTGTGCCTGAACACTGAGATGGTGTTTTTTTCCCCCCTGTCTTATTGAAAGGCTTTATTTCTTGCTGTAGTAGTGATGCTCTAATGACAGTGTCAATTCACTACAGTATTTATACACAGAACTACTGTGCTGTTGATTCATGTCCAGTATGAATCATCTCTGTGTTTATTCTATCTTTGTGTCGGTGGGATGTGTACATATCGGTGTATAATTGGAAATTCTGTGTGTGAGCCCCATTCAGCCGTCCTTCCCCAGCTGCCAGTGAGAAGATGAGAAGCAGCCAGAGCTGAAGGTCACCCCTGTTTGTGCAGCTGCTGACTGAAGTCCAGATTGTGCTCAGCGTGGACGCTGTGAGTGAGTGCATGTACTGTCAGAGTTACAGATGAACCACTCCATCCAGTCCACCTTACTGAAATTAACTCCCTGCTTCTTACTGCTTCAGGTAAAGCTACACACCGTTCCACCTGGACCACTTACTCACCAACCAGTCCAACCTAATTCACTGCTGGAGTTAAAGCTAGAACCTAACCTACAATGCAGCTAAAGATACCGCTAACCTGCTTCATTGATCCGTCCACCAAGCTCCTCTGGTCCACCTACTACTGCTTTTAGTAACCCACACAGTCTTCCTACTGGTGCAGCCAAGTTTAGAGCCATTCAAACAATTTACTGCTTCAGTTACAACCAACTTGCTCCACTAAATTCACGTTTGCCAGTAGTTACAGTTGAACCACCAGCAAGACAGCCAATTATGCTGGATTAAAGCATAGGACAAGTTTTAAAAACATGGCTACATGCATGCTAATGTTTAGGAACTGTTGTGTAACAGTGGATATGCAGATGAAAGTCACCTGAAGTTGGCAATCCTACCCAGTCCATCAACTACTGCAACTAAAGCTACAGTTAAACTACCTACCAAGTTCATTGCTATAGTTAACCTATTTCACCCAATCCATCTACTGCTGCAGGTAATAGTATATCAACCAACTCTGTCCAACCACTAATAGGACTAACCCAAGGCTTCCAGTCAATCTTTTTCAACAATTAAAGCCACAGCTTAGTTACTCCTTTCTAGTGTTCCACAGCTACAACTCCAAGTAACCCATTTCACGCAATCCATTTGAAGCCACAGCTAAACTACTCCACACTATCTACTGCTACAACTAACCTGCTCCACCAGTCCATGTATTTCAGCAGCTAAAGGGACAGCTAAACTACTCCACATTGTCCACCTACTGCTACAAGTAACCCAATCAATTCAGTCCATATATTTCAGCAGCTGAAGCTACAGCCAGACCACTCAACACTGTCCATCTACTGCTACAACTAACCTGCTCCATGCAAACCATCTATTTAAGCAGTTAAAGCTACAGCTACACCACTCCACACTGTCTATCCACAACTCCAAGTAACCCACTTTACCCAATCCATCTATTTCAGCTGTTAAAGTGACAGCTATACTATTCCACACTGTCCATCTACTGCTACAACTAGCCCACCTGACCCAATCCATCTATTTCAGCAGTTAAAGTGACAGCTATACTATTCCACAATGTCCATCTACTGCTACAACTAGCCCACCTGACCCAATCCATCTATTTCAGCAGTTAAAGCGACAGCTATACTATTCCACACTGTCCATCTACTGCTACAACTAGCCCACCTGACCCAATCCATCTATTTCAGCAGTTAAAGCGACAGCTATACTATTCCACACTGTCCATCTACTGCTACAACTAGCCCACCTGACCCAGTTCATCTATTTCAGCAGTTAAAACAACAGCTATACTATTCCACACTGTCCATCTACTGCTAAAACTAGCCCACCTGACCCAATCCATCTATTTCAGCAGTTAAAGTGACAGCTATACTATTCCACACTGTCCATCTACTGCTACAACTAGCCCACCTGACCCAGTTCATCTATTTCAGCAGTTAAAACAACAGCTATACTATTCCACACTGTCCATCTACTGCTACAACTAGCCCACCTGACCCAATCCATCTATTTCAGCAGTTAAAGTGACAGCTATACTATTCCACACTGTCCATCTACTGCTACAACTAGCCCACCTGACCCAATCCATCTATTTCAGCAGTTAAAGCGACAGCTATACTATTCCACACTGTCCATCTACTGCTACAACTAGCCCACCTGACCCAGTCCATCTATTTCAGCAGTTAAAGTGACAGCTATACTATTCCACACTGTCCATCTACTGCTACAACTAGCCCACCTGACCCAGTCCATCTATTTCAGCAGTTAAAGTGACAGCTATACTATTCTACACTGTCCATCTACTGATACAACTAGCCCACCTGACCCAATCCATCTATTTCAGCTGTTAAAGTGACAGCTATACTATTCCACACTGTCCATCTATTGCTACAACTAGCCCACCTGACCCAGTTCATCTATTTCAGCTGTTAGTGACAGCTATACTATTCCACACTGTCCATCTACTGCTACAACTAGCCCACCTGACCCAGTTCATCTATTTCAGCTGTTAGTGACAGCTATACTATTCCACACTGTCCATCTACTGCTACAACTAGCCCACCTGACCCAATCCATCTATTTCAGCAGTTAAAGTGACAGCTATACTATTCCACACTGTCCATCTACTGCTACAACTGGCCCACCTGACCCAGTTCATCTATTTCAGCTGTTAAAGTGACAGCTATACTATTCCACACTGTCCATCTACTGCTACAACTGGCCCACCTGACCCAGTCCATCTATTTCAGCAGTTAAAGTGACAGCTATACTATTCCACACTGTCCATCTACTGCTACAACTAGCCCACCTGACCCAATCCATCTATTTCAGCAGTTAAAGCGACAGCTATACTATTCCACACTGTCCATCTACTGCTACAACTAGCCCACCTGACCCAATCCATCTATTTCAGCAGTTAAAACAACAGCTTTACTATTCCACACTGTCCATCTACTGCTACAACTAGCCCACCTGACCCAATCCATCTATTTCAGCAGTTAAAGCGACAGCTATACTATTCCACACTGTCCATCTACTGCTACAACTAGCCCACCTGACCCAATCCATCTATTTCAGCTGTTAAAGTGACAGCTATACTATTCCACACTGTCCATCTACTCCTACAACTAGCCCACCTGACCAAATCCATCTATTTCAGCAGTTAAGGCGACAGCTATACTATTCCTGTAATGAATCACTACCAGGAGAAGATGTTATGTGCAGGCTTTTCTTTGTTTACTTTGTGTTAGAACTTATGGTGTGCCCGCAAATACGTTAATTCTTATTACAAGCAAAACGACAACAAACATATAAAATGACTAGCATAACATGTTCAGTTAGAGGGAGTCAGTAACTGGAAGAAGATGAAAACTTGGTTTGAACAACAGTGTTACGAACACAGCACATAAAGATCAGTGTTGGGGGGCCGCCTTCCAAAGAAGACCACCTGCGTCTCTGACTGAAGCTCTAAATTTAAAACATCCACCCAAACCTCCGTATGTCTGCTCTTACCATTCTGTGGAGGAGAACCAGCACCAGAGCTTCCTTATCCAGAGAAATGTCTCGCTTATGAAGCTCAGAGGAAGCAGACGTGTCGGTGCTGGTGAGTCTATCAGTTCAGTAACTGTTTTCTGATCAGTGTCCACCGCGCTAAGCTATCTGGACTGTAACTAACACCCACGCAGAGTGGCTCGGGCAGCTGGCTGGACTTGGGTTTAACCGGCTTTCAGAAATATAAACTCACCGTCTGTGTGTAGGAGGACACGCCCACCTTCCCACTGTGCAGGTACTGATACGCTTCAGTACTTTTATAGTTTTTCATTACTGAACCGTCTACACCTTCCGAGAGTACAGAGTAATTAAAAACATCGCCGTAGGTAACCTCAGACCACCTTCTCATATCACCCACCCACTGTGTTATTAACCTCAGACCACCTTCTCATATCACCCACCCACTGTGTTATTAACCTCAGACCACCTTCTCATATAATCCACCCACTGTGTTATTAACCTCTGAGGAGACAGTGTTGTCCCATTCGAACGTCTTACTGCCTCTCTGGTCTCCTCCTCATGTAACTTATTTATTTTGGTTTGTTGAGCGGAAGTTCTAACACAAAGGAGGAAGAAACACACGCTTGAAAGTGAGTGTGGTGAAATACGGTGAATACTTGCTGCAGTGAGCTGCTTGCTACTGTTAGACCTACTATATCTGAAGAAACTTCTCTACCCCTTTCATCTGCACTCGAGAAGCTCAACAAGGCCCATCACTGCAACACTGCGGCCTCCTCTGGGTTATTTAGTACTACTGTAGTTTTCCAGCAGTAACTCCACTGTCAGTTACATCACTCATATTGTTTTTGTGGACATCTTCATGATGGCTAATTTTGTATCTCGATGTTTTTTAAATCCAGGCTTACTTTATTTTGCAAAGCTGTTTTGTGTTGCACAAAGAAAAGTGCTGACTTGTGAACTTCACTGAGGCTCCGAGGTGTAATTTTCAGCAGCGCCTGGTGACAGTTGTCTGACATGTTACAGTTTCTCTGAGGAGTGTTTGTGTTTATTATTCATGAACATCGCTGTTGACTTGTTCTGGCGTTGTATGTTTGTGGTAGCTGCTCTTCCTGATTCCAAGCAGAAATACTCCTGTTGTTTTTTTATCAGCCTAATCTTGATACGCTGTGTCTATAACATTCAGTGAATAAACACAGACAATGATTTTAACATATTTCTTTATAGGGAACGACAGTCGTCTGATTGGCCCAAACCTACCAATGTATATACATATTAAAAAATATATAATATAATATAATATAATATAATATAATATAATATAACTATAAGTTAATGCATTGCATATATTCAACTATGCACAAATATTTAAGTATATTGAGTATATGCACATATGTAAATTCTGTATTTGATGTAATATTATTCAATATATTATTCATGTAATAGTATATATTTTTACATAGATGCTCTTTGTTTTTATTTTCATTTCAAAACTGAAATATATATAATATATTACATATAATTTAGATGCCTTTCATAAATGATAAGTGTCATATTTCTATAAATAAGTTTTAATGAAATGTAGTAAAATCATACATTAATTTACATGTGCTACATGCTTTACATATGCAATAATATATGATATACATTTCATTTACATGTGAATGTATGTCAATATATTGACATACATGTATATTTAGATTATGTATATATAATATATTATTTGTAATATATTTTTGTATTTTTGCATATTGTGGTAATAGTTCCAAAAATACTTTGTACAATATAATTTGTACAAACAAAAACAAATATTTGCATATATTTAAGACACGTGTCACATATTTATGTCAGTATATTGCAATACAAGTACATATGTTATTTAATATATGTAATATGTTTTTAGCAAATATTTTTGTCATTTTAATATTTACATATACTTCAAATACTGTATTCCTATTGGAACATACTTCATATCTACATGGTAGTAAATGTATAGCAGAAAAAACATTAACATTTGCAGCATTTTTATTGGTTCATTCATTATAAAATATGTTCACTGTATTTATGTGTTGATGTGATGTCGTTGTTATGTGATGATGAACAATATTAAAAGACATATAATGTTTCCACAAAACTGAATACAAGTCTGTCATGCAGATTAAGCCTCTGTCGCAAAGCGACTGACCATAGACCTGTACTATATGTTTAAGTGACTGTAAACACAGTAGGCTGGGTTAAAAGCTGCTGCTGTGCTGTGTTAATGGAAGTTGTGTGTGAGGTGCTGGTATATGGGTTTTTGCATGTAGGACATGTGGGAGGCTATGTTACTCTGCAAATAGGTCAGGCAGTTGATGTCCATTGTCTTAAGTTCTTTACTCAGGACTGGACACAAACACACTGGACTTGCGGGTCAGTTGTCATGGAGATGCGCATCCCGGGCCAGAGCAGGAGGCGGAGGTTGCCAAGGAAACCGCAGATGCCTAAGGAGGCCAGTGGTAATTGTCAGGAATGCCAAAAGTGGACACTTCTTGATCATATAGGAGCTACACTTACAGACTGTAGTTCATCTGATTCTCTGTATACTTCATTACCCTGTTCTTTAATAGTCAGGACCTCCACAGGACCACCACAGAGGAGATATTATTAGGGAGGAGGATCATTCTTAGCACTGCAGTGACACTGATGGTGGTGGTTTGTTAGTGTGTGTTGTGCTGGTGTGAGTGGATCAGACACAGCAGTGCTGCTGGAGTGTTTAAATACAGTGTCCACTCACGGTCTACTCTATTAGACACTCCTACTACTTGCTGGTTCACCCTGTAGATGTAAAGTCAGAGACAGTAGCTCATCTGCTGCTGCACAGTTAGTGTTCCTCTAGTCCTTCATCAGTGCTCACAGGACACTGCCCACAGGATGCTATTGACTGGTTTCTAGTTGCTGGACTATTCTCCCTCCAGAAGTGCTTAACTTAATTAGGGCTGTTACTATAAGAACTGCAGGGGTTGATGGCATGGCTGACCCTTGGGCTATGTTGCAAAATAGTTACTCTGGAAGTATACAGTGGGGGGCTTATTTAAAGGGCTATTTAGCAGACATGGGACCAAGTCACTAAGTTGCAAGTAATAAGTAAGTCTCAAGTCTTGACAATCAAGTCTCGAGTCAAGTCCCCAGTCAATACAAGCGAGTATCGAGTCAAGTCTGATGTCTTACACTTCGAGTCCTAGTCCAGTCACCAGGTGTAACGTCATTTCAGTATTTAACACATTTGCTGCAGTTGATTAGTAGAATATTAAACTAACATTAATATAACATTAACGTTTTTAAAGCTTCTATTATAACAAAAATAACTTGCATATGAAATTAGATCATTTCCAGCCTCATTACCAGCCCATTACCAGTCCAATCCCCTCATTACCAGTCCATTACCAGTCTAATCACCTCATTACCAGCCCATTACCAGTCCAATCCCCTCATTACCAGTCCATTACCAGTCTAATCACCTCATTACCAGCCCATTACCAGTCCAATCCCCTCATTACCAGCCCATTACCAGTCTAATCACCTCATTACCAGTCCATTACCAGTTAAAATAGGTGTTGAAGCAGAAAAAATACTAAAATGTGAGGCAGTGGGCCTCGAAGGCCAAGGCTGAGAAACACTGCACTGTATGGAAGTATTAGTAGACATTACACCTACAGGAACTTCAATAATCACATTCTAAACCCATAAGCATTAATATCTGGACGGGGTATTTCAGTTCTAACAGCATGTATGACTCTGCCGTAGCTCTGCATGGACTGATCAGTGTTTGTACTGTTCTGCACTACTTGAACACTTCCTCTCTGAGATGCTGAGCTTCCTAAATACTTTAACGGTGGAATATCTAGGAGAGATCTAGGGAGTCTTTTTTTGTTACAAGTCTTTAGTGATGTTGTCAAGTCAAGTCACAAGTCATCAGTTTAGTGACTTGAGTTGCTATTTAGTGAGTCAACAATAGAACAAAGTTCCTGACACGTATATTTGGGTAACAACATTAACCCGACCCAAATAGTACCTGCTCTGTGGTGGTCCTGTGGTGGCTCTGTGGTGGTCCTGTAGTTCATACAGACTGTATGAACTACAGTCTGTAAGTGTAGCTCCTATATGGTCAGTGGAGCTGATATATAGACAATGTGTGTAGATGTAGGTGGTGTTAATGTTATGGTGGTGCATATAGGTATTAATATAAATCAGAAGAAGCACATTATAAAACTAATGATGCTAAAGAATATAATGTGTAATACACAATAACACTTAATTACACTGAAACGCATGCTTATTTAAGTAGTTGTTGACTTGATAAGGCTTAATAAAGGCATAATAAATGCTCAAAAGCTTAATTTACATGTAATAAAGTAATAATAGAAAGTCAGTTTGCTCGAGTATATTAGCAGCTACTGGCTTGATAGGAAGAGCATTGCAGGTGCATTAGAACAGCCTCACATTACTGATGTTTTAAGGCCTATCAGGCTTCATTACCCACCCTCACTAAGACCAGTATTAGATATATTCAAAAACATGCATTAATACTAAGCTGACGCTCTGACAAAATAGACTGAGCAGCAAGACTGAAGTGAACCCACTTCATAGACCTTCATAATGGATCTCACTAATACCACTGCACTCCACTCTCCATTCTCCACTAATCCCACTCACGTTTTTTATCTGATAGCTCTGGTTATTTCTGGGTCAGGCCAAATATATCTATAGCTGGCATACAGTACCTGTTACTGCAAATTAAATTTCCTGCTTCTATTTTGGACCTTTGTTTTCTAGGCTTGTGCTCTTTTGGAACAGGGTGTGTTGCATCAAAGCAACAGTGTACAGTCATGCTAAAATGGGAGAATGTAATTAATGGTAATGGGCAATGTTTAATAGCTTTAGCTCTTTAAAACTAACATAATTTAAAAATGGAAAACAAACGTATTCACATGTATGTACAGAGATCTTGTTTGCTTGAATGTTGCCTGTAGGCAACATTAGATTACTGACCAATCACTGCTTCTTGTTCTTTTGTGAAGTTGGACAATTTTTACAGGTGATGGCAAACATCTGTAATATGTGATATAACTTGGATTTTCCAGTTAAGAACTTGAACTACTCCTGATGTATCCTGATTTGGGGTTGCTTGACTGAAGAAGACTGCTGTCTGATGAAAGTTAAGTCAACGCAGGAGATGGGAATGCTTTCCAACTAACAGCTATAAAAATCCATGACAAAGCCAAACTCCGGTCCAGGTCAGTAAAGCATAATGTACCCTTTCCAGAACTGGAGCCCTAGGTGGCCTTGCTGAGACGAAGAACCTAAGGAACTTGGTGTAACTTCATGAAAATAAGAGAAGTTTGACTTTCCAGTTTAGAACTTGAACTACTTTTGATGTATCCTGATTTGGGGTTGCTTGACTGAAGAAGACTGCTGTCTGATAAAAGTCAAGTCAACGTTGGCTAATTGCAGATGATGCTGTAGGTAGAACCGCAGGAGATGGGAATGCTTTCCAACTAACAGCCATTAAAATCTATGACAAAGCCAAACTCCATTCCAGGTCAGTAAAGCATAACGTACCCTTTCCAGAACTGGAGCCGTAGGTGGCCTTGCCGAGACGGAGAACCTGAGGAACTTGGTGTAACTTCTCGAAAGAGTTACTGACTTCAGACTGCCTCTCTAACCACTCATGACTTGTTACTGTAGTCTTCAGGAAACTGGAGTCTGATCTCCAATATCTGATCTTTGAAGGTCTGTAGATCGTCTAAGAACTGTAAGAACGGTGTCACAGGTCAGCAAAGCATTATGAGACCTTCCAGTGAGCTTTGCCAGCCTTCAGGAAAGCAGGATACAGACCCTATAATCACCAGACTCCTCACCTGCTGTTTCTGAGGGGTCCATGTTGTCAAAGTCATGTGATCAAGCTTAAAGCATCATTGCCGAGCAGTCGATTAGTACGGCCAACCCCCGCCTAAGCTTTTGTGAGGTTGGACAACTTTTACAGGTGCTTGGCACACATATGTAATATGTGATATAACTTTGACTTTCCAGTTTAGAACTTGAACTACTCTTGATGTATCCTGACTTGGGGTTGCTTGACTGAAGAAGACTGCTGTCTGATGAAAGTCAAGTCAACGTTGGCTAATTGCAGATGATGCCGTAGGTAGAACCGCAGGAGATGGGAATGCTTTTCAACTAACAGCTATAAAAATCCATGATAAAAGCCAAACTCCATTCCAGGTCAGTAAAGCATGACGTACCCTTTCCAGAACTGGAGCCCTAGGTGGCCTTGCAGAGACGGAGATCCTGAGGAACTTGGTGTAACTTCATGAAAATAAGAGATACTGACTTCAGACTGCCTCTCCAACCACTCATGGCTTGTTACTGTAGTCTTCAGGAAACTGGAGTCTGATCTCCAATATCTGATCTTTGAAGCTCTGTAGATTGTCTGAGAACTGTAAGAACAGTGTCACCGGTTAGCAAAGCATTACGAGACCTATCAGTGAGCTTTGCCAGCCTTCAGGAAAGCAGGATACAGACCCTGTAATCACCAGACTCCTCACCTGCTGCCTCTGAGGGGTCCAAGTTGTCAAAGTCATGTGATCAAGCTTAAAGCATCATTGCCGAGCAGTCGATTAGTCTGGCCAACCCCTGTCTAAGCTTTTGTGAGGTTGGACAACTTTTACAGGTGCTTGGCAAACATCTGTAATATGTGATATAACTTTGACTTTCCAGTTTAGAACTTGAACTACTCTTGATGTATCCTGACTTGGGGTTGCTTGACTGAAGAAGACTGCTGTCTGATGTAAGTCAAGTCAACGTTGGCTAATTGCAGATGATGCTGTAGGTAGAACCGCAGGAGATGGGAATGCTTTTCAACTAACAGCTATAAAAATCCATGACAAAGCCAAACTCCGGTCCAGGTCAGTAAAGCATGACGTACCCTTTCCAGAACTGGAGCCCTGGATGAGTAACATAACAATTGCTCATTAGGTTTCTTTTCTTTTTTTGGCTTGTCTAACCTAGCAACAGTTGCTGTGAACAATTGCATTTGTGGGCAGAGCATGGATAGATTATGGAAAGGCTTGCTGCCTACATTAAGGCCGGGTAAAGTCTGCAGGCTTGTACTATGTAAGGTAATGTCCTACAAATAAAAATATCACAATAACAACATAAACAAACATCATCAGACTGAGAACAGCCAGCTGCAGGTACTGCAGACAGATCTCGACCCACTTTCAGCCCAACTCTGGTTCAGTTCTCTGCCGGAGGTATACATTCTATGATCACACGAGGGGGCTTCATCAGTAGGTCTCTCTTCTTCTTCTAGCAACACGTCTACACCGCACTGTCAGCAGAATCTGCCTCCTTTATCGTCAGACTCTTCACAGATGCTCATATCGTTCCTGCAGCACCAGCTGCTGTTAAACACCAAACCAGACAGACAATAATAGACCTGCGTTTGATCTGGGCTCCTGAATCTCGGAGCATCAGCCACCTGAGTGGTTAAACTCAAACTGCTAAACCAGTGAAGACGCAGAAACCAGGTTTATTATTAGTGCTGATGGTGATGAAGTGCAGTGGGCGGAGTCAGAGAGGTTCAGCTGTTTCAAACGAATGAAAGAAACCTTCAAAACTAAACAGACATCTCGAAACAGTGACCCTAGTGGGAAACCCAGTGGAGCCAGTTTTCAGTGAGAACATGATGGACCACAGCTCCAGATCGCTGTCCACATCTTTCTTCTCCTTTTTTAACATCGCTGCAAGTTTTGGGTTACTGTGATTGAAGCGAAATACACAATCTGATCTTTTAACTGTCCCTGATTCTCAGCATTTCAGTGTCAGAGCTTAATAAAAGAAACAGAAAGCTGCAGAAGAAGGTTGAGAACGTCTTGGGCCTTCAGGCAAACAAACCTCATTTGAGGTGACATCAGTGATACAAAGTTCTACAGTACATTAATAATTCAATACATTTCATTCACAAGTTGAGACAGAATTACCCCCCCCCCCCCCATACACACACACAAACACACACATAGGGCTACTGAAGAACTGCACCTGTGGGCGGAGTCTGGAAGTCAATAAGAGAAAAGTTCAAAGGTTGAACAGGTTTCAGTGAAAGACCATATGAAATGACACAGTCATACATACCACACCAGTTATAACACCTACCTGCTCTTTCCCCCCGTGTGCGGTAAGCGGGCGAGTGGGTGAGCGGGTGAGCGGGTGAGCGGGTGAGCGGGTGAGGTGGGGGGACGAGGATCTGGGAAAAGTGGAAAGATTTCCAAAGATCTTCTTTTAGGTCGGGTGGGTGAAATCTTCAGCTGTAACTAGGCAACAGTGCACATTCCAGACTTGCGGTAGAGACACCGACACGTGAAGCTCCAGCACGTGCTGCTGTACTTTCACTGTCTCACACATCTACTGTACACACACACACACACACATACACACACACACACACACACACACACACACACACAGTACTGTTAATGAGCAGTGGGATTATCTCATGGTGAAACGTGTTCTGGGCTGTTCAACGCTGTGAGCTTTAATTGGGTCAGCCATCAGAACCTGCACACACACACACACACACACACACACACACACACACACACACACACACACACACACACTCACACACAGTCCATGTGGAATGCTTCATACTAATAACAAGAAAACCAGTCAGCTGAAAACAAGAACAAACTCTCTCCCATCTTCTCTCTCTCTCTCTCTCTCTCTCCAATCCTCTCTTTATCTCTCTGTCTCTCTCTCCCATCCTCACTTTCTCTCTCCTATCCTCACTTTCTCTCTCCCATCTTCTCTCTCTCTCTCTCTCCAATCCTCTCTTTATCTCTCTGTCTCTCTCTCCCATCCTCACTTTCTCTCTCTCCCATCCTCACTTTCTCTCTCTCCCATCCCCACTTTCTCTCTCTCCCATCCTCACTTTCTCTCTCTCCCATCCTCACTTTCTCTCTCTCCCATCCCCACTTTCTCTCTCTCCCATCCTCACTTTCTCTCTCTCCCATCCCCACTTTCTCTCTCTCCCATCCTCACTTTCTCTCTCCCATCCTCACTTTCTCTCTCTCCCATCCTCACTTTCTCTCTCTCTCCCATCCTCACTTTCTCTCTCCCATCCTCACTTTCTCTCTTCCATTCCCACTTTCTCTCTCCCATCCCCACTTTCTCTCTCTCCCATCCTCACTTTCTCTCTCTGTCTCTCTCTCCCATCCTCACTTTCTCTCTCTCCCATCCTCACTTTCTCTCTCCCATCTTCTCTCTCTCTCTCTCTCTCTCTCCAATCCTCTCTTTATCTCTCTGTCTCTCTCTCCCATCCTCACTTTCTCTCTCCTATCCTCACTTTCTCTCTCCCATCTTCTCTCTCTCTCTCTCTCTCCAATCCTCTCTTTATCTCTCTGTCTCTCTCTCCCATCCTCACTTTCTCTCTCCTATCCTCACTTTCTCTCTCCCATCTTCTCTCTCTCTCTCTCTCTCTCTCCAATCCTCTCTTTATCTCTCTGTCTCTCTCTCCCATCCTCACTTTCTCTCTCCCATCTTCTCTCTCTCTCTCTCTCCAATCCTCTCTTTATCTCTCTGTCTCTCTCTCCCATCCTCACTTTCTCTCTCCCATCCTCACTTTCTCTCTCCTATCCTCACTTTCTCTCTCCCATCTTCTCTCTCTCTCTCTCTCTCTCCAATCCTCTCTTTATCTCTCTGTCTCTCTCTCCCATCCCCACTTTCTCTCTCCCATCTTCTCTCTCTCTCTCTCTCCAATCCTCTCTTTATCTCTCTGTCTCTCTCTCCCATCCTCACTTTCTCTCTCTCCCATCCCCACTTTCTCTCTCTCCCATCCTCACTTTCTCTCTCTCCCATCCCCACTTTCTCTCTCTCCCATCCTCACTTTCTCTCTCTCCCATCCTCACTTTCTCTCTCTCCCATCCCCACTTTCTCTCTCTCCCATCCTCACTTTCTCTCTCTCCCATCCTCACTTTCTCTCTCTCCCATCCCCACTTTCTCTCTCTCCCATCCTCACTTTCTCTCTCCCATCCTCACTTTCTCTCTCTCTCCCATCCTCATTTTCTCTCTCCCATCCTCACTTTCTCTCTTCCATTCCCACTTTCTCTCTCCCATCCCCACTTTCTCTCTCTCCCATCCTCACTTTCTCTCTCCCATCCTCACTTTCTCTCTCTCCCATCCCCACTTTCTCTCTCTCCCATCCTCACTTTCTCTCTTCCATTCCCACTTTCTCTCTCCCATCCCCACTTTCTCTCTCTCCCATCCTCACTTTCTCTCTCCCATCCCCACTTTCTCTCTCTCCCATCCTCACTTTCTCTCTCTCCCATCCTCACTTTCTCTCTCCCATCCTCACTTTCTCTCTCCCATCTTCTCTCTCTCACTCCCATCCCCACTTTCTCTCTCTCCCATCCTCACGTTCTCTCTCCCATCCTCACTTTCTCTCTCTCCCATCCTCACTTTCTCTCTTCCATTCCCACTTTCTCTCTTCCATTCCCACTTTCTCTCTTCCATTCCCACTTTCTCTCTCCCATCTTCTCTCTCTCACTCCCATCCCCACTTTCTCTCTCCCATCCTCACTTTCTCTCTCCCATCCTCACTTTCTCTCTCCCATCTTCTCTCTCTCACTCCCATCCCCACTTTCTCTCTCTCCCATCCTCACTTTCTCTCTTCCATTCCCACTTTCTCTCTTCCATCCTCACTTTCTCTCTCCCATCCTCACTTTCTCTCTCCCATCTTCTCTCTCTCACTCCCATCCCCACTTTCTCTCTCTCCCATCCTCACGTTCTCTCTCCCATCCTCACTTTCTCTCTCTTCCATCCTCACTTTCTCTCTTCCATTCCCACTTTCTCTCTTCCATTCCCACTTTCTCTCTCCCATCCCCACTTTCTCTCTCTCCCATCTTCTCTCTCCCATCCTCACTTTCTCTCTCCCATCCCCACTTTCTCTCTCTCCCATCCTCACGTTCTCTCTCCCATCCTCACTTTCTCTCTCCCATCTTCTCTCTCTCACTCCCATCCCCACTTTCTCTCTCTCCCATCCTCACGTTCTCTCTCCCATCCTCACTTTCTCTCTCTCCCATCTTCTCTCTCTCACTCCCATTCCCACTTTCTCTCACTCCCATCCTCACTTTCTCTCTCTCCCATCCTCACTTTCTCTCTCCCATCTTCTCTCTCTCACTCTCCAATCCTTACTTTCTCTCACTCTCCCATCCTCACTTTCTCTCTCCCATCCTCACTTTCTCTCTCTCCTATCTTCTTTCTCTCACTCTCCAATCCTCTCTTTATCTCTCTGTCTCTCTCTCCCATCCTCACTTTCCCTCTCTCCCATCTTCTCTCTCTCACTCTCCAATTCTCTCATATCTTCTCTCTCTCTCTCTCTCTCTCTCTCTCTCTCTCTCTCTCTCTCCTATCCTCATTTCTCTATCTCCCGTCTCTCTCCCATCCTCTCTCTCATACATCCTCACTTTCTATTTGTCCCATTCTCTTTGTCCCATCCTCACTTTTTCCCATCTCTCTTCTCTCTCCCATCTTCTCTCTCTCCAATCCTCTTTCTTTCTCTCTTTCTCCCATCCTCTCTTTCTCTCTCTCTTTTTCCGATCCTCTCTCTCTTTTCTCTCTCCCATCCACTCTCTTTTGCTGAAAACAAGAACAAATTCTCTCCCATCTTCTCTCTCTTTCTCCGATCCTCATTTGTTTCTCTTTTCTGTCTCTCCCATCCTCACTTTCTCTCTTTTCTCCCATCCATCCATCCTCACTTTCTCTCCCTCTCCCATCTGCAAATACATGTTTCATATGTTTGTACATTGGCCTATGGGTTTTCCCTCATGTATTTTCAGATAAAAGAATAAAAAATAAAAGATAATAAAGAAGTAAACACATCATTAAATATGTTGTTCTATAAAAGTAAACAAGGTACCTGGAGTGAACTTATATTAACAATAATAGCTGTTTATAGAAGAATGGGGGGAGAAGCAAAGAGCAAACGAGAGGGGAAAGGAAAGTAAACTTTATAGACAGTTAAAAAAAGGAGCAATAAACGAAGAGAGCAATCAGACAGAGAAAATTAGCATTCTCTCCAGGGGAACATTCCAGCATAGCGTTTCTCCAGAAGACTGAGGATAAGGCGGGGTAATTGCAAGATCCTCAGCAAAAAATTGCAGGTTTGAGCCCACATGGCCCACCATACAGACTTTCCCAGGCAATCGAATAGCCTGACGATCCTCCATTGGCCGTCTCTCGAACTGTCTGAAGCGCTGCAGGACCCATTTCCATCCCCACAGCCTAATATCACAGTAGAGCAAACTGTACAAGGCTTAAGAACTATGTTTCATTTACTGCCTCTCCCACAATACACCACACTACATGTTTAGTATCCAGACTGCTGGTCATCTGAAATGTATCTACAATGAAGGTACTAATAGGGAGGTGCCCCCCTTCTCTGCAAGAAGAACCTATTATCTTCTGAAAAGGATGCTGGAACGTTACTGCTTGTATTTGATTATATTTATCCAGAACTATGGTCCACACTGCTGCTTAGGTCTGGTTCACAAACACCAACCAACACTCATCTAAAAAGTGTTCAATTGAGCTTCATCACTCCAACCCGTCCCAAAAAGGTGTTCATTGGTGCTTCATCAATCCAACTCATCTCAAAGGTGTTCAATGGTGCGTTGTACTCCAACTAATCCCACAGGTGCTCAATAAAGCTTCATCGCCTGAGTCTACCCTGAAGATGTTCAATGGAGTGTCATCACTCCAACTCATCTCAAAAAGATGTTCATTGGTGCTTCATCACTCCAACTCATCTCAAAGCTGTTCAGTAAAGATTTATGATTTCAATTGATTCCAGCAATGTTCAGTGGAGCTTCATCACTCATCCCAAAGGTGTTCAGAAGAGATTCACCACTCCATTTCATTCCAAAAGGCATTCAACAGATTCAACTCATCCCTAAATATGTTTAATTGACCTTTATTATCTCAAGGTGTTCACTGGAACTTCATCATCACAAGTCATCCCAAAGATGTTCAGTAGAGCTTTATCACCACAACCCATCCTAAAGATGTTTAGTAAAGCTTTATCACCACAACCCATCCCAAAGATGTTCAATAGAGCTTCATCACCACAACTCATCCCAAAGATGTTCAATAGAGCTTCATCACCACAACTCATCCCAAAGATGTTCAGTAGAGCTTTATCACCACAACCCATCCCAAAGATGTTCAGTAGAGCTTTATCACCACAACTCATCCCAAAGATGTTCAGTAGAGCTTTATCACCACAACCCATCCCAAAGATGTTCAATAGAGCTTTATCACCACAATTTATCCCAAAGATGTTCAGTAGAGCTTCATCACCATCACTCATCCCAAAGATGTTCAGTAGAGCTTTATCACCACAACCCATCCCAAAGATGTTCAGTAGAACTTTATCACCACAACTCATCCCAAAGATGTTTAGTAGAGCTTTATCACCACAACCCAACCCAAAGATGTTCAGTAGAGCTTTATCACCACAACTCATCCCAAAGATGTTCAATAGAGCTTCATCACCACAACTCATCCCAAAGATGTTCAATAGAGCTTCATCACCACAACTCATCCCAAAGATGTTCAGTAGAGTTTTATCACCACAACTCATCCCAAAGATGTTTAGTAGAGCTTTATCACCACAACCCAACCCAAAGTTGTTCAGTAGAGCTTTATCACCACAACTCATCCCAAAGATGTTCAGTGGAGCTTTATCACCACAACTCATTCCAAAGATGTTCAATAGAGCTTCATCACCACAACTCATCCCAAAGATGTTCAGTAGAGCTGTATCACCACAACTCATCCCAAAGATGTTCAGTGGAGCTTCACTACCACAACTCATCCCAAAGATGTTCAGTGGAGCTTCACTACCACAACTCATCCCAAAGATGTTCAGTAGAGCTTTATCACCACAACTCATCCTAAACATGTTCAATGGAGCTTCATTACTCTGATATATCCCAAACATGCTCAGCTGAGACTGTGTTTAATTGAACTTCACTGTTCCAACTCATCCCAAAGAATTTCACTGGAGCTTTATCACTCCAACTCATCCCAAACATGTTCACTGGATCTTCAATACATTGAATATGTTGCAAATGTTTTCAACTTATTATAAAGTATTATACTTATTATAAACAATTGTAAATTTGTTTAGTAGAACTTTTTTGCTTCAGGTCATCCCAAATTTATTCAGTAGAGCTTCCTCACTGTAATTCACTCCAAAGGTTTTTAATGGAGCTTCAACATACCAACTCAACTTGAAACTGTTTATTATCTCTTCATTACCCCAAACCACCCCAAATGCATTTCCAGAGGTGTTCAGTGGAGCTTGACACTTCACTTTATTCCAAACATGTTCATGGAGCATTGCTACTCCACCACATCCCAGTGGAGTTTCATCACACCAAAGAATGTGATTCCACTGCGCCAATGTTCACCAGCAGGGAGCTTTGCATCCCTATAAACAAAACCTGGCACTGTGCATGGTGAGCTTAGGCTTGTATTTGCTGTTCCACATGACCAGTGCTCCCGTTTACAGATATTGCTTTTCTATTTAAGGGCTAAATGACTCTGTCCACACATGCAACCACCAATGTCAGCAGGTAGAGAGGGTGGGCTGAGCCCATTCGCACAAGTCAACGGACTCGCTGAACAAACTCAGTGGGCAAAAGTTTTGAAGGGTGATGCAGAAACCGACTTGGAAACTTTTAGGTTGTGCCTTCTGTGTATTTTTTCCAGGCTATCACCCTGCCTGCCTTGACATTTGTGAGGATGCTCGCTCATTTTAAAAAGCCTAGCTTTTCTACACACCCACCAGTATTTCGCTACAGGAGGAGACGAGAATGCTACTGCTGACCCAAAGCCGAGTCCTCTAAGAAGCAGGTTCCGTGCTGAAGAAGCAGCACTCATAAAGCTTAAAGCATAAAACATGAAGCAGCTGATGCTGAGACTATCGCAACCCACAACATGATGATCAATCTGAAGATACAGTATTAAGTTTAAATCGTGTCGCTGTCCAAAGAAAAACATACAGGGGTTGGACAATGAAACTGAAACACATGTCGTTTTAGTGTGGGAGGTTTCATGGTTAAATTGGACCAGTCTGATGGCCAATCTTCATTAATTGCACCAGTAAGAGCAGAGTGTGAAGTTCAGTTAGCAGGTAAGAGCACAGTTTAGCTCAAAATACTGCAATAACACAACATTATGGGACATACCAGAGTTCAAAAGAGGACAAACTGTTGGTGCACGTCTTGCTGGCGCACCTGTGACCAAGACAGCAAGTCTTTGTGATGTATCAAGAGCCACGGTATCCAGGGTAATGTCAGCAGACCACCAAGAAGGACGAACCACATCAAACAGGATTAACTGTGGACGCAAGAGGAAGCTGTCTGAAAGGGATGTTGGGTTCTAACCCGGATTGTATCCAAAAAACATAAAACCACGGCTGATCAAATCACGGCAGAATTAAATGTGCACCTCAGCTTCTCCTGTTTCCACCAGAACTGTCCATCAGGAGCTCCACAGGGTCAATGTACACGGCCCGACTGCTATAGCCAAACCTTTGGTCACTCGTGCCAATGCCAAACGTCGGTTTCAGTGGTGCAAGGAGGGCAAATCTTGGGCTGTGGACAATGTGAACCATGTATTGTTCTCTGATGATCCACCTTTACTGTTTTCCCCACATCCGGGAGAGTTACGGTGTGGAGAAGCCCCAAAGAAGCGTACCACCCAGATGCCTCGAGTGAAGCATGGAGGTGGACCAGTGATGGTTTGGGCTGCCATATCATGGCATTCCCTTGGCCTAATACTTGTGCTAGATGGGCGCGTCACTGCCAAGGACTTTAATATTATTAGTTAAATTTGAGTAAAAGTAAATACCATATATAAATTTACACATGAACATTGAGTATATTCAAAGTACAAACTACCAATAGCACTAATAAAATTAAGTGGACTTTACAGCACATAAAATGAATGCAACAGATTTCAAGCAATATTATTAATGAAATATAACCATGTATATCAAGTTAATTTAAATTAAACCATTCACTATGACCAGCTGTAACATGTAAACATGAAAAAAGGACCCAACAAGCTCAGAAAACCACTTTATTTTTAAGTTACTGTGAACAGTATTAAAATAAAAGTAATGTTTCATGGACTCAAACAGTGCTATCTAAAATATAAATTCCTTGAGTTAACCCTTGTGTTTCCTCAAAACAGTCAAGAGCAGACTTATTAGCTAACCAACTCACCGCAGCCTTAGTCTAGAGAGATATTCATCGGTAACAGTGAAAAAAGGCCAGAAAATTAGATTTAGACCTCCTAGCTAGCCAGCTAAGCTAACTAGCAAAATGGCAAGAATGAGTCCCGTTAGCAAGCTAAGCTAACCCACTGTAAATGAGAAAAGAGAGATGTTTTAAAAAATATTAATTAATAATGTTGTTAGCTTGAAGCAAACATGAATAATACTTAACATTAGCAACATTATTCCAACAAATTGCTTTCACACTACTTTCTCTATGGCTGGTGTAGCCAGCAATGTGATTTCATGTCTTTCCATGAATTTCGAACAAACGCTATAGTGCGTTTGTTTTTAAAATAAAATCCAACATTAGCTAGCGACTGCTGTTTTCACACTGTCCTCCCTTACGTTGTTATGTTCTCCTGGTTCTTGGTGTCGACTTGTACACGTTTGCCTGCCGTGTTGACGTAACATCCAAGGCAACACCCACTTTTTTTTTGTTTTTTGGCGCCCGCGGTAATTTTTTAAAGTTGCCCAAAATAACGCACCCCGACCCCTGAATTTTCACCTGCGACTGGATTTTCAAACAAGCCCAATTTGTCGTGAAAACCGCGAACCTGGCAACTCTGAACACAGAAAGTACATTGAAAGTAACTTATTTATATTACTTCGTAATTACACAAAATTCTGTATAATATAATATATATATATATATATATATATATATATATATATATATATATATATATATATATATATATATATATATATATATATAATAAATTCTGATATAATAGTGTGCGTTTCTAGAATAAAATGTGGCTTTCCAGAAAGCTGGAGTGTTGATGTTCTCTCTCGTTCTAATGCCACCTAATTATCTCTCCATCCTGTAAGCCTTAACTCTGCACTGACTCCCTCTGTGTGACCTGAGTGATGAGTGATGGTCATTCATAAACAGGGTCTACACTGCCGAGCTGGTCAGCAGGCCTATATACTGGAAACTCTCACAGTTGGAGTTGAACGTGTTGAGAGAAGAGCAGAAGTGTCTACTGCTTCACTCCACTAGCATGCTCTGGTTCAGTAGTGAGCTCTGGGTTAGACTACATTCATTGTCAGTTATGCCCTCGGTCTCTCCTGATATCGACATACTCCCGGTCTCCATTTTCCAACGTGCACTTCCAGATGACATCACAACCACATGCTTACCAATACCCAATCACGTACCATGATTACGGTCTTTGTCACCAGAATGTTAGGCTTGTTCGAGATACAGCTGCGCCTGGCCTTGGTGGTTAGCGAGAGCAGCCGGACGCAGTTAGGGGGACTCAACTCGGACAGTCGCCATCTGCAGCCTACGTGAACAACGGCGGATCTCGCTGTGTTTGCACTCTTTACAGCTGATAAAGTAGATGCAACAGATAAATAGTCTTCTTGCTCTATGTTGATGCCACATTGGTGTCAGAAGTGGGGTTGCCTCCTGGTGGAGTACAGGAAAATGGCAAACTCAGCAGCGAGTATCAAACAAAACGATCTATACTGACTGAGGGCTGTGAAAGAGGAGGCAGCATTGAGGGATTGGCAGTGAGGACAGGTGGGTGGAGGCTAGAGAAGGTCCGGAGACAGGCCCCTCTTGAGGAGCCTCGATAAGACAATAGTAGCACTGAGTTTAAATACAAGCATGGTGGTATTCTAAAAATAACTTCTCTAAAGGCCTAAACAAGCTGTTTTGCATTTACTTGTTCGCATGTATTCACCGTTTCAGCCTACAGAAGCTTTCGCACTGATGTTATGAGAAGTTTGTCAGCCTGGTCTACAGAAGTAGAACGAGAAAAAATAAAAATAGATCCAAATAGTGATGTAGTGCTTTTAAAGACAGTTACAAATCATAAGAGCAGTTTAGAACACTTAAGTAGAACAGAGTATAACTACCGCACTGGAGCCTCTTCATGATATGATATGCTTATTATAAAAAAAGAAATATGTTGAACACTGTATGTAAATGGACTGTCATGGTACTATATGTGATAGTATTAGTGTAAATATGAGGTCTTTAAAGAGTTTTAGAGGAGATATATATATTTTACAATTAAAAAAGTGAAATGTCAGAGGTGTCCATGGAGCTTCTGACCAATAAGGATTAAGCTCTGTCGTCATCAAGCCGTCTCTCGGCTCACGCAGTTGGTGAAGAGCGACTGCAGTGACTGTGTGTGAAGCCCTTCGCGAGATGTTAACGTCATATGTCATCGTGAAGCGCTGGCGCCACCAACTTAAGTCAGACAAAAAAACTAACCAGCATGCACCCCACCGAGCCAGGTGGCGATCGGGCTGGGCAGCGCCGGGTGAAGTCGAACACGCCTGGTAGGCTGTTGGCTTCAACTGGTTGAGTTTGGCTGACACGTAGCATTCCTCCCACTGACCACAAAGTCCACATGTAGGTATTAAAAGATGTTTCATACAAAAAAGTTTTGCCTTACAACAATAAATCTGAATGTCCACTACTTCTAGGTAAACTTCTAACTTCTGCTACGGTGAAAAAACCATGTGCTCCATTTTTCCTCCAAAATCCAACTGCTCTGAATCTCCCCCTAGTGATCAAAAAATAATCCAGAATATTCTTAACGATTTTTTTAAAGAGACAGTATACAATTGTACCATAACTACAGTAAACAACAAAATGGCAAAACAAAATATACAATAAAGGCAGTCCTTCTTTTGCCTCCTATACGCCTATTGATTACACACACACCTGCATCTCATCACACACACACCATTTAAATCTCACCCACACATTCACTCACTGTGAAGTTTTGCCAAACGTAGTTGAGCGTTCTTTCGCTATCTCTTGTATTGATCTCTGGCATTGACTCTTTTTGATTACCGAGTCTCCCTTTTTGTCTCTTTCCGCCTTCTCTGGTTGCTTGGTTTCATTTTGATCTTCTTAACTTTTTGAGTTTCATTCTCTCGACTATCCTCCTGTCTCTCCCTCATGTCTAGATTGCCTGGTCAACTGCTCTCCTGGTTTCGACTCTTGCCTGTACTACTGACTACCATCTCACGTTGTCCCTTTGTTTTGTTTGTACGTGTTGTGCTGTTGTGTCTGATCGCCCTTCTTGTTATTAAGTCCCACTCGACCCTTAGCTTTGCGTGCGTCATGCCAAGTTCTTTGTTTCTGAAAGTATGTGGGAACAGAATGACGCTCCGCCTACTCAGAATGTTCCCCTGTCACTCTGTAATCATGCTGATAAGTCAGTGTTCTGTCAGTGTTGGGCCTTCTTTACAGCTCTGAAAGTCCGAACCCATAACGAAGTTATGAAATATCTTAAGTTTGGGAGAAGGACCACGCCCAAACTCCTCTGCCCTGACCTTCTCTTGACAAAATTTACACCCCACCATCTCCCCAGCTCCTCCATCTGTTCCAAAATCGTACTCACTCTTCGCTTGGCAAAAGGGTGGGTCTGGCTTCAAAACCCAGCAGCCGAAGCCACCAAGAACTCCAGCCCCAAGTTTCTCAGAGTTCCCCCTCCTTGCCCTGCCTTAGTGGTCCACACTTCACAAATGTAAGCTTGCTTAGATATATCTACCTAGATACCACAGCAAACACTGTTCCTGATCACTGACTCGACCCCTTTCTTTCCACCGAAAACTGATAATCAAACAACTATAGTATAGCAAACAACAATAGTCTAGCAAAAGAATACACATCACCCCCATTCTTAAACCCTTACACTGGATACCAGTATGTTACACAATAGACTTCAAGCTCCTGTTACTGCTCTATAAGTGTCTCAATGGCATAGGACCAGCTTATCTGTGTGATCAGCGATATGAGCCGAGCGGAACTCTTAGATTGTTAGGAAGTAGTCAATTAATCTTTCCTAAGGTAAAGACTAAGCATGGGGAAGCAGTGTTTAGTTACTATTCTGCTTTTAAATGGAATCAGTTGAGCGAGACCATTAGAAGAGCCTCAACACTGGACACCTTTAAAGCAGCTCAGTCTAAATCTCTGTTAGTTTTACAACTCTTTCAGCAGAGCTCTCGTGCGTTTGTCTGCTATATCTTAATAAACGTACTCTTTTTATTTTACTCTCCGGCTGGTCTTGTAGAACTAAGGTACAGTTCCTAAATATTACTCATTGATATCATAGCGTGGGCTGGACCCTGGCAAGCCCATTTTGAGAAAGGAGATAGGAATTGCCGACTTATATGACAACATAAGAGAAATAAGACTGTGGCTCTAGGGCCGACGGGCCTAGCAGTATGTATGGAGCCGGCTCAGGCGGGGTGCAGAAGTAATGCACGGTCTTTGATAGAAAATGGGAAAAGGAAACAGTAAAGAAAAACATAAGCCAGAAGAATGGACCTAGTCCAACAGCACTTTTAAATCTCATTCTTCATTTTAATGTTTAATTTTCTTCTGTTTAAATATTTTTATACTTCTTATTTCTTTTTAATTGGTTTATTTTAATGCTTTAATGTTTTTTATTTTTCTTCAACTGAATGATTTAATATCTTTTAAATGCATTTTCATGTCTTTATTTATGTAAAGCACTTTTGAGTTGCCACTGCGTATGAAAGGTGCTATACCAATAAACTTGCCTTGCCCTGCCTTGCCTTACAAAGTATTATGGACTAATTCATTTTCAGAAATGGGGCTGTTTAGTGGGGTGGTGGTGCTGTGTATTCAGCGTGAGTGGCAGAGTCTTCCTTCCTGCTATGTTCATGTTGATGCCACATTGGTGTCAGAAGTGGGGTTGCCTCCTGGTAGAGTAAAGAAAATGGCAAACTCAGCAGCGAGTATCAAATAAAAGGATCTATACTGACTGAGGGCTGTGAAAGAGGAGGCAGCATTGAGGGATTGGCAGTGAGGACAGGTGGCTGGAGGCTAAAGAAGGCCCGGAGACAGGTCTTTCTTGAGGAGCCTCGATAAGACAACAGTAGCACTGAGTTTAAATACAAGCATGATGGTATTCTAAAAATAACTTCTCTAAAGGCCTAAACAAGCTGTTTTGCATTTACTTGTTAACCATTTCAGCCTACAGAAGCTTTCGCACTGATGTTATGAGAAGTTTGTCAGCCCCGTCTACATTTTGAATGAGTCACAGCCAATTACAGTTATATAATGTTTATCACCTATGAACATCTGGACGAAAAAATCCCCCAAAATTGTAGGATACTGTCGCTATTGAGAGTAGCTGCGGAAACTGTTCTTGCTGTCCAGTCCTATGCACCACACCAGCGACCATCATTATAAGCCGGTTGGTGGCTATCCTGGTTGTGTATGTGGTGTGTGTTACCTTTTGTTCAGCCCTGCATTGTGTGACACCACAAAAGCCTTTCTTTTCCTCACGCTGGGCACAGAGGGTAGAAAAAGCCAATCGGAATCTGTGTACGTTCACAAAGCTGGAGGAGTGATAGGTGCTGAGAGAGAGAGAGAGTGAGAGCGGGAGAAGGAGAGAGCGAGGTCAGGACACGGATAAGAGATAAAAAGCTGTTCTTTCTTTTCTCCCTATCTCTTCATCAGAGTCTGGGTGTCGCCTCAGTGCAGAACGGAGCACGGAAGAAAAGAGAAGGAGGAGGGGGGTATTGTCCTGGGATTCCTAAACCACAGTCCAAAGCTCTTACCTTCTGAGCGGGCAACAATGCAGCTTGTCGGCCCGACGACAGATACGGTGGGCGAGAGAGAGAGAGAGAGAGAGAGAGAAGAAAAGGCAGGCCAGTTGGCGAGTGACCAGAAGAAGGGCTTGTCAAAGAAAAGACCAGGCTTTCTGCTAGAGATGTGCTGGAGAGGTGATTCAGACTCTCAACCTCAGTGTTTACTCGGAATGTCCCAATTTCAAGTCAAGATATAGAAAAATATGCTTATCTATTAAAATTGAGAGATCATTTCACTTTATAAATTCACTTAAAACAGGTGAAGAAAGTTCCATTATCTATTAATAAGCTCCAGGCCATGAATGGATGTGGTGCTGAATCTCTGGATGGCCATGAATGGAGGACATCAACAGTAAAAATGTATGATTTCTATGTTATACTAGCTGTTTTATCTAAATGAGGCTGGTTTGGTAACTTGAATAGACTTGCCCTGCATTATATATTATAGCATCCCGCCACTGGCTGCTGGCAGTGTTGCCGCCTTCTGTCAGGAAGAGTTCTATGACTGTTGATGACCTGCCCGGCCACGCAGAGAAGCCCCTGGGAGAACGCTGGACAAGCAGTAAATTGTTGGAGCTGTTAGTTTTAAGCTGTAAATGTGTTGCATGGGCCATTCTGTGCTGAGCTGTTGGGCTGTTGAGTGGAACTGTTTAGTTGGGGGGCGGTGCAGTGTTGGCGCCTACCATCGGGGAGAGCTGTATGGCTACTAATGACCTACCTGCTATCCCTGCTGCTGTGTCCAGTAAAGAGCACTCGCTGGAAGTGCAATTTTTTTCTGCATCTTCTTGCTCCACGTTGATGCCACAGTGGTGTCAGAAGTGGGACTAGCTCCTAGTGCAGAAGAAGAAAAAGAACCAACCAGGCTGAGTACTGGGAAAGAGGAGGCAGCATGGAGAGACAGGCAGTGAGGACAAGTGGATGAAGGCAGGAGTCGGTGAAGAATGCTCTTGAGATACGGCTGGTGTGAGGAGGCTCGATGGCAAGGCTAGATAAAGAAGACATGACCCCAATGGAGGACTGGTGGCCAAGTGTGCATGCCGGTGGTGGTTGGGGTTTGTGTCATGCCCCTGTGCGCCTCAGGTACTCAAACTCTGTCCAGACTTTTGCAGGGTTGCAGTGTAGCGTCCTGCTCTTGGATAGCAAGGAAGCCAAGGATGCACTGGCTGCCTGGCCACGCACAGAACCCATTGGGTGAACAGTAGACAAACAGTAAATAGTTGGAATAAATAAAGATAGCTACATGCTGGAAATGTGTTGGGCCAGTCTGTACTGGGCTGGGGGGGTTGTGCTGGGGTGGTGGTGCAGTGTTCTATGGCTATTGACAACCTACCTCCTGTCCTGGTTGTTCAGTAGCGCTGGGTGGTGGTCTCCACTGCTGCTGTGTCTATAAAGAACACTAGGTGTTGGTTTGAACATACAAACAACTGTACTGGGGCATCTCTAGTTTCCACACAACTGTCGATAGTGTGTGATTTTGCATGCTCTGAATTCTTGTCCTCCTTTGACCACAATTAATCTTAGTTAATGCTCTTTCAGATCTGGGTATAGGTTTGTAGATTTCTACACCTTGCTACCTCTATGCAGTTCGAACGATTAGGAGTATGTGTGGAGGATCGATGCTGTTGCTGGTCTCTCATTAAGTCATTTCGATCTGTCAGTGCAGCTGTCGCTGTGCTTATCAGCACTGAGCTGATCTGAAGGTTGCTGACAGCACGGATACCCCCCCTTTCTGTGTCCTACTGGGACACACGCTCCAAGAATGGTTCTGAGCCAAAAGCAAGGGGTGATACTCTTACTGGCTAAGCAGGTTTGGACACTCAGCTACACTGTGGTGATGCTCAATTTTAGAAATCAGCAAATATCAGGAATGTTTAAAATGATTTTATACCAAAAATATTTCAATTAACACCAAATAAACTTAATTCCTGCCTTGATTTTGAACTCAAAATGCTTACAATAGAAATTCTGAATTAACCAGACTATTATGTGGCATAGTATGTGGTGTAAACAACACTGGGCCAAGTTTAGAACCCTGAGGAACCTCGTATGTACATGAGAAACGTCAACAACCTGGGGTATATTAATTAGCAAATCTGACAGAATCCTTTTACATACAGGTTATTGCAGATGAGCTGATCGAAAATGTAACTATACCAATTAATAACAGATCAGTACTGACCAGCAGGGTGCGCTCCAGCAATTTCATTACTACAAACAACTATCAAACCAGACTGAAAGACATTTAAAGAAGTTCCCTGTTGGTAAAATGGAAACGAAGACATTTCAGAGTCTATAATACTTAAAATACTTAAGAGAGACAGTTTTCCAGGTGGCACGGTGGTGTAGTGGTTAGCACTCTCGACAAGACGATCCGGGCTCGATTCCCAGTCCAGGCCATCTGCATGGAGTTTGGATGTCCTCCTCGTGCTTGAGTGGGCACTCCGATTACCTCCCACAGTCCAAAGACATGCACGTTAGGTTGACCGGTCACCATAAATTGCCTGTGTGTGTATGTTGGCCATGTGATGGACTGGCGACCTGTCCATGGTGTACCCTGCCTTCGCCCAGTAATGCTGGGATTGGCTCCAGTGACCCCGACTAGCGGGATAAAGTAGAAGATCATGGATGGATGGACAATTTTCCAAATTTGAGGCCTAATTTCTAAATTATTAAGCAAACATTAGATATGCTACTGTATTAGATATGGGTTAGTGTGCCTGACGCTGCAGTGAAAAAAAAATATTTTCATTTACATTCACATTCGCTTGTGTATTGCATGAGTAAGCGCTGACAGGGGGAGATCACCAATTCTCCTTCCTTTTGAAGTTGCTCCTTGTCTGTCATTTATGTAGTCTGCACACACACTACACTACACTGTCTTTCTCCTCCTCTCAGTAGTTTCTGTCGTCTTGCTTTGCTTTAATGAGATTTAGTGGATAATAGGCTGCTGGCTCCCGCTCATTGATCCAGACAAGCACATCTCCCAGCAGCTTAAAGAACCAAGGCTTGGCACATTGATTGCAGCGAGTGAGTCCCCAGCACGCACACACAGATAAACTGTCTTGAGCCTTCTCTTTTCTTTTCTTCTCCAATGTTCTGAGGGCACCAGTGTCTCTTTATGTGCAACGCACCTTCATTCTGTTCTGTCTGCCTTCCTTACTCAGCATCAGTGTCGAGCAGGGAGCTGCAGGACCTCGGTGGAAATGAACGGAAGGGAATTTGAAAGTAGTGGGCAGTATAGTACACGATATGAAACATGCTTTCGGACTGTTTCCCATTCGTTTGGAAGTGAATAAATGTGGCATGTTGGTAAAAATGTAAAGGACAACAACATCCTTTTATTAATAAATTCTTAATCCTTCGAAATTCTTAATATCTCTTTTGAAAATAAGGTTTCACTCAGGTGGACAAACTGTTTTGGTGCTTGAAATATGATTATTATGGAAAATCAGGGCCAACTGTCCCGCTTGGCTGTGGATTTAACACCCACTGACTGTAGAGGCAGCTCTCACTTCTGAAACCAATGCCCTAGATGTCCATTCTCCTCGAAACCCAATCCACGGAGCTGCTGAAAAATTAACCTGACCCCAAGCCAGAGTTTGTGTGTTTGTTTGTATGTGCCTGAGCATACGGATGAGTGTGTGTGTGTTCTTTTTAAATGCTATTCGAAACCATTTGTTCCCAATGCACTTATATGTAATCAAATACATTGCCAAAGTAATGCAAATGTATTTGTTTTTTTAGATCTTTGTGGCCATATATCCATTTGCAAACATTGTGCAGTCAAAAACCATAATATAATCTCAAAGCAAACAATGACACAAGCAATGTAACTAACTAAACTGTCGCTACTCTTGCTACGATGCAAACTAGCTATTATAAACATTATTAAATAGGACAAAACAATACTGACCTTGGTGGTGGTTTTCTGAAATAGCAAACATTAGTTCCTCACTAGTCCAGCAGAAACAGAGCACCCTCCTCATCTCTTTTAATCTCTTTCAACTGTCCATTAAGCTGAATTTTCCCACTTTTTCCACCTTAAATGGTGCAGCCGTTTCCTTGCTGGTGCCTCAAGTGAACAGCTAACAAAATTTGATATTATATTGGATTAGCATCCCATATTACACCTTTAAAAGGTCAGCCATAACTTCACGACTCAAATTCCCTTAACTAGCTGTCACTATGAGAAAGACCAGAAAGCACAAAACATTGATGCAAAAATCTGAAAATGTCTACAAAAAATAGCTGAACCGTTTGCTGTCTGCCATGAAAATGATCCATGTTTATATATAGATATCAAAGAAATCTTTAAACATCACAGCTGTGAAATGCAGATATTAGGTGTTAGCATTAGAACGTCTCCGAAATTACTGTTGCCAGAAGAAAGTCTTTGTCAACAAACATAAGCATCTACAGTGTAGCAGAACCTCCACTGGGACTGTGGTCTATGATCAGATGAGACCAAAATAGAGCTTTTTGGCACCAAAGGTGGGTTTGGCATGGACCTAAAGATACCTCATCCCCACTGTGAGGTATATAGTGGTGGATCTGTGATCTTGTGAGATATTGTGTTTTTCTTCCAAAGCCCTTGGACAACTTGTTCAAATACATTATATCATCCTACTCCAAGAAGTACCAGCAGATCTGTTCAAAAGCCGACTGCCTCAGGCAGGAAGCTTAATCTGGGCTATTGCTGGATATTCCAGGATGACATTGATCCAAAGCCCACCTCAGGATCAACACAAAAATGGTTCACTGACCACAGAATCCAGGTTGTGTCTTGGTCATCCCAGTCCTCAGACCTGTGGGATGAGCTGAAGAAGAGATTCAATTATTGTAGATCTTAGAATCTCTGAAGGATCTGGAGAGATTCTGAATGGAGAAATGGTCTCAGATCTCTTGTCATTGTCTCATTAGGCAATACAGGAGAAGACTAATCATTGCATTATTATCGTTGCAAATAGAGGCTGCTCAAAATATTAAGTCAACAAGAAAAGCCATAAAGAATGTTTTTTTTTTTTTACCACACAGGCTGCCAACATTTTAGTAGGGCATTGTGTTTGTGAACATTCAGACACATTTCTTGAATTCGAGAGAAAGCTGTTCCACCTCCACTTGGCCGATTCTGCCTCAGATGCTTTGCCAAGCTAAAAGCTTCAGCAGGACGTCACGCTACAAGATGCTGCGCGATTGGGGTGCAAAGCCCAGCTCCAAAGCCAGGATTCGAGGGAGAGGAGGCAAGGTAGAAAAGGGAGGGCTGGAGCCCCCCGGAAGCTTCTTTCTCAACACTCTCAACACTCGTACTGAATAATCAGCCCCCAAGGGCTGGCGGAGTCAGCGCAGGAGAACATGCCCCACTTTCGCTCGGAAACTTTCCCACACAAAAGCTCCCCAACAGAAAGCAGGGTAGTGTGCCACTCCGGCACATGCAGCCCCAGACATAACGCTGCACCCTGGCAGACGTAAACAAAATAAGAGAGAAATAGTTAGTCACACAATACATGCCACATGATGCTTGCTTGTCTTCTTAAATACAGTTTCAAAATTCTATAGTTTTTTTTACTGTACACTATTTAGAACAGAGGTCACTAATAGTCTGGACCCAGACGTTGTCCAATGGGGACTCAAAGCGATAAACTATTGAGAAGGATTTCATTTCGATAGTATTTATTTTAGGTGGCGGATCTTTTCTGATGTTTTTACAGTATACGAGCTTTGCGGTGCAATAAACTCACAGACCAATCACGTGCATTGTAGGATCACCAAAGGCGCGCCAATCAGGTCTGTGCATATTCAAGAGTGCAGTGAGCACACAGGAAGCAAGTCACAGAGAATAACGTGCTCTAAAAAAGAAAAGTTAACAACAAAAACTGACTGTTTAACCAGAAATGAACTGAAACTTTTTAACATATCGAAAAAAAAACCGAAACGTTTTATTTATTGTTTCTATAACGTCACTGTCCAATAAAAACATGTATCTTCATTTTTGTAGATTTTGAGTTTACTATTTCAGTTGAACAAGCCAATTGTAATTCACATTGTGTTAAAATTTCATGATGAATGGACCAATAGAAGTGCTCCAAAGCAGCTTGAAAAAAAATTGGGTTCCATTGTCTTTCATTAAAAGTAAAGTATGTTTTTGGTCTCTCCTGTAAAGCTGCAGTTTTGGAAATACTTGTTTTTCATTGGACAGCGACGATAAATAAACACTCTAAGATGCACGTTTTTCAAAAGCATTCTGTTTTTTTATGTAGCTCTTATTGTTACTTGAGGTGAGTTAAAAACATTTATTAGAAATTTATAATTTTGTTTATCCAGTTCAGTATTTAAACAGTAAATATACTGAAATATACTGAAGGGTATTTGTGGTGTTTCAGTAGCTGATGGTATAAGGTGCTGATACTAGGCTACCTCAGTATACAGGATACAGCACTGAATCATAACACAAGTTAGAAATGATGACGGACCGGACCGGCCTGAGGAAATTCTCTATAACTGAACCCACTGACTTCTAATTAAATACCCCTAATTTAGAATAAGCGGGCCAAAAAGGTATTTTTGGAACAATAATAGAACCACTTTTGTAAAAGATACAGTCATGCCTTGCTTTACCCACACATGTGTTCCTTTGTAGCTACAGTATTGAGGAGTTTGGCAAGCTGTGCAGAATATTGATGAAATATTGTTGAACATAATAAGAAATTATAGTGTTCGTGGAAATATATCCAATTCTTTAGGCTTTACTAAATTCAAATTACACCCTATAATGTAACACCTGTTAAAGACCCTGGAAAACTAAATTCTATAGGTAACCTAATGGTTTATTTAGGTGAGTCTTGTTTTTGCAGGTAAACTCTAAACACATACTAAGTAAACCATTTGAATAAAAGTTCCATTGACCAATAAATGACCAACATATTTCACCTTATTTCTCTCCTTTTCATGTAAACTCTTAACCTTAAACTATATTCGTATCGTTGCTGTCCAATAAGAAACGTCTCTCCATTTTTGACAATTTTAGCTGGCGTTTATATTGTGTGACAATTTCAGGGTGGATGGACCAAAAGAAATGCTAGAAAATAGCTTGGAAAATTTAAAAAGTTCTGGTCCCATTGCCTTACATTAAATGTAAAGAGCCTCTTTTAGAAGTTTGCCATTTTGGACATACTTGTTATTCATTGGACATCAACATCTTATATTTTTTATTCAAGCTTTGCTGGACGTTTAATAAAACACTCAAGTTTAGCATCATGAAAACTATTGTGCATAATATTTTATTCTAGGTTCACTGGGACTTGATAATCTGAAATCTGATAACGTTAACATGGTTGCAAATGTTGGTTTATATATCAGATTTTCAACACAGGGCTCCTGGTAGCATCTGTAGCAAAAGATTTAGTAGCAAGAAGGAACATTCAACAGTACATTGGGGGGAAAATAAATAAATAATAATAACTGGACATCTACACGGGAGTGAAAAATCAACTATGAAAGATCAACTATGAAGTCCAGTCAATATGAAGCAACAACCACGTTTACATGAACCAAATCAAGGAAATCGTTTAGCCACTGGATGTAAAAGTGGTAGGTTTTCATATCTAATAAGATGCAGGTTCAAGCAACAAGGGCTGCCCACTCAGATGACCCAGTGCTAAGACTGGTGTTAGTTGGTGTGGAGTTCTGAAGACGACTCATCATCTTGTACAAAGAGTTGTGTAACTTTAAAATTGAGAACTATTTGTCAGTTGTGTTTGCACACAGAGGAGTTTGACCTCGGTATTTAACCCATCCATGCAGTGAAACACACACATACACGCACGCACACTAGTGAACATGCACACTAGTGAACATGTACACTAGGAGGCAGTTAGCACACATGTGCAGAGTGGTGGGCAGCCCTATCCACAGCACCCAGAAAGCAGTTGGGGGTTAGATGCCATGCTCCGAGGCACTCCAGTTGTATCCTGTCAGTTTTAAGGGAATTGAACCTGTGACCCTTGGGTCACAAAGCTGGTTCCCAAACCTCTAGTCCACGACTGCCCACTCCAGCCCACCACTGGCCACCTTTTAATTAAAACTGCAAATGATGGCACACCTAGAAATGCATTTTCACATAGACCACCAATAAAAGCAGTAGACAGGAAGAAGAAGTGGTCGGCCAAGAAGACACAATCTGCAAATGGTCAGTTGCTCATTGGGAATTTTGCTAGTTTGTCAAAACTTTTATCACAAACTTCTATAACCTAAGAATAGCAGTTAGTTTGCGTTGTAGTCCTTGTAGGTGCTGCGCAATAAGCCTTATGACATAATAGGCCTGCAGTGTTAAGAGGCTATGATGATCCATTGCGAGATTCTTCAGGGGCCTAAGAGTGGTTCTCTGATGACACTCCAAAGAACCCCTTTGTACACTCTTAAGAGGGTATGAACTTGTTTCTGAGTTGGTGTTATACATTAGCAGGATGTTGTAGGCCCTTATTGGATGAACTGACTTTGACCGGCCCAGAAAAATCCTCTTGATAAGCATCCTACAGAGCTCTTAGTGGAGAACTGTAACACTCTGTAACACTCTAATGGCTGAAAATTATGCATGCAAAGAGTCCACGATGACTTCTTCATAGATGTCTTTGGGGAAAATAAAGTCATGTGAGCTGCATGTCTGAAAATAGACAAAGGCATTCACTCAGCTGTAAGATCATTTGCTTTTTGTTCAAAGTGAGCACCCCCCCCCCTTTCCCATTTCTCCTCTAGCAAGTTAGTGAGAGTTCTGCAAGTGTCTTTATATAAGCTTCTTGCCTGTCTTCTCCAGGCAGCGCACAGCTATATCAGTGAAGCGTGTAAACGTTATGTAAGACCTACTGTGGATTCAGTGGATAGAAGCTGACCAGAATAGAATCGAGGCTGTTTTCTGGGGCTTCTGTTGGCACTTCGCTCCTCCGTGTCCAACCCATGGTTTCAGCAACACTACTTCTTCATCCTCTCATGTTGGACTGATTCCACGCAACGCTACAGTAACGTACTATCGCCTCTTGAGGTACAAAGTGGTTTTATGAGAGAGGATGGGCCGCCAGTCGTAGCGGGTTAGCATGCTAACAATACACAGACTTCTTAAATTATAGTTTTGATTATTTGTCTGTATATATTAATTTTCTTACATTTGGTTTCATTTTAGTTCATTTTGGAAAGCTTTAAACTAAAATTGTACTAATTACACCTTTAAGGACAGTGCACATGGACTTAACTGGCCACTATAAACCACAATGTTTCAATATGGTTTACATCATCACTACATAATGTTGACCAATCATGCGTCCAAGCAGAGACCAAGAACTTTATGTTCAAGGTAGTCCAAGCAAGGTTTTTTTTGGCTTTGTGGATATTTGTTGGAGAATGTTGGGTTGGTGTTCTTTGGTCTTTAGGCTGTGCTTGTTATTAAAGAAAATCTGAATTAGGGAGAATATTGTAGAAACTTCTGACCACACCAGCCAAATGTTTGCATTTGTGGATATTTGTTGGAGAATGTTGGGTTGGTGTTCTTTAGTCTTTAGGCTGTGCTTGTTATTAAAGAAAATCTGAATTAGGGAGAATATTGTAGAAACTTCTGACCACACCAACTGAATGTTTGGGTTTGTGGATATTTGTTGGAGAATGTTGGGTTGGTGTCCTTTGGCCTTCAGGTGGTTCTCATTACTGAAGAAAATGTGAATTAAGGAGAATATTGTAGAAACGTCTGACCTCACCCACTGAATGTTTGGGTTTGTGGATATTTGTTGGAGAATGTTGGGTTGGTGTCCTTTGGCCTTCAGGTGGTGCTTGTTATTAAAGAAAATCTGAATTAGGGAGAATATTGTAGAAACTTCTGACCACACCAACCGAATGTTTGGGTTTGTGGATATTTGTTGGAGAATGTTGGGTTGGTGTTCTTTGGTCTTTAGGCTGTGCTTGTTAGTAAAGAAAATCTGAATTAGGGAGAATATTGTAGAAACTTCTGACCACACCAACCAAATGTTTGGGTTTGTGGATATTTGTTGGAGAATGTTGGGTTGGTGTTCTTTGGTCTTTAGGCTGTGCTTCTTAGTAAAGAAAATCTGAATTAGGGAGAATATTGTAGAAACTTTTGACCACACCAACCGAATGTTTGGGTTTGTGGATATTTGTTGGAGAATGTTGGGTTGGTGTCCTTTGGCCTTCAGGTGGTTCTCATTACTGAAGAAAATGTGAATTAAGGAGAATATTGTAGAAACGTCTGACCTCACCCACTGAATGTTTGGGTTTGTGGATATTTGTTGGAGAATGTTGGGTTGGTGTCCTTTGGCCTTCAGGTGGTGCTTGTTATTAAAGAAAATCTGAATTAGGGAGAATATTGTAGAAACTTCTGACCACACCAACCGAATGTTTGGGTTTGTGGATATTTGTTGGAGAATGTTGGGTTGGTGTTCTTTGGTCTTTAGGCTGTGCTTCTTAGTAAAGAAAATCTGAATTAGGGAGAATATTGTAGAAACTTTTGACCACACCAACCGAATGTTTGGGTTTGTGGATATTTGTTGGAGAATGTTGGGTTGGTGTCCTTTGGCCTTCAGGTGGTTCTCATTACTGAAGAAAATGTGAATTAAGGAGAATATTGTAGAAACGTCTGACCTCACCCACTGAATGTTTGGGTTTGTGGATATTTGTTGGAGAATGTTGGGTTGGTGTCCTTTGGCCTTCAGGTGGTGCTTGTTATTAAATAAAATCTGAATTAGGGAGAATATTGTAGAAACTTTTGACCACACCAACCGAATGTTTGGGTTTGTGGATATTTGTTGGAGAATGTTGGGTTGGTGTCCTTTGGCCTTCAGGTGGTGCTTATTACTGAAGAAAATGTGAATTAAGGAGAATATTGTAGAAACGTCTGACCACACCCACTGAATGTTTGGGTTTGTGGATATTTGTTGGAGAATGTTGGGTTGATGTTCTTTGGTCTTTAGGCTGTGCTTGTTACTGAAGAAAATGTGAATTAGGGAGAATATTGTAGAAACCTCTGACCACACCAACCGAATGTTTGGGTTTGTGGATATTTGTTGGAGAATGTTGGGTTGGTGTTCTTTGGTCTTTAGGCTGTGCTTGTTAGTAAAGAAAATCTGAATTAGGGAGAATATTGTAGAAACTTTTGACCACACCAACCAAATGTTTGGGTTTGTGGATATTTGTTAGGAGAATGTTGGGTTGGTGTCCTTTGGCCTTCAGGTGGTGCTTGTTATTAAAGAAAATCTGAATTAGGGAGAATATTGTAGAAACTTCTGACCACACCCACTGAATGTTTGGGTTTGTGGATATTTGTTGAAGAATGTTGGGTTGGTGTCCTTTGGCCTTCAGGCTGTGCTTATTACTGAAGAAAATGTAAATGAGGGAGAATATTGTAGAAACTTCTCACCACACCAACCGAATGTTTGGGTTTGTGGATATTTGTTGGAGAATGTGAGCTATTGGGCACTATGGATCTGGAGCCTTTAGATATTGACTGGGTGAGAACGTGATGGACCTCATGGCTCCTAATCGTGCAAATATGCTCGGAGCTACATCAGAGGTCTACACAAACTGTTTTCTTAATTTGATCCATCTCTTTTTTTTCTCCTTAACACCTTCGTTTCATGAGGGCAGTAATAAGAACATATGCTGTGAAGTGTGGATTCCTCTCCTCTCGGAGAGAACATCTCTTCGTGCTCCGCTGCCGAATTGGAATGAGGTTGCCATGGCGACGGGTCTCTATGGAAACTGGATGACAGTGCATGCTTCAAGGAAAAGTGACTCATTCTGAAGAAGAGACTGAACTGATATGAAGATGGACATTTAAAACACTCACTTTGTCCCCGTAAGAGGATTACCTCTGACATTTAGAAAGTATGCCAAGTCGGCAGTATCTGCCCATTACAGACTCCCCCTCTCACCTGAGCACAGGCCCAACCAGGCCCACTGTCCCATCTGCACCTGGGAGAAATCAGTGAATCTTTAGATGGACACAATGTGTCCAAAAGTTTGTGGACACTTGCACATCCAAAGTATCTTCTGAAATGAAGGGTACTAATAAGATGTTTGTCCTCTCACTTCTGCGGTAACAGCCTCTACTGTGCTGGGAAGGTTCAGTGGTAAATGCTGGAACTTTGCTGTGAGGATTTGATTGTATTCAGCACTCACAAGTGCATTAGAGAGGTCTGGTATTGATGCTGGATGATCAGTTCTGGATCTCTACAGCTCATTCCAATTTAAGGTATACAATGGAGCTCCATCATTCCAGGGATGCCAGTTGCACTGCTCCACAGCCCAGTGTTTGGGGGCTTGAAACCCCTCTAGCTGTTGCTTGGCATTGGACATAGTGACCTAGGAGACTTTCAGAGAGTCCTATTCCATCATTTTCTACCAAAGCATATCAGCAGCTATAATAACTATAAAGTTGGATTCACTAATTATAATATGTGCCTGGATAATTTTGGACATACACTATATCACACATTCCAATTCAAACCAAAACGGCCAAGCACATGCAATTTACAGTAGTTTTTTATTTTTTTATTCCTGTTCATTTCAGTAATTTCAGCATTATGATTCATTCATTTTTTCCTCCTGGAATCAAGAGAGGAGAGATTACATCAGCTTAAAAGTCCACATTTAAATTTGGAACAGTCTGATAGTGAATAAATAAACCTACCAGTCTGCTCAATTCTCTTGTTTGCACCATTTATATTTAGGAAAAATAATAAACAGAAGGCATTTCTGTCACTAAAACCAGATATCTGTTCCCTTGCCAGCACAAACAAGCTCACTGTAGAGAGTTACTAACATTAATAACATGTTTCTGTAACAGCTAGTCGGACAGAATGGGCTTTGAAAAGAATTCAATGAGAAGAGCACCCTAATGAAACAGTAATGAATAACTGTAACATGAATAAAAGATACAGGAATGTCGGTGATCATTTCTCACAGCTTGAAAGAATGAAACTGTAGAAACAATAACCTGAGAAATGTTACTAATGTCACAATTAAAGGTGAAGATATTGTAGCATCCCTGTTACAGGCTTGTCCAAACAAGACAGGGGCGGCAGCAATAGTGTCTAACATCACGGTGGAACTGTTGCGGTTCTCTCTCTACGTGATCCCATTGGCTGTAGCTAGACGCTGCTGTTGACTCACAGTCGCCGACTGGCCTGGATATTAAACATGCTAGATATTTGCAGCATGGCTGTTCACACTACTCAACTTGAGCAAGCTCAGAGTGGTCGTCGATTTACCTCCGAGCAGAGGTTTTTGTCAGCGATCTACAAAAAAAAAAAAAACAGGCTAAAATCGTGTAGTGTGAACTAGGCATAAGAAAGCACTGACCAGGTAGTAGCTGTGTAAGTACCAGTGTTCTCTCCTCATCTCTCCTCATAAAACAGATTACTGAGACGCTCTAGTTAGAGAGAGACTGCGTCACGGCTTGTTCCCGCCCACTGCAGCACACGACCGGTGGTTTAGCTGGTTGCTAAGCTACTGGCTGGCTATCCAAAACAATAGTCCAAGGCTTAAAAATGCTAAATGCTAATGGCTCGAGTATAAAACTGCATAATGATCAACGACTCGTAACAGAGTTGTAAATAAAATACTGTTTTGTGTGGCTGTACGGCAGGAAACACATTAAAACACCAGAATATTGGTATAACTTACATGTGAAGATGACTTTACCGCTAGTAGCTCTGCTTTTGTCCGTCATGTTGGGAAAAAGTTCTGCCTGCATTTCATCATGGGATTGTCTGAGAAAGCGTTCAATGCTTCATTAAAATCAGGTCAAAATAAGGTTTCTCAGTAGACAGCATGTTTAAGGTATTTAAGAATTGGGACGGCCTACGTGTTGGGAGCGCCGTACTATGACGTGAAATGCTGTTTATGTAGGCACCTCACCATGTTTTGAGACACACCTATGGACTCTCATGCTCTCCCCATCTCTGCCTGTACTCTTAATCCATGCAGCATCAAGTTAGACTAACTTATGCAGACTGTGCCACCTCCCTTGTCTACTCTACTGTTTTCAGGCTTATCATTTAAGTATTGAATTCTCAACAAATTGAGAATTTTTACATATTTTGGTAAAAACCCATATAAACATGATCTATAAGTGCTATAAAACATATCAGGAGATTATCAGTCCAGTAAGTGTTTAAAGGAGTTTAGAAACACTGCAATGAAGAGCCAGCTCATCACTTTAATTCAACAGTCTAGCTGATTCTATGTATATTCCAAATAGAAGGAATCACAAGAAGGCTACAATTAAGACAGCTGGCCAGGCTTCTAGAGAGGAGGCCCACAGCATCCTGTTGGGTAATAAAGGAGTCAGTGGCATCTCTCCCCTGCTGGATGGCCTTTACAGGGTGCCACGCTGGTCCAGATAGGTCAAAGTACAGCCCACAGGCCAGTGTGAATCATACAGGTCAACCATGCTCCTGCAAATAGCCTCTCCAGCTGTTTGAAAGCATGCTGCTGGGGCTAATGACAACACCAAGAACGTTCTCATATCCCAGGAACCAGCAGTGACAGATGGTCTTAAGTTCACCCTGAAGACGGTCCAGTGACATTCACCTTGTCTGAAGCTCAGAGTGGAGGCATGCAACATTCATGAAGAGCGCTGTGAACATATTGCGACTGTCGTTTTAAAACATTGTGACCTTGTTTTATTACATTGCTTGTCTTTATATCCTGACGAACGATCCAAAACTACCTGGAATTAAAAATTCTTTCTTCTCCTGTACAGTTAATGAAAGTCCTGATATGTCAAGTTGCGATAATGACAAGCATGACAAATGACAGTAAAACTGACCAATCATATCATCCCACTGAGTGGGCGGGCTTAACTGCATGATTATTTCCGTGGCAACCTAGCTAGAGAAACAGCTTGCTAGCGCTAGGCTACCACCGCTAGTTGAGTCAGGATGGAAGCCCATGTTCCACCCCAAAACTGTCAAAACTACCCCCCCTGAAGACTCGAGCGGGGGGAGGGGGGAGAGGGCCGAGGCTTAGGGGTCACGGTTCCCTACTGCCATATGCAGTTGTAGAGGCCCATTGACTTAGAATGAATCAGCTGTTTTCCCTTTTTTGGTGAGCTCAATTTAATTAAATTGCTTACAGCAAGACCACTATGATCACATAGTCAGAATATGTCGACATAGACAAAAAATGTGAATAAGCTCCACCCTCAAACAGTTAAGTTAGCTGTGCTTGTTACTTGGAGCTAACTAGTAGTTGATGATACATACAGTATACTAGCTGTGGTGGTATTGTAAGTATACAGGGAATGTTTTCTTAGCACACACTGAGCCCTGTAGTAACACTCAAGCCCCAGGTAAATGCTGCAGCCTACCTGGGCATTATTGCAGACCATCTGACCATTTCTCTATATGGCCACAATTGCCAACTTCATTAACCAGCGGCTACATCCAAGTCAAGTCAAGTTTATTTGTGTAGCACATTTTACAACCATGTTGTCTCAAAGCAGCTTTACGGAGACTGTTGCAACATATATCTCCCAGTGAGCAAGCCAGAGGCAACAGAGGCAAGAAAAACTCTCTCAGACTGGAGAAAGAAACCTTGGGAGGAACCAAGACTTACAAGGGAAGACCCGTCCTCCTCTGGTCAAACAGTATTTACAGTTTATTAAACTTAATGCCAAAGAAAAGAGTCTCTGTTTGAAATCTGGATGGCAAAGCTTTAGAAGCTGCACAGGTAGAGGCAGTCTCTGACTGAGGCAGTCTCTGACTGAGGCAGTCTCTGACTGAGGCAGTCTCTGACTGAGGCTTTATGTAAAGTGGGCGTGAGCTGAAACAGTCCCATCCTATCTCAATGCTGGTGCATCTGGATGGTGTACAGTGATATAACTGAGGGTGTAGCAGTAGACACAGGTGGACAGGAGAGCTGGCTGGTGATGGTGGGGAGGAGGCCCTGATGGTCAGTCCTCCAACAGTGTTCAACAGACAGGAGGACAGTCATTACCTCAGGAGGAGTAAAGAGAGAGAGTTAGTTCGGCTCAGGATGCGACTGTAGAGAATATGAAAGTAAACAGATTAGAAATTTCAGAGTGTGGCTGGCGACTCAGGCAGATCTAACTCTAAAAGCCAGATCAGGCAGATCGAACTATATCCAGCATAATAAATGCGTCTTGTCTCATAACAAACTGGTTCTATGAACGCAGCAATGTACAGAGACAGCACTCTATCCTCAACAGGACAATGACCCTAAACACACAGCCAAAATAGCACAGGAGTGGCTTCAGGACAACTCTGTCAATGTTCTTGAGTGGCCCAGCTAGAACCCAGACTTGAAGCCAATTGAACATCTCTGGAGAGGTCTGAAATTGGCTGTGCACCAATGCTCCCCATCCAACCTGATGGAGCTTGAGAGGTTCTGCAAAGAAGAACGGGAGTAACTGCTCAAAAATAGGTGTGCCAAACTTGGAGCATCATACTCAAAAACACTTGAGGCTGTAATTTCTGCCAAAGGTGCCTCAACAAAGTATTGAGCACAGGCAGTGATACTAATGTACATGTGATGCTTTGGTTTGTTATTTGTTTAAAGAAATAAACAAAATTCAAACTTTTTTCACTTTGTCATTATGAGGTATTGTGTGTTTGTTGAGCAAATAAAAGTTTTCTGTCTGGATAAAAATATCTTTTTAATTATAATAATGTCCCCAACTGTCTAAAACTTCAGCACAGTACTGCAAGCCAATACAGAGCTACATCACCGGCTCCAGTTTCTTCATCATTGCCTCTTTCATGAACCTGACTTCAGGCCAGGCCCTGTTTTGTACAGAAAGCTGTTCTGTGGCAGTAGATCAAATACTGACAGGGCTCATCCTAATAAGTCTCAGCTAAAATTCCCACACCAGAGTGTCCAGAATAGATAAGTAAGCAATCAGTGAAGCAGTAGGGCCAAATAAAGCAAATCTCCTGGGCTTTATCCAGCTAGTCTAGATTTAGCAATGCACCGCACAACTGGGTGGCCCTCGGGTGATATTACTCATTTGGATTAACATCACCACATGAGCAATACTGTACAGAAATACCAGAAAAACAAAAGAGGACATTTATATGGAATGACATCATTTAAAAAATGCAATTTTAATTATTTTAACATTTAATGGTCCAAAATTACTTAGTGTTGTATTGACGCACATTCATGGATGAACATTTTTCCACCCCAATTCTTTGATTTAGGAGAAACTGGGTTTTATTATGACCTCAACACAAAGTACATTTCTTTTAATATAACCACATATTCAGAAATGAATGCAAACATGTTGCTCACTGTGAAACTTTCAGTTTAAGATGATCTGCAAACAATGCTCAACTCACACAGCATGGCTGCTACTTACAGGTTACTGTTGAGGTTGTGATGACTTCTTAGTTTCTCCTAAAGTACCACCCCAACTGTTTAGTCATCATACTATTTAGTTACTTGGAGCTGCTAGTAACTTATGTTATCTATACTAGCTACTCTCTTTCATTTGGACATCAAACACAAAGTAGATTAAAGGTGTCGCTGTGAAACTTTCAGTTTAAGATGATCTGCCTCAACCAGCACACAGTGATCCACTCACACAGCATGGCTGCTACTTACAGTCACTGTTGGGGTTGTGATGAGCTCCTCCTTGTCTCCACCCATTTGCCACACCTCTCACCAGATCCTAGTTTGTGGCTCCTCCCCTTCCCAGGTGTTCTTCATCTGTCCTTGTGTATTTAGACTCCTTAGGCTCCTAGTCTCTGTTTGGCATTTGTGGTTTGTGGACCATGAGTGTTAACCTGTTCTTGTATGTAGGATTTCTTGGTTCCTTGTTTGTTCTTGGTTTGTTTTCTTATTTCTAGTCTTAGTGGTTTGGTTGTAGTCATGGACCTGCCTGCACTTTCCACTTCTGTCTATGTTTTAAACCTGGACTTAAACAATCAGACCTCCCTTACCTACTACTCTGTCACAACTCTACCCTTTACATTGTGTGATCAAAAATACCAACCCAAAAAATCTGGTTCCATTGACTTTCATTAAAAGCATGTGTTTTATTCTGCTCCAGTAAAATAATCATATTGGAGGGTTTATATACACCTCACACAATATTCCAGTGAAAATCCAAATGAATTTTTCTAGTTTTATTTCTATGACAGAGTTTTTTTGAAAATTATCTGCTGATGTACAACAGAGTGAGAACTACTATGTAGGGGAAAGTGGGGTGATTTTCTAGGGAAACATAGACGAAATTGGTCATGTGACCACACATTTTTGAAGAGTCAGTCATTTTACTCATCCTGCAAAGAAGAGAGGCTCTTTGTCTGAGCGTTTAGCACATTTAAGTAAAAAAAACTGTTTTTTGCCTTTCAAAGTAAAATTTCTATGATCAAGGTTTTTTGTTTGTTGTGTCTGAACAGTTATAGACAGGGTTGAAAACATTTCACACACGTTTTAGTGCTTTGGTAAGCTACACTATGAGTCTATATGAGCTAGCATGATGTTGGTTCAAACCTGCTGGATGATGCATTTTTTCCAAAATAGTGAGGGTGGGGTGATTTGTGCCAAAGGGCTTGGGTTAAGTTGTGCCAGTGGCACAACTCATCCCCACTTGTGAATATTCTAAACATATTATTTTATTGTAATTGTACAATAAAAACAATAAAAATATTCTTACATTTTATCACTAAAACTATGTGACATTCTTAATTTTAGACCAAAAATAGAAATAGACCATCATGCCATGGAGTTATAAGAGAAAAAAGTTCATTTTATTAAGTATACTTTATGCAGTTACTATACTAAAATCATTGTACTAGTAGTACACTTGTATATGTACTATTTTATACTTCTTGGGACTAAATTAGGCCACTTTCTAGTTTTTAAAAGTATACTTTTAAGTACACTTTAAGTGTAAGAGTAGTAAACCAAGTATACAACTAGTTTACATCTTTTGTACTGCAACTACACTAAAAGTAATCTTAAGAGTTTACAGTTAGTTTACTAGCTTGTACGTTTTCTTTAAGTGAACTTAACATGATACTTATAATTTACTGCTTATACTATTGTTGTACTTTAAAGTATATGACTAGTTTTAAGGGTTTTTTCTACTTAAAATAGAACTTAACAACGTTTACTTACTCACCAGTGGACACACGTAAAATAAACAAGACACACTCAGATTAAGAAACATATTTGTATCTTTATAAATTTTTATAAATGAAATTTTAAATAAATATTGTACTGGATGTGTTTTTGTGCAGAGCAAAAATACTTACTTCTACTATCTCAATCAAAAGATTAAGTACAAAGAAAGACCAAATATACTTAGACTGTTCTGTACTTGTCAGTATAACCCAAGTACACGTAAGTATAACTGTGTTTAGTATATCACTGAGAAGTACATAAAAAGTAAACAGAAAGCATACTCACTTCCTTTTAGTTTAAAAGAAGTAAACTAATGGTACACTTGAATAAACTTCTTTTTTGTAAGGGTAGGCAGGGCTTCCACTCCTCTAGAGGACATGGACAGAGCAGAGAAAGAGGTGGAGAAGGGGAAGTCCATTCGTCAGGTGGCGAGGCAGATGAATGTGGATGGAAAGCCTTCACTTCCAAAGAAAATGATGAAGGAGTCTTTTATTATAAACTACTATAAACTACCCACACCACAAAAACTTGGTTTTACAGCCAGGAGGGATCAAAAATTCATATTTCCCTGTAGCATCGATAAATGGGATGTTATGTAGTAGGCTAGATCTATGAAAAGAACTGCAGTCAATTTGGTCTTCATTTAAATTTCATTTGTTCTGAACATGTGTTCATGTGGCGCTAGGCTTTAGAGAAAATTGGCCTTTGATGTTGTAAAACAACTTTAAATAAACCTTAAATGAGTAATTTTGTATTGAATTTGTATATCTTTTATATAACATTACAGTTTCTGAGATCAAAATATAAAATATATTTGACTTCAATAATCAATGACACAATTTACCCCAATGTTTTCTGTCCAAAGGCCACGAGACCACTTTTTCAGAAAACTATATTTCTTAAATACTACAGTATATTTCAGCTCCAAAGTGATTGATCCCAGGGATGCACAACATCCTGAAATATATGTACATATTTTAGTTGGAAGCATTACTGTCATGAACGGGCTTTAAAGTCACTTTAAGTAAAAACAGGCACAACTCACCCCACTCTCCCCTATATTAGACTAGATTTAATATCACTTTTACAAGCAAGAAAGGTAAACAGGGACAGATATCACTCAAAGAGGGCATATGAGGTCCACTGAACAACCAGCAAAGCGTGGACCTCTTTTCTGAAAGGTCACCGAAATGCCTCTATGTGAATATTATCTGATTCGCCAGCGCTATGCAGATGAAAATGTCAGTGAAACTTCACTCACAGTCATTCTCAGTGTGATATCGGAGGCGCTGTGTCCAGACCTGCTTCACCTCAAAGTAGAGGACACAGTAATCCAGTACTTGGCAAATAATGTGAATGTTTTATAAAGTGAAGCCTTTTCAGTATGTCTTCAGGCAATAAACACATTCACATTGGTTGATGTTGAGGTTCTGGACTGTGGGGTGGTCAGTCCATTGTTCTGAGAACAGCAGCAGCTTCTTTGTTTAATGTGTCTGTATCTCCTTTTCTCAGTGAGGAGCTTCTTGAACAGCTAACCAGCCTTTTAGACCCACAAAATTGAGGTGTCTTCACACAGTGGAAGGATGGAAAGAAACGCTTGTGGATGTTTTCAGATCTGAAGCAAGAGTGGAGCTTGATGCTCTTGTCTTTTTTTAAATCTAATCTAATCTAACAGGGATAGGGATTATCTTCTATGTAATCTCCTCAGAATTCCATCCATATGCTCCCATTTTAAACTGTAACCACCTCAGCTTAATATATTTGAGTTGAAAACTTGGTTGGATCCTTGTTGGTGGAAGTCCAGTTCTGGTAGACTGGATATATATGGACAGTCAAAATGACTTCTGCACTCCGCTCCTTGTAAACATCTACATCAAAGTTGGTCTGAGGTCTGGACTCATCGCTCTGAGTATACCAGCACCACCATTGCTGGTGCACTGTGTTGTGATATCTTTTCTTATGGCGTCAAATGAAGAGAAGAGACGAGTTTGGATGTGAGGTTACTTTATTAAGTGCTCAGTCTACACACATCTATATCCCTCATTTCATGGCCTTCCACATGGGCTAACCAATATCTGCTAGGCATGAGCATGAGATTCCTAAGCAGACTGAGCTGTCGTAGGATGTGCTAGTCATGAACATCATAAATTTAAGCAGTTCCTGATGCCTGACCATGTTTGTGACTGACCATTTGTGTCTAACTAAACTAAAGTCTGTACAACAAGCGTTTAGACATACTATTTATTTGGATAGTATGTGGTTTTGGACACAGCTATAGCGAGACGCTCAATGAAGTGGAACCTGACCTACATTCCTTGTCTCATGCCTCATTTCTCCTTTGCTTGGTAATCTTTAAGCCTGTCCATGTACCATATGCTTCTACCAGTTTTCACTGACAGACGGCTTTGATGGAACATCAATGGGACATCAATGACGCTGGTGAGAAGGTTCACAGCTGGTCTCAAGCGTGACATTGTTGTTTTTCGTTAACACTGGAGACTTAATCTTCATAGACAATGAGAATGAAGTGAAGGGTTCAAAGGCTAAGCCATGTTTGATATTATGTGGAGCAACTACAATTAAATAACTAACATCTAGAACCTAGAAATTCTTTAGTAGATACTTGTTGGTGTAACCCAGACTAATCATACAAAGTACCAATGGATTCTTAGGTCTGTTGGTCTGATTCTGGGGTCAACTGGTTTAAAAAAAAATAGAACAACTGATAAGACAAGCACAGTCAGGTGTGATCCTGCTCAGTTGGAGCAAAAACCCAAAGCTACACTGGCCATAGGTAGGTTTGGACACCTCGTCCTTGAGAATACGTCTTCCGTTCGGCTGACGTGAGTCAGTGCAGGCACTGCTGGGACTGGAAAGTGAAACTGTCTCAGCCTAAAGCATGTGAGAGATGTGAGATTGAAAAAACTCAATACAGTCCAGACGTCCCCTAAGACTGTGACTGAAAATCGTTGGTCAAGTGTAATGAGAGTGAACCTGTTCACTATTAATAAATACTCACTGGAGCCTATTATTGAAAGAAGTCATCTTGCATATGTAATAACTGAACAACATTTTCAAATCACTGTAGATAGCATACGCAAATACAAAGTACTGTGTAAAATTCAGAGCCCCCTGAGGAGATTGGATAGAAGATGATCCATGGAAAGTGAACCTGCGAGACCATTGGTGTAGGAACTGGAGGGAATGAGGGGGACGTGTACCACCCAATATCAGAGACTGGTAGATTTGTCCCACCCAAAAAATAAACCACATAAAAAGCGGAGACAGTTTTTTTTTAAAGCGCGTTTTGGTAGCCTTCACAATTCATACGCTATGTTTGTTGTTAGCAACGGGCTCTGATTGTTAGGTGGTCCGGGTCTTTCACTTTGTAAAGGCTTGTGTTAAGATGCAGCTTCACAGTGTGGGGTAGCTTATGCCAGCTTTAAACACAAGGTCAGTGATGGGAGCAATGAATAGCAATGATGACCATATATACTGCAATAAACCAGCTTTAGTATAACGCGTTGTTATGGTAACAGACTAGGAGGGTTTGGGTTAGCTAACGTTTATATTAACTTTAGTCAGAAAGTACTCTAAAATGTAAAATGACATTACTCTCTGGCCACGCCCAAAACTGCAGACTGCTACTACACTAAATAGGTAAAATAATAAAATATAATAAATTAAATAAATAAATGAATTCATAAATAAAAGAAGTGCTGTCAGTAGTGCAGTATGTAATGTTAGAGGGTGCTGTTTGGGACACAGCCTTACTGTCTAACACTAATGTTAGTCTTGTCTAGTCAGGAAACCTTAACATATTTTTTTTTTGTCATTTCATTTCAGCATTATGCTCCAAAGATAATAATAATAATAATAATAATAATAATAATAATAATAATAATAATAATAATAATAATAATAATAATTTGGTTATATGTGTATATAATCCAGACATTGCATGTATAACTTACAGTATCATGTAATTCAGAGTATCTTGTTTAGTAAACCTTTAATCAGATTTATCGAATAATAAACAGACATACAGATAATGTTGTGTTTTGTTTATTTATTATTATTTCACTGTAATCCCACAAATGTTGTTCTACGTCACTGTACATACAGTGATTTACTACCTTACCTACAGTGGAATCAGCTTATAGGCAATATTTTAGGGGATAGGGTGGGCATTGATTCATATGTGCAAATGTGTCCCCCCAATGTGAGACCCTCTCCCACGCCCTTGTGCGAGACCACAAAAACTGTCCCCATCAGATCAACAGCACAATAGAACAATAGACCAATAGTCCAGACCTCAACAGTGCTGAGAATGATTCACAGAGTAACAAAGTATTCAGAGAAACAGATGAACTACAGTCTGTAGGTGTAGAACTACAAAGTGCTCCTATATGGTAAGAGAGTGGACCAGGTGTACCTAATGAAGTGCTCAATGAGTGTATACATATATAGTCACCCCCACTCATAGCTATAACAGTCTCCACCCACCCACAGAGTGTGTCCGTGAGAATTTGTGTTCAGTGATGTTAAGATGAAAAGGCCTGGGTTGCAATCGAAGGTCCAGTTCATCCCAAAGGTGTTCAGTGGGGTTATGGTCAGAGCTCGCTGAAGGTCACTATACGCCACAAAGCCTAAAAAAACAGGTAAGTAGGCAGTCTATCTGTCAGATAGTGAAGCTTAATTCTTCTTTGCCAAGTGTGATCGCCTCCTGGAGGTCTGGAGGGGAACGACACTGCAGTATTTATTGTTCATTGGTTCCAAAATTCAAACCTTTCCTGAGGGCAGATCAGAATGTTGTTGTTATTATTAATGAAGTTATGAAATAACTCAAGGTTGGGAGAAGAAGGACTCAACCATTTCACACTCCATAAAAACCACTCCTCTGCCCTCACCTTCTCGTGACAAACTTCGCACCCCACCACCTTCCCCGGCTCCTCCCTCTTTTCCAACCTTCCTCACTCTTTGCAGCCAAACCCGCCCAGAACTCCAGCCCCCAAGTTCCTCAGAGTGTCCCGTCCTTGCCTTGCCTTAAGTGGTCCACACTACACAAAATTTATTTTATCTAATAATATTTCAAATGTATGTTGTCTAGTATATCTTGAGTTTATATAGCCTTGCCATTTGCATATAGAAGTTACAATGTTGAATGAAGATTACAATATAACAATAATAAATAACATTTGTAGGCTGGGTATTATTTGTAGTTATATTTTCTTATATTTTTCTTAGAATTTAAATTTTCTTCTTAGTCTCAACTCCCGACACAACTACTACAAGCTCTTAATCTTGACTCTGATGCAATGTGTTCAGGTCCCTGTTTTGGAACCCCAATAAAACAAGGTTTTGATAAAACAGGTAAATAAAAAAAGCTATATTTCCCATAGATATTTTTTAGGTGCCTTGATTGAACATTTAATCTCATGCTTTAAACAATTCATATCATATTTGTATCAGATACAATCAAACAAAACGCCACAAATCCAGCTTTGTCTTGCTTATGCATTCTCACACAAACACAATCTCTGACTCAGGGCTTGTGGTCAGGAGACACGGTGGCCCACTTTCGTCTCTGGATCCTCTCCAGCTCCTCATTGCCTTTTAGGAAAGCCCCAGTCCCTCGGCGAGGAAGCAAGGGATGATTTATGGGTCACTCTCACTCACAGGACGCGGCGCAGCACAGCATTTATCTTCACCGTTTATCTAATTAACCACAGTGAAGATCCCGTCATTCACCGCAAGCTCTAATGGAGTGATGATATTGCGTCCCCAGCGCGAACTGGTGCACACACTCCTGTGCATGTTAATACAGCATTACTGTTTACTGGGGGGGCGGGGGTGGGGTGCAGTAAGGCCTGTGGAGATGTTGGGGCACATTTCGTGGTTTAGGTTTTGTGTTCAACACGTCCAACTCAGCAAAGAAACAGAAGCTGTGCACTAAAATAAGCCCACCACAAAGAGCCTGTTCTCTGTTGAGGACGTGTTGTGTTCGCCTAGTGCTCAGCAGAATGGTCCACATGCAACGCTCCACAAACACGGACCCTTTTTGTCCTGATTGACGTTTTGAGAGCATTAATTTTTTTTTGCTCACGTTTTTACAGCAATCTTGAAGTGAAAAAGAAGTGTGGAGATTGCGATCAGAGTTGGCCTTTAAATTTAGCATGTCTTTCATCTTTTTTAGATGGTGACCTAAATAAAAAGCTTTGTTCATTGTGCAGTCTGCATAGTCAGGACAGCTATGTGTTCTTCTACAGCGGCGTGCCCGGCACGTGTACTCCTAAGGCGGACCAATAATAGGCATGTTCAGCTATTTACAGCTCTATGGAGGGAACATTATTCCATTTACACCAGCATTCTGCTATAATACAGTATGTTTCGACTGCATCCTTCACTACAAACTGAAACTGTATATATATATAGTCGCTGTCCAATGGAAAACAAAATAGTAACTTTGCAGGAGAGGCCAAAAACAATCATTACTTTCAATGTAAGTCAATGTAAACAGCTCAAAACAAAAGTGATTTTAAAGCATTTCTATTGGTCCATTTATCATGGAAATTGTAAACAATGTCAATGGCAGCTACTGTGTTGAACTGATTTTAAAAAATTAAAATCGAGACATGTTTTCATTGGACAGCAACGATATACAGTATATATATGAGCTTGAGTGACATCATATTCTTAATCCATAGGGTATATATATACACACTACCGGTCAAAGGTTTAACGTTTCAATGGTAGTACTATATATATATATATATATATATATATATATATATATATATATATATATATATATATATATATATATATATATATATATATATATGGAGTGAACAGAAATCACTCCAGAGAGTGGTGAGGACAGCAGGATCTCACTTCCACCTGTACAAGATCTGTACCCATCACGGTGCCACAGCAGAGCCACCAAGATGGTCAGAGATCCCACCCACCCAGCTCACGGACTGTTCAGACTGCTGCCCTCTGGAAAACGCTACCACAGCATGCGGTGCAGGACTTCCAGACTGAGCAAAAGTTTCTTTCCACAAGCCATCAGACTGCTCAACACTTCCTGATGAGCAGACTCATCAGATCTGTTAAACTCCTGAACATATACCTACTTCATACTCAGTTGGTCCTCCACTTTATGCTGCTAATTTTGTGCAATAGACTCATTATTTCTTTCTAAACCTAAGCACTCTAAAATTGTAAAATTTACAAAACTTATCTTAAATCTTATGTTTACATTGTTAGTGTGCAATAATTTGTCAGAACTGTGCAATATATATATTCCCTTTAAGTGCAATACGTCTGCAAAAACACTTTTTTGAAGTATATCTATCTATATAGAGTATATCTCACTATTTATCACATACACTCTTTCTATATTCTCCACTGCACTGTCATGTTGTTATTTATTTGTCATGTTAGTTGTATGTCTTGTGTTTTTATATATCTGCACATTGGAGTTTGGAGAAATGCAATATCGTTCAGCTATGCACTCAGTTGTAAAGTCTAAATGACAATAAAGTTCACTTTGACTTTGACTTTAATATATATATATATATATATATATATATATATATATATATATATATATATATATATATATATATATATTTACTTGAGTGACATCCCATTCTTAATCCATAGGGTTTTTAATATGTCGGCCCACCCTCTGCAGCTATAACAGCTTCAGCTCTTCTGGGAAGGTTTTCCACACAGTTTAGGAGAGTGTTTATGGGAATGTTTGACCGTTCTTTCAAAAGGGCATTTGTGAGGTCAGACACTGATGTTGGACAAGAAGGCGTGGCTCGCAGTCTCCGCCCTTATTCATTTCTAAGGTCATCTATTAGGTTGAGGTCAGGACTCTGCTTTGTGCACTGGTGTGCAGTCAAGTTGGAACAGGAAGGGGCCATCCCCAAACTGTTCCCACAAAGTTAGGAGCATGAAACTGTCCAGAATGTCTTGGTCTGCTGAAGCATTAGGAGTTTCTTTCACTGGAACTGAGGGACCAAGCCAATTTCCTGAAAAGCAACCAATAATTCCCCCTCCACCAAACTTTACACTCAGCACAATGCAGTCGGACAAGTATCGTTCTCCTGGCAACCAGGAAACCCAGCCTCGTCCAATGGATTGCCAGAAAGGAGAAGCGTGATTGGTCATTCTAGAGAACATGTCTCCACTGCTCTTTACACCACCACATCCGATGCTTTGCATTGCACTTGGTGATGTAAGGCTTGGATGCAGCTGCTCAGCCATGGAAACCCATCCAATGAAGCTCTCTACGCTATGTTCTTGAGCTAATCTGAGGTCCACATGAAGTCGGGAGGTCTGTAGCTATTGACTACAGAAAGTTTTAGAGAACGTTCTAGAAGAAAATAGCACAAAGTTCAAGTAGCACAAGTCCAACAGCTTAGGTACTAAAACTTAAGAACTAAGAGGTTTCTAAAAACCTTTAAAACCTTACACTAGCATACAACTTTTGCATTACATGGATGTTCTTTATGCTTGGTTCTAAAAAGGTTCTAAAGAAGGTCTTTCTATGTTCACCAAAAATACTGAAATACTGAAGGGTTCTTCAGGGAACCACAAATGTTTTTTATTGCATCTACATTTTAACAGCGCATCTGTTTTTCAACCCACATTAAAGGGGTAGTAAATGACTGAAGGATGAGAAAAACAAAACAGACTATAGAACCAAGAAAAACAAACTTGAGTCTTTCCTAAATGCTAATAAATTCATCAAAGACTAGCAACAATTGAACAATAGCTTGTTGCCACCGGCGCATGAGTGCACACAAGTCTGCACTGATGGTCTGCATTGATTTTCACGGCAGCTGATGAGCACATGCAGGAACAATACCCCAACAAGAACAACTGTTATTCATCATGAGTGGACCAATAGAATAGAAATGCTCTAAAATAGCTTGGAAAGATTTCTGGTTCCATTGACTTCCATTAAAAGTAAAGACAGTTTTTGTCCTCTCCTGTAAAGTTGCCATTCTGGAGATACACTATGTATACGATATACATTAATCTAAAATTGTTGCCGCTTGTGTTTAGGCAGGTCAGTTAAACCGTTAAACAATAACTGGCCATTTCACTGAGGCTTATTTTAGGGCTAAATGAAGTGTGTAGTGAAGGGAACTGCTCAGCAGCTGGATCGTTACCCATTAGTGCGCTTCACACTGACCTACTTGTGGCGTGATGCGGTAAACAGCGTGCACGCGTGGCGCAGTGAAAAAAAAGATTGGTTCCAAACAAAGAAAAGAGAGAGAGCGAGAGAGAGGGAAAGAGAAAGAACACTGCATGGCATAGTTGAAGAAACGACAGAAGCTTTGCAGAAGCTGAAAAAGATCATAGTGGCTGGAAAGGAAAGTGGATCAATGCCATTGAAAAGTGTGTTTCATACAGCAGGCGAGCGGAGCGTATAAGAAAACGAAGACGATTATGCATCTATTACGGCAATCTTCCAAACTGCTGCACTCTTTGTTAATCAATACGAGAGTTCAATTGCGTCCGACTGCCTTAATGATCTCGTTGCCTTCCTGAGCGATGCGCTTCACGCCCAAACGGCAAGGCTAATTTGCTCTCTCAGCAACACGATAAGCTTTCATCAACCAGACACTACATCTTAACTTAGAGATTCTTCACAGAGGAAAAAAAAAAGGTGGCTGAGCTTCTCAATCAATTCTCAATTCTCAGTTCTCGTTAGTGGAACCATCAGCTTAGCACGCTGTGAAAGTCAGGTACCAAAATAACCCTATTTATCTTATTTATTAATCCTGATGGAGGATAAAAATAAGCCAATACTTTAGAGTCTGGGATCTGATACATACAGCAGTCATTACTATGTCTGGAAACTGAACTGAAGCAGTAAGCAGCTTCTCATTCCTTCAACACCCATGTGGGAAGACGGTTCCCGTCCAAGTGTGGAGGCGAAAGATTACTGTGTTTCAGAAACTGGTGAAGTTATTGTCCTGCAAAGAAAACAACTAAGGAGTAGAGGCAATGGCTGGAACTGGGTTCAGAACTGTCCAGCTCATTATTAACACCTGGAAGGAGAGTGGAGAACCTCAACTGTACTGAAGAACTGTGGTTGAAAATGATCCTGAATGGCGGTCAATTAAACTCTTGATGAAGCTGAATGGTAAACAATGGACAGTAGAACTCACGACTGAGAGCACATGAGAGCTTACGTGTGGACAGAAGAAAACCACTTGTTAGTGAGACTCATTTGTAAAGTAGGCTTCAGTTTGCTGGGGAGCATAAAGACTGGACTCTGGAGTGATGGATATTCACACTATTTTCCATGACAACACTGGGGGGGGCATCTTTGTTTACTTTGTGTAAGAACTTCTGGTGTGACCGCGGATACATTGATACTAATTACAAGCAAAACAACAACAAACATAAAATGACTAGCATAACATGTTGAGTTAGAGGGAGTCAGTAATTGGAAGAAGATGAAAACTTGGCTTGAACAACAGAGATACAAACACAGCACATAAAGATCAGAGTGTTGGGGGGCCGCCTTCCAAAGAAGAGGACCTGCGTCTCTGACTGAAGCTCTAAATTTAAGACATCCACCCAAACCTCCGTATGTCTGATCTTACCATTCTGTGGAGGAGAACCAGCACCAGAGCCTCCTTATCCAGAGAAATGTCTCGCTTATGAAGCTCAGAGGAAGCAGACGTGTTGGGTGCTGGTGAGTCTATCAGTTCAGTAACTGTTTTCTGATCAGTGTCCACTGCGCTAGGCTATCTGGACTGTAACTAACACCCACGCAGAGTGGCTCGGGCAGCTGTCTGGACTTGGGTTTAACCGGCTTTCAGAAATATAAACTCACCGTCTGTGTGTAGGAGGACACGCCCACCTTCCCACTGTGCAGGTACTGATACGCTTCAGTACTTTTATAGTTTTTCATTACTGAACCGTCTACACCTTCCGAGAGTACAGAGTAATTAAACATGTCTCCATGTAACTGTACTCATTTTGGTTAGCTGAGCGGAAGTTCTAACACAAAGGTGGAAGAAACACACGCTTAAAAGTGGGTGTGGTGAAATACGGTGAATAGCAATGGTCAAAAGTCAATCTGTACCTTAAGCCTGTACCTTTGAGCTTCAGGTACAGCTCAGCTTGACCAGCCATCTCTTATGATGCATGGAAAACAAGCGACAAGACTCTTGTCTGTCCTGGAGCCCAGATGGTGGAATGAACTTCCATTGGCTGTCCGAGCAGCAGACTACTGTATTACTGAAATGCACGTATGCAACTGCACTTAACTCCTTATCTTCTGGTTAGGAACGCTGGCTTGGTATTAGTAGGTATTGCACTTGTGCTGTATCTAATCCAGGTATCAGCACTGATGCTTGTTTCTGGCAGTCGTTGAGCTTAAGGGTAGTTTGTACTAGCTAGAGATGGACATACTCCATGTATACTACATACATATATGGGTGATTCTTCAATTGTGGGCTCTTTTTGCCACCTTAACTTTTATAAAGGAATGTATTTCACTTGAATTTCATTATTAAATCACACTGTTAGACTTAATTATATTTAATTTTTTAATAATTTAAAAGATACTGATGGTGAAATTGAAAACCTGTCATTACCATCAACAAATGTCATTATCATCTCAACAGGTTATGTGTTGGTAATGATGTGTTGCCAATTTTCACTTTTTTAAAGAAAAAAGCTAGCTAGGCAATGGATTTGCTAAAGCTAGTTAACAGCTAGAACAAGCTGCTCTTTAAATACACATAAATAAATAATGTGTAAATGTAATGTTTAGTTATAAATAAATAAATAATGTGTAAATGTAATGTTTAGTTATAAATTGTCACGCATACGGCTGTCCCTGACACTGACTCGCTTCCAAACTCCATTTCCCATAATGCACATTCCGATGACGTCACTCCCACCTGTCCCAACCCAACCAATCACACCCCGTGCGCACGTTCAGTCTCACCTGAGTTCTAACTACACACAGCTGTTTGTTATTTCCAAACTCCCCATATATACCCTACTCACACACTACCATTTGCGAAGTTTTGCCAACCTGGTTGCATTGCTGAGCGTTTTCTTGTTACCCTTCTCATTGAGTATTCTGGTTTTGACTCCTTCTGTTTTTTCGACTCTTCTCTCTTGTCTTCTCCTACGGATTCTGGTCGCCTGGTTATTTCTCCGCTTTTGGCTCTGATCTCCCTTCTGTCCTTTGACGTTCCCTTCGGATCTCCCTCTTGACTTGTTTGCTCCGTTCTCTGCCTTTCTGGTTTCTACCTTGGACTGCTTTCTGGTATACGATTATAGCTCAACCCCGTATTGTTTGTTTACTGCCCTGTTTAAACTGCTGACTCTGTTAATAAACCCAGCGTGACCTGTAGCCCTGCAAGCGTCGTGCCGAATTCTTTGTTTCTGACATAAATAAATAAATGATGTGTAAATGTAATGTTTCGTTGTAAATAAATAAATAATATGTAAATGTAATGTTTAGTTGTAAATTAATAAATAAAAAAATAATGTGTAAATGTAATGTTTTGTTGTAAATATATAAATGTTTAAATGTTTTGTTATAGATAAATAAATAATGTGTAAATGTAATGTTTGGTTGTAAATAAATAGATAATGTGTAAATGTAATGTGTAGGTATAAATAAATAAATAAAGTATAAATGTAATGTTTAGATGTAAGTAAATAAATAAATAATGTATAAATGTAATGTTTAGTTGTAAGTAAATGAATAAATAATGTGTAAATGTAATGTTTAGTTGAAAATAAATAAATAATGTGTAAATGTAATGTTTAGTTGAAAATAAATAAATAATGTGTAAATGTAATGTTTAGTTGAAAATAAATAAATGTGTAAATGTAATGTTTAGTTGTAAATAAATAAATAAATTATGTGTAAATGTAATGTTTAGTTGAAAATAAATAAATAATGTGTAAATGTAATGTTTAGTTGAAAATAAATAAATAAATAATGTGTAAATGTAATGTTTAGTTATAAATAAATAAATAATGTGTAAATGTAATGTTTAGTTGTAAAGCACTGCCGTACTGATGTAAACGGTAATGACTCTGAATAAATGTACTCTATGATCAGGAGCAATACACCATTCAGTTACTCCCATTTACACACATTAACATGTCACTCTTCACACATGGCTGTCATGTGAGTCATGGTTACAACATAAACAAGTGCTACCTTTAAATAATTCCCTGCAGAGGTCATACACTGTTGCGGTAAGGACGATAATGTTGGGGATGATCATATTTTGCTCAAAAATATGTATACGTTTTACAAATATGAAACTAAACAGTACATTTTGTTTATTTTAAGTTTTTATGAAACTCACAAGTTTATCACTTTTTAGCATTTTATTGGGACCCAGACGTTTTAAAATCTGGGTCGGGGACAAGGCCAAAGTAGCAAAATATTTATGTTTGAATCATTATAAAAAATGGAAATCATAATTATTTTGGTGATGAAAGGAATGATCTTTTTAATACCAAAAATAAAGTAATTTTAAGACAAATATATAACCTATGGATGTAAAAGTTCCCCTAATTGAAGAATCACCCACATACTGAACAGAAAGAACTTAAGTCGCTCTGGATAATATAAATGTACATGTAAATAGATAAAGGTCATGTGGTCTGATGAATCCAGACTGACCCTATTCCAGAGTGATGGGAACGTCAGGTTTAAGATGCACCCATCATGCATAGTGTCCAATGTACAAGCCTCTGGAGGCAGTCTTATAAACTGGGGGGTTTGAGTTGGTCAAGTCGAGGCTCAGCAGAATTAATTGGTAATAAAATAAAGTCAGCTGACCACTTGAATGTACTGAATGACCAGATTATCCCGTCAATGAGTTTCTGAATTCCAAGATTCATCATTTTCACCATTGGCTCTGCCAATCCTGAGGAAATACCTGGCTTTATTTGTTCATATATAACTAATGATTGATTAATTGGTTGCTTCAGTGATTCAGTGATTGAGGAGGTATTTATATTATTAATATTGAAGGAAATTGAAGAAATTACATACAAACATTAGGGAAGCCTTTCAAATGTACATAATTCACAAAACACTTAGTTATATGTAAAAGATATATTAAGATATATTTAATTTTTCTGCGTTGTATGAACCCAGCAGCTGCCGTTTACATTGTGTGCAAATTTCATGATGAATGGACCAATAGAAATGTTTCAATACAGCTTAGAAAATATTCTGGTTCCATTGACTTACATTATAAAAGTAAAGACTGTTTCTTTCCACTTCTGTAATGATATGTAAAAACTGAAAATGTAATAATTTACAGATGTTTGTTAATATAATATGGTTTATACTGCCACGCTCTGCTTTCTCCTGCCTGTCTATGTCTTTGTTACACTCTTCTGTCATGTTCCATGTGCTTATGTTCGTTTTGGTGATGTTACCAGTTTCCTATACCCTTCATATACCCTCTGTTTGCTCCCTGTCCAAAGCCAGCTTGTTAACTGTGCCCTGTTCCTCGTGGTTTGTAGCCTGTGTTTTGTTTTTCTAAGACCTGTATATTGTGATTTTGTAGTTTGTTACTTTACTGTGTTCCTTTGTTTGCCTGGTTTGTTTTGTCCATAGTTCTTTTGTTCGAATAAGAATTCGCATTCTTATAAAAGATGTTAATTTTGTTTATACTGTCCAAAGAATCATACATATCTCCATATCTCCATGCTGATATTCAGTTTTTTGTTTTATATTTATATGCGCCAGCTGCTCTTTATATCCTGTGAAAGACAATGATAATAATGAATGGACCAATAGAAATGCTCCACTATGAAAAGAGATGATATGCTAAACATAATATATAACTAAAGAAGAGACAATGACCTAACATAGAACCTTCCACTGACAATATCACTGTCAGTGGAGCAAAGTAGACAAACAGTGTTCTGCTGAAAACATCTCAACATCCCCTGCACTCCCCAACTAAGCCTCCACGTTTCCCTGCTCCACATGTCCTGCCTGGGGCTGTGGGTGATATGGAATGGAAGGAAGCTGATTTCGCATTCATTCTTTTTTTCTTTTCCCAGGGAGGAAGACAGGGAAAACAAAAGCCCTAAGCTGGATCTTCTCATCCATGAATATCCCTAGATCTCCTACTCTTCCCATGATCATGTCAGAACTTGCACTCGTTCTCACCTCCCTAAGCCTCGGAGAACAGGACTTTGTCTCCTAAGCTTTAGAACCCAGTCCAGGCTGAGGAACATGCTTTCAGACCTTTAACCTCCAACTCTGCAAGGGGTTTGAAACTTGAACCTTGAGATGATGCAGCCTCAGCACCGACGAGAGAGACTTATAGTTTACCTGTACACAGGTAGGTGAAGGTAGTGTTACAGTTTACCTGTACACAGGTAGGTGAAGGTAGTGTTACAGTTTACCTGTACACAGGTAGGTGAAGGTAGTGTTACAGTTTACCTGTACACAGGTAGGTGAAGGTAGTGTTAGGAGTTTCACCCAAGGACTCTTATTGGTATAGTGTAAGGTGATTACCCAGGTGGGGAATGGAACCCCAGTCTACAGCATGAAGTACAGCAGTTCTTCTAGTTTTTCTGCTGCCTCAGTTTCCACAGAATCTCAATCTCTTCATTATCTCGTTCCTTCCTCATGTGTGATGCTGCAGAAATGTAGGCCGCGTGCAGGAGGCCAGGCTCGATTCCAGGTGCGCAGAATAATGCCCGAGTCGTGTGAGGCTCCCCCTCAGCCCCTCTCCACTGTTTTCATTGCAGAGAAACATCAAACGACGCCACGTGCCGGGATGCTCCTAAATATAGCAGCGGTGGAGCGCAGAGCTCCTCAGAGGACCTTATTAATAAACCAGAAATCATTTATTTTTAATTCTCTGCTGAAATATAATCAGAGCCTCATAACACCAGAATGTAAGAGATGTTTAGAGTGCACTCCGTTATCCCAGTCACTGCCTGCCATGCGACACCCCCCCAGGCTCTGAAACCGACTTTGATTTAAACCATCATTCGAGATAATAAATCAAAGTAGAATAAGACTTGTGTCACGTCTCAAATGGTCATCTACTCCCAACATGGTTCCTGAATCACAACATAGAACACTGTTAAAGGGGAACCGGACTTGAAATGGATTTCAGACACCATGGCGCTCGTTACTGTGTCACAGATTTGCATAAAAACTATAGACGTCATGTCTCCAGATCACTGTAACCGCTGACTGCACACACGAGAAGAGCTGACTTCCATCTGGAACAGATCTGAAGCGAGGTCTGAGGAAACGCTCCCAAAGCTGGGCTCAGTAATCCTCCTCCAACAAAACAAAGCCCTGCATTATGGGTATCCCTGGGGTACATCAGGTACATTTTCGGATACCACTGCAAAATAGTGAAAACCCAAAATAGTGCATTACGTGGAGAAGAGGTCACAGTTTTGGACGCATCTGTGTCTAAAACCCTGCGTGGGCAACACAGTATATGCTCCTCACACGGGGCACCAATTATGTTAGCTTCATGTTCCCAGTGAAATAACAAAGATTGGATTCAAAGTACTTTAGCATTACCTCGTTTACTTCTGCCATCATATGTTTGCTTTCTGTTTACTTGTTTTACTCACCCTATGTTTGTTTTTCCTTCCCTCTGCCTCACCTGTACACCTGCCTTATTCAGAACAGTTAAAGGTGCAGTTATGATTTCCATCCAATCAACTTTTGTCAAATATCTCTTCAGGCCCCACTTTGTCAGCATGGACCACGCTAGGAAGTAAGACGAAAAGGTAGGGGGGGCGAACTCAGAGGGCTTGGGCTGGAGTTCCGTGTGGCTTGGTGCTTGTGCGTGAACAGTGAACACCCCATAACCCCCCCACCGGTCTTTGGGATAAAGATGAAATGTAGGGAGGAGATGGGGAGGTGGTGGGTGCGCTGTTGTTCGGCACTGCATGGGGTTGAGAATGGGGTTGTATATGAAGTAGGTAGAGGTAATTAGGGCGTGGTCTAGCTCCCAAAACTTAGTTACATGGTAACTCCACTAACATGCCGGATACAGTGTCTGGTGTTGGTACACAGTCCTGGATCTGTTTATAGAAAATAAACATATATTATTCCAGCTAATCAGTAGCATGGGGCATTGACGCTGGTGCACTGGACAGGGGGAAGTGGATGTATTGTCAAGAAGGAGAAACGGTCTAGAAACATTCTGTTACATTCTGGGTCCTAGTTGTATATGTTTCACTAATAACAAAACATTTTTCCTGAAGTATATTTGCACATATCTGTGTGAACGTGTAGAGCTGTAATTAACAAAAAAATTTAATAAAAAAAAAAAAAGTTAAATTCGAACAAGAGGCTGGGAGAAAGACTGAGGGGCCAGCATGGGACCACTGCCTCATTTATGTTGTAATGGATGGAAAAATTTGAACAAGAAGCCAAACTAGAATCAAAAGGTCAGACCAGAACCAATAGGCTAGACCAGAACCAATAGGCTAGAACAGAATCAATGGGCTAGAGCAGAACCAATAGGCCAGAGCAGAACCAATAGGCTAGAGCAGAACCAATAGGCTAGAGCAGAACCAATAGGCTAGACCAGAACCAATAGGCCAGAGCAGAACCAATAGGCTAGAGCAGAACCAATAGGCTAGAGCAAAACCAATAGGCCAGAGCAGAACCAATAGGCCAGAGCAGAACCAATAGGCTAGAGCAGAACCAATAGGCCAGAGCAGAACCAATAGGCTAGAGCAGAACCAATAGGCCAGACCAGAACTAATAGTCATGTCCTGTTTGGGCTGGTTTCCTAATGTTTGTGGGAGCAGCAGCAACTGTAGGAGCGGGCTTGCTAACCCACAATCTAACTAACATTAATAATATTACTTATGTTACTTACATTGTTTGCTCTAATGTTATATTATTGTATTTGGCTGTACAACAACCATGAAGAACTATAAAAACAAGTTTGCTAACCCAGGCTCATATCCCTTAGCAATGCCCAACGTTAAAATTGGGGGCGGGGCTTCTGCAGGAGCGAGCACTGACAGAAGGGAATTTTCTGTTGAACTTGACCACTGCTCTATGAATGGACTGATAGAAATGAACTAAAAACCCATTAGAATTAAAAAATAAATAAAAAAAAGAATGAACTTGCATTGAAAGTTAAGAATGTTTTTGTTCTCTCCTGTAAAGTCAAGACATGTTTATCTTTGGACAGCGACAAATATCAAATATCAAAAACTGTTCTCCAGGATTGTATACTGCACCTTTAATTGCCCAGCCATACTGTTGTTGGCTGTCAATGCAAGATAGTCCATATCCTGAGTGTAATTCTACCACAGTTCAGCAGCACATTAAAGAAATCATGCATATGCATATTACGTGACTGAGCATCTTGAAAGCTCTTTAACACAGTTGGGTGGAACATAATGTTTCAAAATAAATCCTGTGTAAGTTGTGGAGGTCTTTCACCCACAATCTTAAGTGGAATCTGACTGGAAGTGATGGAAACCATTGGCCCCAATCAGAAGCTAGAAGTTGAAGGTAACATATTATGTAGACAGATGGTACCATTAATACTCTCACCCATATATTTGCCACCAAAGTCTTCACCCTCTTGTACACCCAAGGCTTGAATCTACCATGTTTCTATATGGTGCCCTGCATTGTCAGAGGTGGAGGCCTTAAAGCTCTGGATAGATCTTTGGATATTTTTTCCAGGCCTTAATGGAGAATCACTCACTGGTGATTCAGTAATGCGTAGTGATTAAAACTACATACTACCTGGACACTAGTTAGGCTGGTGTAGCGGTCACAGTGGGACATCTGGTAGAACATACAGATGGAGATGAGCAGTGATGGCAGTATGTACACACACGCACTCTCATATTGATAAAAGAAAGTGCAAATTGATGACTAAGCGCTTGTGAGTGGGATGTGTCATCAGCAATTTTTTTTCGGGCACACCAGCTGCTAGAAAAGACAAGCTGTTCTTCTACTATCAATCCTTTCTCTGACTAGACATCTTCTCCTGCTATAGGAATTATGAAGCTGTCCACATGTTCTCAGAAGTCCCAACCATCCATCCATCTTCCTGTAAGTCAGGGTCACTGGGGGGCTGGAGCCAATCCTAGCATCATTGGGCAAAGGCAGGGTACACCATGGACAGATCACCTGTCCTTCAGCGTGGCCAACACCTACGGGCAGTTTAGAGTGAGGATCCTAACATGCATGTGTTTGGACTGTGGGAGGAAACCGGAGTACCCGGAGAAAATTATTAATGTTCCTGGAGTGTTTAAACACTGTGTCCACTCATTGTCCACTCTATTAGACACTCCTACTACTTGTAGGTCCACCTTGTAGATGTAAAGTCAGAGACAGTAGCTCATCTGCTGCTGCACAGTTTGTGTTCCTCAAGTTCTTCATCAGTGGACACAGGACGCTGCTCACAGGACACTGTTATCTGGAGAGTTCTGGTTGGTGGACTAATCTCAGTCCAGCAGTGACACTGAGGTGTTTAAACACTCCAGCAGCAGCACTGCTGTATCTTATCCAGTCACACCAGCGCAACACACTCACTAACACACAGGTACTGAGAATGATCCATCACCCAAATAATACCTGCTCTGTGGTGGTCCTATGGGGGTCCTGACCATTGAAGAACTGAGTAACAAAGTATACAGAGAAACAGATGGACTACAGTGTGTAAGTGTAAAACTACAAAGAAGCGAAGTGCTCCTACATGGTAATAATATGATAAGGTTGATTATAAGTTTGGACACAGGGTCGGTGAGTGCATCTTGGACTTCTGGAAAACAAGGTGGTATTTCTTTACACCAAACTGGCTCCGACGTCTGGAACTCAAATGATGTATGGTTCATTTCACTGTCACTTCCTTATTATGCTGGTACGTAGGTAATCTCCTCTGTAGGGCATAAAATCTGGCTCCTGGAGGCCCAAGTAATTGCTTAAATGCATCTGTTTTTAGTTTCACAACCAAAATGTAACAATGAAACAAAATCTTATTTTAAAACCTGTGTAGCCGCTGTCCAATGAAAACAAGTATCTCCAAAATTGCAACTTTACAGAGACAAAAAACATACTTTACTTTCAATGTAAGTCAATGGAACCAGAATTCTCACCAAGCTATTATATATTATATATATATAATAGAACTCATTAATAATCCTCTGATGGCCTAGAAAATCCTGAGGACCACGACTCCCCTTCCCCAGTGGACTGCGGGTTCTTCTGTTTGTAATAAATATCAACACATGACCAATTCTATGTAAGCCCATACAGCCAGAAATATCAAAGCTGACCAAATATTTGAGCTATATATTAACATCGACCGTCGATCTGTTTAGGTCTCTGCTAACTCCAACGGTTGGGGGGAACATTGCGGAAGCTAGGCATTAAAAATCAAGCTAAGATGACGAGACTTTGCCAAAAGAAAACAAACTAAACTGATGGCAGTACGTAGCTGATGGACTCACGTCAGACAATTTCAACAAATAATACAAACACAAAACCACTGTATTTCACCCAAGGCCCCACTTGCGGCTCCATAATGCACAGTCAGAGTAGCACAGTGGGTAGTGCTGTTGGCTTACAGCTCGAAGGGCCTGGGTTCTATTCTCTACTAAGGCTGTGTCTACATGTGCAAGAGAATGTAGGTGTGTCTTCCCTGTGAGGGACTGGTCGGCTGTCGCAAGTAGTTTCCTGCCGTCTGCCCAGTGAGTGCTGGGCTAGACTACAGCACCCCCATACCCAGCATGAGTACTGGCTGGCTATTCCAGTGTATACTGGCTGCTAACTCATATTCCATTTCAGTTCTGATGCTAGATTCAGTGGTAACATTTTTTGGTTTAACAGGTCTTTCTTCTAAACATAACCCGCCAGGCTCATTTTGTGACTCGCCAGGGACCCCACCCCCCTTTACGTAGAGCAATATTTTGGCCGTCTAGGGTGTGGTGCATCACACTTACAACCGTGTTACTCTCCACAGTGAGTACAAATGTTGATGTGCCATAGTTACCTACTTACCTACAAAGATATGATGTGACATCACAGATTTATTTTATAGTATTTGATTGATATTATTCGATATGACTGATTTTCTAATGTTGTACACAATGATTTGAGAACCACTGGGTTTCTTACTGGTACCCAACAAATGACTATGGGGCCTTTAAGGAGTCCATGCTGGTTCAAACACCCTTCCAGACCTGCAAACCACACATTGGCTTGATTGCTGAGCTGTGAATGTGGATATGGTAACCTGACGTCGGGAGGCTGTTTGAAACAGTCACGTTTGGGACAGAGAACATCAAACGACCTTTCCCCAGCCCTGCACTCCAAGGGAGATCCTTCGTTTCCAGCGATGACGTGCGCAGCGAGCGGCCGTTTGAACCGTTTTGAAGCAACAGCACTAATTGGCTTCCTCTCACCCGGCCCCCCGGTTTCTGCCTTTCATTCCCGTGTTCAGTCAGACGTACAGATGTTTGGGGACTCGCTACTGGCAGCATCTCCTGCGCTCCCTCGGCCTGCGCTGTCAGGGCATTAATCAGGCCACTGGTGACAGTTTCAAAACGCTTAATGATGATCTGCTCTGGAGCGCAGCCCTGTCAGCTCACCCGGCCAACTCCTATCAAACTGTTACAGCCTGTCTCACCCGCCTCACTTTCCCCACACATGCTGTTTATTAAGGCATCTACAGCTCGTGTGAAAGTCTCTGGGCCGTCATTACAGCAGCGGCGGAGCCATTTGGTCCTTTTCTGCAGGCAGAGTGTGTTTATTTAACTGGTTTATCTTCAGCTTCGCTACCTTTAGGATATTAGAGTGGAGTAGCCAGGTGTAGGTCGCATACTCAGGCTGATAACAGGGCTAACGAATCAATTAGAAAATAATCTTTATTAGTTTATTAGTATTTGTCGTCTGACGTTGTCTCAAGTCTTCAGAACACAATCAATGGATTAGTGGTTGAATTAACCTGCTGCGATCCAGGTTTAGACCCTCCAGCTGTGATTAATCCAGATTTAGACACTCCAACTATGATTAATCCAGGTTAAGATGTTCAGACTGTGATTAATCCAGGGTTAGCTATTTAGACTGGGGTTTATCCAGATTTGGAGACATACTCTGGGATTAATCTAGGTTTAGGTACTCAGTCTGTGATTAATCCAGGTTTAGATATTTAAGATATGATTAATCCAGGTTTAGCTTTTCAGACTGTGATTAATCCAGGTTTAGCTATTTAGACTGGGTTTAATCCAGATTTAGAGACATACACTGGAATTAATCTAGGTTTAGGTACTCAGTCTGTGATTAATCCAAGTTTAGATATTAAGGATGTGATTCATTCAAGTTTGACTCTTTAGACTGGTATTAATCCAGGCTGAGAGAGGTACACTAGGATTAATTCAGGATTAGATACTCAGACTGTGATTAATCCAGGTTTAGATATATTAAGGATGTGATTTATCCAGGTTTAGCTCTTTAGACTGGGATAAATACAGGTTTAAAGAATCGACTGGGATTAATCCAAGTTTAACTCTTTAGACTGTGATTAATCCAGGTTTAGATATTTAGGCTATGATTAATCCAGGTTTAGCTCTTTAGACTGGGATTAATCCAGGTTTAAAGAATCGACTGGGATTAATCCAGGTTTAATTCTTTAGACTGTGATTAATCCAGGTTTAGATATTTAGGCTATGATTAATCCAGGTTTAGCTCTTCAGACTATAAATAATTCAGGTTTAGGTACTCAGACTGTGATTAATCCAGGTTTAGATAATTGACTGTGATTAATGCAGGTTTAGAGAATCGACTGTTATTAATCCAGGTTTAGAGAATCGACTGTTATTAATCCAGGTTTAGAGAACTGACTGTGATTAATGCAGGTTTAGAGACTCAAACTAGGATTCATTCAGGTTTAGGTACTCAGACTGTGATTAATCCAGGTTTAGATAATTGACTGTGATTAATGCAGGTTTAGAGAATCGACTGTTATTAATCCAGGTTTAGAAACTCAAACTAGGATTCATTCAGGTTTAGGTACTCAGACTGTGATTAATGCAGGTTTAGAGAATCGACTGTTATTAATCCAGGTTTAGAGAATCAAACTAGGATTAATTCAGGTTTAGGTACTCAGACTGTGATTATTCCAGGTTTAGGTACTCAGACTATGATTAATCCAGGTGTAGGTACTCAGACTATTCCAGGGTAAGAGAATCGGACTGACATTAATCCAGGTTTAGATACTTGGGCTGTAATTTATCCAGGTTTAGATATTTAAAATGTGCTTAATCCAGGTTTAGACTAAACATTCTAGGGTTGTATACACATGCAGTGATGAATTTAGATTTATAAGCCCAGGCTATAATTATTTCAGGTTTACATCTTCCGACTGAGAACAATCCAGGTTTAGATATTTAGACTTGTGATATTCCAGATTTAGATACTCAGACTGTGATTAATACAGGTTTGCATACTCAGCATGGCCACGTCACACAAGTTTTTATAGGCCAGCGGCTACCAGTAGCAGGATCCTACAGTGCCGTGGTGTCTGAGTTATTGGGCGCATAGGATCTTACCAGCCCTCACATTCACTGCACAGAAGCAGAAACCCAGCAGCTGTAGAGATCGCTACCCAGTGATACTAAACAGGATAGCAGGCTGGTCATCAGTAGCTATACAACTGACAGTGGACACCAACACTTGCACGCTTACATCTGAACAAGCTGGTAGCAGGATGCTACCATACATAACATGGAATCGGGGCAGTCATGGGCTGGAGGTTCAGGAACCAGCCTTGTGACCGAAGGTTGTCAGTTCGATCCCCTGAACCGACAGGACACCATCGAAGTGCCCTTGAGCAAGGCACCCAATACCTCACTGCTCCCTATGTGCTGTGAATGGGGCAAGTGTGCTCACTGCCCCCTAGTGTATGTGTTCACTAGTGTGTGTATATGTGGGCGTTTCACTGGACGGATGTGTTAAATGCAGAGGTCAAATTCTGCCTTTGCAAACACAAATATTAAAAATTCTATTCTAGAAATATGGTTTAGGGTCAGGCAGTTGACCATCGGCCTTTGCTATGTTGTTACATAAGCACAGGGAAAATAAGGTCTGGACAAGCAGTTGGCTATTCACTTACACACATACACACTAATCCTCTGGGTCTACATGTGAAAACTGATGCACTGTGGTGTGTTGTGATTGCCAGCTTAGGAAAAGAAGGGCATTCGAAAACATGCTGTTGTCCAAAACAAATAAATAAACAAGAAGGAAAAACAAACAAATAGTCATTTCAACAGAGAAAGCTAAAATGCTGTTAAATGTACACACAGCACAGTGAACACTTCATATGCTTCCTTATGAAAAAGAATACAATGCTGTGTATACAGTATTTAAATTAAACATTTTGTAATAGTAATAATTGAAACTGGTAGAGAACATATAGGCCCTTAAAACTCTACATTTCCAACTATTTGCTAAATGCTAGTGTGAGTTGAGCGTCTAGTCTCTAGTAAAGTGTTCTAGTTTCATTTTATTAGCTGTAAGGCATCATGCATAAACATAAACCCCACCAAAAACCCAGTCAGAGCTCTTCATAATAGATATATAAAATATATAAGCTATATAATGGATATATAAACCCTTTAAATGATTGGTTAACCTAGTTCTTGCTATGGTGGCCATCAGGTTTAAACTCCAGCATTGGAGTTTCAGCAGTTTATACTACTCATTAAACGGTCCTACCAAGCTGGATCCTATTATTAGTACAGTGTAGTGTTGATCTATGATGAGCTGACTTAGGCTATCAGAACTTCTTAATTATTTTTTAACTACCATTTCCACCTTAAATAGTCCTCCACATACTGCCACCTGAGACATTAGAATAGTTGTAGGTGCAGCATTTAAGGCGGAATAAGAACGTTCCAACAAGCAGCTGAACTTTGGCCTCGTAGTTTTAATGCTGATTTAGATATTAAGAAATATTTTTTTTTTCAAGCTGCTGCTTTAATGTAAAAGCACGAAAGTCACTTTTCATACAGTGTATGGTTTGTCTGTTCTGGCTCACTGGTGAAACATGGCGGTGGCAGTCTCTGTTGGAACATGGCCCACTCATAGGTTAATATGAAGAGCTCATTCTAAGTGAATGAAAACATAATGATTTGTAGTTACAGGTAAATATACACTAATGAAAACTGCCATCTTTCTGCAGAGCCAATTGCTACAGACCTCCAAACTTCATGTGGCCTTCAGATCAGCTCAAGAACAGAGCGTAGAGAGTTTCATGGAATAGGTTGCATAGGTTGATAAGCAAGAGCTCATTATAAGTGAACGAAAATACTATGATTTGTAGTTACAGGTAATTATAAACTAATAAAGACATAGTTTTGTGTAGTTTCTTCTTTTTCTAATAATAGAACCCCACTCAATATTACCTTTAAATACCTCGTATATGTGTGTAGCGTTTCTCTGAACTCATCAAACTGAACGTTTTTCTATGATTAAATATCTGATTTGATCTTATCATTTATAAGATAAAAGAATTCTAATTCCGCACATAATCCTGGCAAAATTGACGGACGAGGGACCAAAAGGTTTTATTTATTTACTGCATTAAGGTTGGGGGTCTTAATTCAATCAGCTTTGAACACAGTCACTGACTTGAGTCCCCATCTGTCTGTGGAGGTCTTGAAAACTTGATACATGCCATCGTGCATGAGAGCCACTGGCTGAAAATCACTCTGGAGCACTCGCACTTTGTTCCCTGAAGTCAAATTAATCCAATAAACACTCTAAAGTGTTGTTCTTCGCTGCTGTCCGTACTTTGGCTTTGGTCGGTGGGTTGGCCGCTCAATATCGTCACAGTTGTTGAGAGGAGCGTTTGTCTCTGAGGCCTGTATTGATCTATCGGACTGCTTTATTCACCAAGAGAGTGAACTGCTACAGGAGTGTGCAGGAAGTTGTAGCCATATCTAGCCTTTATGCTAAAGCTACAGTCACACTAGACAACTGCCTTGCGATATAGATGGGATGAAGTGTTTGTTGTATGATTGGTTATAAAGAAAACTCATGACAAGCTAGTTAGCTCATTAACATAAGCAATAGAAGCACAATAATTAATATAGATATAACTTTTAGAGATGCATGATGGGGCAACATTTAAATTCAATGTCTGGGCCTGAAATAATCACTGATAATTATATGACGATAATCCAAACCATTGAATTCAGGTGTTCCAATCACTTCCTTGGCCACAGGTGTATAAAACCAAGCTCCTAGTCATGCAGACTGCTTCTACACACATTAGTGAAAGAGTGGGTCGCTTTCAGGAGCTCAGTGAACTCCAGAGTGGTACCGTGATAGGACGCCACCTGTGTAATAGGTTCAGTGGTGAAGTTTCCTCACTACTAAATATTCCACAGTGGACTGTCAGTGGTGTTAGAACAAAGTGGAAGGGATTGGGAACCACAGCAGCTCAGCCCCCAAGTGGTAGCCACGTACAATGGCAGCGGGTCAGCGGATGCTGAGGAGCATAGTGCACAGAGGTCACCAACTTTCTACAGAGTCAATCACTACAGACCTCCAAACTTCATGTGGTCTTCAGATCAGCTCAAGAACAGAGAGTAGAGAGCTTCATGAAATGGGTTTCAATGGCTGAGCAGCAGCATCCAAGCCTTACATCACCAAGAACAATGCAAAGCGTCAGATGCAGTGATGTAAAGCACACTGTTCCAACATGACTGCCCACCAGTGCACAAAGCAGCTCCATAAAGACATGGAGGAGCGAGTTTGGTGTGGAAGAACTTGACTCGTCTCCACAGAGTCCTGACCTCAACCTGATAGAACACCTCTGGGATGAGAGGAGACTACGAGCCAGACCTTCTCGTCCAACATCAGTGTCGGACCTCACTAATGCCCTTCTAGAAGAACGGTCAAACATTCCCATAAGCACACTCCTAAACCGTGTGAGGAGCCTTCCCAGAAGAGCTGAAGCTGTTATAGCTGCAAAGGTTGGGCTGACATCTTATTAAACCCTATGGATTAAGAATGGGACGTCACTCAAGTTCATATGCGTGTGAAGATAGATTAGCAAATACAACCCATGCTACAAAATGTTTTTCTGTGCATTGGATGTAATTACACATTTCGACCAGAGGGGTCTCTAAATCTCCCACTGCAGAAAGTTATGCATGAGGAATTTATGTGGATTGAAAGTTGGAAGTTCTTCATGGTGGACAGTTACACTGAAATGTAACTTCACTTCAGCATTTTGCTTGTGTGCGTCCCGGTTGAGCTGCTAAATGTAAGTAACAGAGGTAGAAAGATCGCCAGAATGAGTGTATAAATTGGTAAATTTACACAGTGTATAAATTAACTCTGGAACAGCTTCGCTCATTAGCTTTATTTAAGAGAATGAATGGAGAACATATTCAGTTCAGTCTTACGAGCTGGCAGAACGATCACCACAGCGTTCGTGGAAATCCAGATCAGTAAACAGATATGAAAAAAACATGAACAAACAAACAAACAAACACAGGCCTGTGGGAAACATGTTGAATCATCTTTATATCACGGCTTGGAGACGAGCCTCATTTAAGACTCATGCAGCTCACAGATCTCACATCTTAGTGTGGTGTGTGCTGTAATCTGAGAGTGTGTTTAGAGGTGGAGGGTATGGAGAAGCTCACCACTCACCAAGTCTTCATCTTCATCATCATCTACTTTTTCTTCACTGCTGTGTTCTTGGTATGACATGATTTTTCATCATCATTATCATCATCATCATTATCATCCGCATCTACTTCTTCACCGCTGTGCTCCTGACACGACACATCTTCATTATCTTCATCATCATCATTATCATCATCGTCATCTGCATCTTCACCACGTCTTCATCATCATCATCCTCATCTACTTCTTCACCCTTGTGCTCCTGACACAACATGTCATCATCATCATAATAATAATCATCATCATCATCATCATCATCATCTACATCTTCTTCACCACTGTTTTCCTGACATGACAAGTCTTCTTCTTCATCAACATAATAATCATTATCATCATCCTCATCTACTTCTTCACACTTGTGCTCCTGAGACGACACATCTTCATCATCATCATCATCATCATCATCTACATCTTCTTCACCCTTGTGCTCCTGACACGACACATCTTCATCATCATCATCATCATCATTTACATCATCATCATCATCTACATCTTCTTCACCCTTGTGCTCCTGACATGACAAGTCTTCATCATCATCATCATCATCATCATCATCATCATCTACATCTTCTTCACCCTTGTGCTCCTGACATGACAAGTCTTCATCATCATCATCATCATCATCATCATCATCATCATCTACATCTTCTTCACCCTTGTGCTCCTGACACAAGTCTTCATCATCATCATCATCATCATCATCTACATCTTCTTCACCACTGTGTTCCTGACATGACAAGTCTTCTTCTTTATCAACAGAATCATTATCATCATCATCATCATCATCATCATCATCATCATCTACTTCTTCACAGCTGTGGTCCTGTGGTCCTTTTCTTTTCCATCTTTTTCTTCTTCTTCTTGCATCTCGTTCTTCTTTTCAGCATCTTTATCTTCTTTGTTTGGTTTTTATCATCATGATGATCATCTTTTCTCCTCCTTCTCCTTATTCATCTTTTTCACCTGCTCCTTCATCTTCTTTGAATTTCAACATCTCTTTTTCTGCTGCTTTTCTCTTTATCGCCCTCTTCCATCTAAGTCCTGTTCACCTCCTCCTCCTCCTCCTCCACCTCCTACTTCACCTTCTGCTCTGCTTTTTTTTCTTCTTCTTCTTCTTCTTCTTCTTCTGATTAAATGTAGTAGTTACAGCAGCAGTAATAGAAACACCAGTAATAGTGTTTACAGTATTTCTCTGTCACATCAGCGGATCAGAGCAGAACAGAACCTACACAATAACACCAGAAGCACTGATCGCTGATCTATAGGCTTCATATAAAGATCAGAAATGCCCTTATTAGCACTGTGTTATGAAATTTCTGGAAATCATATGCTTTCTTTTTTTGCAGTCATGAAACAGTTAATGCCTAATGATTAATGTAATCAGCCCAGTGTTGCCAGATATATATATATATATATATATATATATATATATATATATATATATATATATATATATATATATATATATATAATAGAACTATAATAGAAATGCTCCAAAATCATTTGGCTTCTTATATAATACATATTTATATATATTCTGATTAATAGGTGCAAAATACTTGGAAAGAATTCTGGTTAAATTAAACATTAAAAGTGCAAATATAAATATATATATATTTGTTGTCATGAAGGGCTTTTGTAGCTTCCTTCTTATCTATCTATCTATCTATCTATATATATATATATATATATATATATATATATATATATATATATATATATATATATATATATATATATATATATATATATATATATATATATATATATATATATATATATATATATTAGCAGTGAATGTCTAATGATTAATGTACTCAGCCCAGGGTTGCCAGATTCATACAACCATCTGAGTCCTGACGACATGAAGTATTAGAAATTATACCTGCAGAAAAATGCTCAGATGTGCAGACCCTAAGGTCCTTGGCTTCATATTTGGATGGACTGGCCTGCCGAGTCAAGGTCATGCAGAGTTTGTGCTGTAGAGTCAATGTTTGATGGATTGTTGGTGAAGAACTTTTAGTTTACTGTAAACATCTTAAGAATAAAGGTGCCTCAATAGTTCTGGGCTATTATTGTTGTTATTATTACTCCATGTTTCTTTAGACCATCCTTACTGGCATTGGCTGTTGGAATAGATGGTAACACTTTAATGTAGGGTGTAGAGTTCATAAGCCTACATAACACACACATAGGCCTGACAACTTATATAGACCTAATGGAACATATATATGTATACACAACATATTATTATATAATCGTACATATATATTGTGGAACGATAATAGAAATGCTCCAAAATCCCTTGGAACAGAACCTCTTTACCTTTACTTACATTGAAAGTTAAGAATAGTTTGGCTTCCTATACAATATATTATAATATAATATATTTATATATATATTCTGATAAATAGGTAAATAGATCCAAATTACTTGGAAATAATTCTGGTTCCATTGACTTACATTAAAAGTGCATATGCATAAGTATATATATATATATATATATATATATATATATATATATATATTTGTTGTCATTGAAGGGCTTTTGTAGCCTCATGAAGCCTGTCCTACCATAAAAAACACTACTTACCACTACCTACTGAAAGTTAAGAATGTTTTGGCTTCTTATATAATATATATTTATATATATAATCTGATAAATAGGTTCAAATTACTTGGAAATAATTTTGGTTCCATTGACTTACATTAAAAGTGCATATAAGTATATATATATTTATATTTGTTGTCATGAAGGGTGTTTGTAGCCTCATAAGGCCTGTTAAAACATTAAAAAACACTACTTATATTGAAAGTTAAGAATGTTTTGGCTTCTGACTTAAAAAACAAAGGTGCCTCAATAGTTCTTAGCTCAGGAATATCATTACACTGGAAAGCTGAAGTGGTTCCACAGCTGGAAGTGTGATGGTATGGAAGTGTGTCTGTTCAGCATTTAGAGTTGCGCATGTGGAGTCAAAAACTAAACAAATGAACAGTCTTGAACAGCTTCCGCCCCCTTTTATTGATTCACCAAGTACAGTGATATTGCATCATTGTACACAAAGGTTCATTCTTGTGTAAATGTCTCTTCTTCTCCCATTTTTTGCTTCATAAAACATTTATTCATTTGGAAAACATTAAGATTCATGCACAACAAACCATACATAGACCTTTTGAAAGGAATAATATAAAAGGAAATCAATAAATTCATAAATAAAAACTTTTCCCCCCAAAAAAACGTGTGTTATCTGAGAGTCGCTGGGAAAGAAAAAAAAACAATAACAACTGAAGATCTAACGGCTCCATCACCGACGGAGACTACGTGACCGAGTAGAAGGAGAAAAACGCTGCAGAAGGGTAATGTGCTGATGAGTGTAAAAGCCCCCCGAAAACATTCACGTTGTCTGTTTATGAGATGGTTTTTATGCCACATATCCTGCCTGTTGATTTGCCAGATCTAGCATATCGTCGTAAGTAACAAATATTCAGTTATAAAAATACAAATATGAACTTCGGTAAAAAGAAGCGTGCCTGTTTTTTGTGTGTTTTTTTCTTCTTTTTTCTTAAAGAGAGGTGGAAACACCCACATTGGCACAACAGCTTAAAGTTCATGCAAAGAGAACAAGGAGATATCGTTACTATGTACATGACGTCAAACTCAAATATTCGTTTGAAAAAAAGAGAGAGATGGAACAAAATCAACAAGATATCCTCCTTCCGTGTCCTTTTCATCATGATTATTGTTGTTATTATTACTCCATGTTTCTTCAGACCATCCTTACTGGCATTGGCTGTTGAATAGATGGTAACACTTTAATGTAGGGTGTAGAGTTCATAAGGCTACATAACAACTACATAGGCCTGACAACTGACATAGACCAAATGGAACATATATATGTATATATAACATTATGTTATTACTATATATCTCATTTTATATATATATAATATATATATATATATATTATAATCTATCATCTTTACCTTTACTTACATTGAAAGTTAGGAATGTTTTGGCTTCTTGTATGATATAAATATATATAATATTCAGATAAATAGTTCCAAATTACTTGGATAGAATTCTGGTTCTATTGACATACATTAAAAGTGCATATGCATAAGTATATATATTTTTATATTTGTTGGCATGAAGGGCTTATACCATATAAAACACTTTAGATTTATTACATTTACTTGTATTGAAAGTTAAGAATGTTTTGGCTTATACACTATATATATATATATATATATATATATATATATATATATATATATATATATATATATACACACACACACACACACACATACATACACACACACACACATAAGTATTTATATATTTATATTTGTTGTCATATATATATATTCTGATAAATAGGTAAATAGGCCAAAATTACTTGGAAAGAATTCTGGTTCCACTGACTTACATTAAAAGTGCATATGCATAAGTATTTATATATTTATATTTGTTGTCATATATATATATATATATATATATATATATATATATATATATATATATATATATATATATATATATATATATTCTGATAAATAGGTAAATAGGCCCAAATTACTTGGAAAAAATTCTGGTTCCATTGACTTACATTAAAAGTGCATATGCATATGTATGTATGGTTGTTGTCATGAAGGGCTTTTGTAGGTGCCATGTAGCCTCATGAACACTGTCCTACCATAAAAATATAACCACTCTATTTTCATCCTCGGCTTTGTTTGGGTTTGGGCCACTTTTTAAAGACATGGAGGACAAATTCATAATATGGACCTTCAGTCATCTTCTTGATGTGACTCGCCGTTCTCCAGCATGGCATGGTGTTTGGGAAACAATGCCAAAATTGTGGCGTGGTGCTGAAATGGACAGCTCCCCATCTGCCTGGAGAAGCGCAGAGCTCTCTGAGACAGGGCTTGGTGTAATGTCAGACCCAGCCATCTACTGAGATGGGAATGAAGACTGGCTGGTGCAGAACCGACACAAAGAAAAAGCTGAAAACAAGAGCTGGTGAACTTGCTGCACGCCAGGGTTTTGGAATGGGTTTGGGATGGAGAATCGCCAGCAAATCTCTCTGCTCTCTAAACCCCCACCAGCGTCTCGCCCTCTCCACGTCCCTTCTCTTCTCGTCTTCCTCGGCATCTCGTCTAGCTTGGAGACTCCTAAAAAAACCTTCTCGGCTGCTCCTCCTCGCTGCTCACATGCACAGTCGACAAGTGCTTCAAACCGGTGATTAAAAAGGAAAAATCGTTGACGAGGCATCGCTCCCTGCTTCTTAAACGCCCGGGGAGGACTTGTCTGTCATGCCTTTGAGGACTTCGTCTATTCGGTCGTCTTCGATGACCACTGTGAAGAGAACACACGTTTATTCTTGCTTGTCCATCAAACTGAGAAAACTGAGACCCATCAGGGCTGAGAAGCTTGACGTTGGCTTCGTCTTTGAATTTTCCTTTCCACCTTAAATGGTGCTGCAGTTTGTGTAGAACGTGATACAATGAAAAGATAGTGGTGCAGCAATACCTGCACTATTTAAGGTAGTACAGATGCCAGAATGCCACCACTTAAGGTGGAAAGAAGGTATAATTACATTAAATTATATTGAATACAAGCTCCAGAATGTAACTTCTGTACCATTTAAGGTGGACTGGAATTATAACCATGTTATATTTCACACTGTACAGGAACCAGAGTGTAAGTGCTGCACCATTTAAGGTGGACATGAATTATAATTATATTATTTTATATTTTGTACAAACCGATGCACCATTTAAGGTGGAAAGGAAATATACCAATGTCATATTTCACACTGTACATAAACTAGAGTGTAAGTGCTGCACCATTTAAGGTGGAGGAATTCTAATTACACCATACTACATCATATACAGATGCCATTTAAGGTGGAAAGGGATTATAATTACTTTATTCTACATGTTGTACAAACTGCTGCAACATTTAAGGTGGAAAGGAATTATAAATACACCATACTACACTATATACATATGCAATTTAAGGTGGAAAGGAATTATAAATACACCATACTACATTATTAACAGGTTCCATTTAAGGTGGAAAGGGATTTTAATTACTTTATTCTACACACTGTACAAACTGCTACAGCATTTAAGGTGGAAAGGAATTATAATTACACCAAACTACATTATATACAGATGCCATTTAAGGTGGAAAGGAACAGTAATTACACCATACTACGTTATTTACAGAAGCCATTTAAGGTGGAATTAAAACTACATTAAATCACATTGTGTACAGGTGCCATAATGCGACTGTCACACCATTTAAGGTGGAAATTCTAATTAAATTCCATTACTTACTGCACAGGCTCACATGTAACTGCTGCACCATCCATTTAAGGTGGAAAGGAACTACTAGTATGTTCTATTACATGCTGTACAAACTGCTGCACTAATTAAGCTGGAAAAGAATTCGAATGACTCTACGTTACATTATGTACACGTGCCATTTAAGGTGGAAAGGAATTATAAGTACCCCATTCTGCACAGGCACCAGTATGTCGCTGCTGCCTCATTTAAGGTGGAGCGTACAGTTCAAATAAATGTAGAGCCTCATTTGCTGTAGGATAAAGATAAAAGCATTGAGCTCTGCAGATGTTTCGAAGTTAGTTTTGTTGGCTTTGATGGCATTATAGATCAATTTATCAATTTGGATCATATTACTCACTCTTAGAGAAGAAGGTTCTCCAAAAAGACAATAGTTCTATCTAGATCCGTGAGGTCGATATGAATGCTTGGATGCTTCTCTGCTTGGTGATCTTCAGACTGTGTTGTGTTATGGTCCTACACAGCACCAGAAAGGTTCTTCAATTGTTGCAGGCTTGACACCCCAACAATAGCAGAAGCCTTTTTGGTGCCATGTAGAACCAAATACAGCAGAACACCATGCAGGGAACTATTTAAGCATGCACATGGTTCTCTAGCTTTGGCTTTACAGCAGAACCCTTGAGGAACCACCTAGTAAACCAACTGGATGCATGAATTAGAAAAGCTCACCGTGCTTGGCTCTGCCGATCTGCCCGAGCTTGGGTGGTCTTTTGGACTGCGAGGTTCCGAAGAACGAGTTCGTGTCCTGCAACCTGCAGCTGAAAGAGATCTGGCTGACATCGTTATCCCCTCCGTAGCCGCTCATTTTCCCCTCGCTGTAAGGCAGCACCTCGGACATGGCGGTGAAGGCTGAAACAAGACTGACGGACTGAATGGAAAAGCAAACAGACGCGTGCGCGCGACGGACACCTCGGCTTTGATCTTCGTCTCTGATGTCTTTTTTTTCCCGCGTAAAAGGCAAAGTAGAAAACTCTGAAGCTGGAAGAGCTCGCGGCGATCCGGGTTGCCGAGCGCACGAGAGCGAAAGAAAGAGAGTGAGAGCGAGAGAGAGAGAGGACTGCGCGCGCGAGCTCGCTCCTGTGAAAAGTGCAGGGAGATCCCGAGACCATAAAGGAAACCCAGACGGAAAAGTGAAGTCATTCATCCGGGTGAGAAGGGGGCGGGGTCAACGTTCCCACCTTCACAGGAGCTGAAGACCGTCACGCACCAAAACAAGCTTCCACACCAGAGAAGCCCACCTGTGCTTTGGGGTCTGATGGTTCCTCTATGAGAACCTGTTTCAGGGCTGGAGAACATGCTGTGAAGGTTCTGCACCAGATGAGTCGTTCTCGTGGAGAGAGACTCATACTATACTTATATTAAACATTTTCAGTACTTTGCATGCATGCAGTGGTCAGTACATCACTGCACTGTCCTGTTGGCTGTCCAAGAAACCTTCAGCTCATGGTGGTCCTTTGGTGTCCAGAGAAACAAATGATGGACATTTCAGCACCGTGGACAGCGACTACACACCTACATAGCTCATTTGTGTACAGTGGGCTGCTGTAAGGGTTAATCCAGCATGTTGGGAGTTGTGTGTGTCTGTGGGGGGGGTTTGGGGTGGGGGTGGTCAGGTCACTGTGATCGTTGAGTTGAGCAAGCATGGACACTGAGCACCAGAAGAAGGAGAAGAAATCAATCCAAAGCATTGTCCAGCTCTCAGCAGCAGACAATAGCAGCTCTCTTTAAGCCGGGCAGCGGTGAGGAGTGGCCCGCACAGCCAACAGCAGCCGCTGGCCCTCCTGCCTGCTCCGCGCTGAGCCTGCAGAAACCACAAGCCTGTCCTTTAGCGCCATCTGCTGGCTCTCTCCCGAACTGCACACTAATTACAGCAGCATGGCTGAAGTACAGCAGCATGGCTTTTGATGCACACAAGCAAACCCCTACTACTGTATTCATTTCCTATGTTATTGTATGTACTGCTTGCTTTATGTATCTCTTTGGTTTATCCATTGAAATACATTGATTTCTTATTTATTTACTTCATGAATAAAAATAAATAGTGTTTGTAAATATGTTCCAGACTGCAAATGTTCACAAACATCAACAGTTCCTTTTAAACTCCATAGTGAACACCTAAGAGTTAATTATGACCCATTTTGTGTGTGTTAGAAAGCAGTGATACAAAAATGATTTTTATTAATAAAGTAAATAATAAAACTGAAATCAGCATTTGTTATCAAAAACATGTCACGTTTATTTGTGTAGCACTTTTTACAATGATGTTGTCACAAAGCAGCTTTACAGGAGTTTAAAAGCATGAAAACATAAAATCACAACACTTTATTCACTGAGTGAGTGAGCCAGAGGCAAGAACAACTCCCTTAACTGGAGGAAGGAACCTTGGGAGGAACCAGACTCACAAGCAGAGACCCATCCTCCTCTGGTCAAACAGTATTAACAGTTTATAAACTAAAGCTGAGTCTGAAGGTAAGAGCTTTAGAAGCTGTACAGGTGCTACATCAGGTGGATGATACAGGTGATGCAGGCAAGGATGGAGCAAATGGCACGAATGGAGAGAAGAGCTGGTTTAAATACTTTACAGTATTTAAACTGAGGAATTTCTGGAAGCTTGAATGATGAAATGAATTTATTGTAAAGATATAGAGAGTAACATCTCAGTCGGGTCACTTTTAACTTGGGTTAACTTCATGTCTGGATCATTCCTGGATAAACTTTTTTCCCAGATTCCATTTACTCTTCTCACTAAATGTCTGCTGGAAAGACCAGCACACTCGGTCATCAGCCCAACCAGCATAATGATGTTGTGGTCCTGAAGCTGGTGTGATGGTCAGCAGCAGTGGAGGTTTTTATACAAGTCCCTAGCAAAACCAGCATATGTTGTGAATTGGATGCTGGTATACTGGTCAACCAGCATGATGGTGGTTGGTGATCAGCTAAATCAGCACCAGACCAGCGCTGAACCAGTTTAAACCAGTGTAAAACCCTGAAGTCTTTTATTGTGTTATATTTATTTATTGATATTTATTTTTTTGTAATTTTAATTTTTTAGCCAAACACAGCAAACATTCACTATTTTTATGTTATATTTAACATATGTTTTATGTTTTAAGCACTGCTGACCTGGCAAGTTATGTTTTGAATAGTCTGCTCCTCTACATCTCCTCCACCTCCTCTTTTACTGTCCTCTTCTCCTCCTCTTCCTTCTAATCCTCCTCCTCCACCTACTCTTCCACTCCCTCCTCCTCCTTCACTTCCCTCTCTTCTTCTACCTTCTCCTCGTCCTCCTCCTATTCATTCTAATCCTTCTTCTCCTTTTGCTCCTCCTCTTCCTCCTTTTACTCCTATTTTTCCTCCTCCTGCTCCTCTTCCTCCTCCTCTTGTTCCTCATCTCTTGTCTTGTTTAAAGCTAAAACAGAAGAAGCTGCAGAGCAACTGTGCAGCATAAGCAACTCTCAGGTGGTTGGCATGGTTACTATGGAATTTAAGGAGATTGCACTGTGATTGATAAGTAGTTGCTATGGCATTCCAAGTGGTTGCTAGGGGATTGCTAGGTGACTGCCATGGTATCCCAGGTGGTTTCTAGGTAGTTGCTAGGTGGGTACTATGGTATGACAGGTAATTGCTAGGGTGCTGCTGGGTGTTGTGATGAGGTTGCTATGGTACCCCAGGTTGTTGCTAGGTAGTTGTTAGGTGATTGCTATGGTATCACAAGTAGTTGCTAGGGTGCAGCTGGGCGTTTTCTATGGTGCCACAAGTGGTTGCTAGGGTTTTGCTAGGTGATTACTATGTTACCCCACGTGGTTGTGGTTGCTAGGGTGCTACTGGGTGGTTGCATGGTACCCTTCATGGTTGCTAGGTGTTGCTATGATAAGACATTCTCATTCCCAATAGAACATTTGAAACATTCCACAGCTGGAATGGTGTTGAATCCTGGGGGGATTTAGGGGTGACAAACGCTTCACAAAATTCAACCAACTTTGCAACCGTAACTAGGTAGGAGTTTTGTGTTTGTGGGCGGAGCATGAATGGATCAGCACAGTGGGGCGTCTGCACTGCCGGCTGACCGGCAGGCGACACTCTGTGGGCCTTTACACATTCCTCACATGTCTGGGTAACAACTGGACCATTAGTGGGGGCTGAAGGGGGTTGGGGGTGGTGGAGGGTGCTTGTGTGAGGGGGGTGTTATCCATGCTAGACACCAACTGACTGGTTTCACGTCGTGTTGTTCTGATTGGTTTCATGTTGGCTTGTTATATAACAGCACGCTCAACAGATACTCAGTGGATGCTGTTTTATTGAGATAGTGTTGCTATTTAAGGGGGGCACTTTGAAACATCAGGCGAGGGTTTTGGTTTAGTCCTTCTGATGACTGGGAGGAGCCAGGAGAAGGTGGGAGGAGCTTTTAAATGAATACAGTATTGGACTCTCAGTATTTGTATGGCATATCGTGTAATGCATGTGTTGTAGCAAGAGACCAATGAGGCTGGAGGACACAACTTAACAAACAGCACATTCATCTCTAGTGTTGAGATGCTTCAGTGTTAAAAAACTAAATTTTATTATTGAGTTACTACTGTACATTAGATGTTACACTGACTTACATTAAAACTCAGTAGACAGTCTATTAATAAACTAACTAATCAATTAAATATCTATTATTATTATTAAAAACTCAACAGATACTTCATTACTGAGGTGTTGGAATATACCAAACTTGAATAGATGATAGTGAAACAGTGAAAGCTGGACTGTGTTTGGAGTACATGTGTCCTTGCTGTCCACAGCTCAGTGTCCCCAGCCCCCGCAATCTCATCCGTCCCATACCTCTACACGGAAGTGACGGATCGTGTGTCTATTTTTTTCTCGGGGTTTATTTCCCCACCTGCTCCTGTCAGTCAGAGAGAGAGAGAGAGATAGAGAGTGAGAGAGAGAGCTCCACACGATCCTGCCAGGAACACAGAGTGGAGATCTTTAAAAACACTCTGAAATGAGGAGCTGTGTTCCAGTTCCGTGTTTGGTGCTTTTGTTTTTCCTCTTTCTTGCAGGTACGTCAATCTCATCAAACATATTCTAACTCACCTCAGGTTGTGACCTACTAACCCCATCTAGTCTTGAGTTTAAGCTTCAGGTCTTACTGTGTGTAAATAATATAATTAATAATAATAAATATATATATATATGTGTGTGTGTGTGTGTGTGTGTTCCTGATAAAGTGCTTGGCTTGGTGTAAATACAGTACTGTGGACATGTTTGAGGCACTTGTGGACATTTTTATGTTTAAAAAGCTATTTTTTTCCAGACAGGAAGCTTTTCTTTACTCAGCAAACAGCATTAATACAGAAAGTGGTGGTTTACATACGTCAGTGTATTTATTTAACCCTTTCCAAGCTTCTCCTTTGTGGAAACAACCCAGTATTATTATCAGTTCTCATCTAATACCTGCTTTGACTGCTCAGTACTTCATTAAGCTAAATCAAGATTGCTGCTGAAGGAACTGAACACATTCATACAATGTCTGGGGCGTCCAGGAGAAATCTGGAACTACACTTTGTTCCTCAAACTGGAGCTCAAGATATGATCTACTTCTCTCACAATAAGATATTCATGTTACTTTGTATTGTATGTATGATTATTTACATCTGTTCTAATCAGATCTAGTAGTGAAAATACACTTATTGATAAGATAAAGGCTTTTAAACAATCAGCCTTTTGCATATTATAGTATTGTATTTTTAGAAGATCAGTCTAAGCTGGTTGCACTTTCTGCTTCTAACCATCCAAATCATTTCAATTAATCGAATTCAGATAAAATCTTGTTCCATATCTCAGAGGTCCAGTTTCAGTGTTCCAGCTAAGCTAATCGTGTATTTTGGTCTGGTCTTGTGTGGTTGGTGAACAACCTTTATAATAAAAGGTCTGTTCTAGTTTAATGTTTCTCCTAGAGCTATATGTTTAATAGGAACATTGTGGGTGTGACTCCAACTGCCCTGAGTAAAGACTTGATGCAATACTCTTTGAAGTAGAATGAAATCTGATTGGTTATTGAACGTTACCAAACTGATAAAACGAGAATTTAGGATTATGTCCTTCTTGTTTACTTCAATGTTCCCCAGCAGCAAAGTAAAGTAGTTGGTGGCATTACTCCAGCAAGTCAGTAGCATTCAGATCAGGTACGCTGACCACAGTTCTGAGTGAATTAAGAAAGTGGTGACTGCTACACATTCATTATTAAGATTTAAGCTGGACAGCTCACTTAACACTGTGGTAGTTCATCTACTGCTTATTAAGTACCGCTAGTGCTAAGTACCACTACTAACTACACTACCAGTCAATGTTTGGACACACCTAATTAAATATATATGTTTCTAATTATTGAGTAATTTTGATCCTAATGTGTTAAAAGACAAGTTTAATATGTGAAGTTGGAGCCTATGTACAAAAATATTTCTAAAATTTTACTGTATTTGAATAAAAAAATAATGATAACACCTATAAAACCTGCAACTCCTCCATAACATAGTAAAAATAATAAAAACTGTGAGTCCAAACCTTTGACTGATAGTGTATAACTGATCGGTCCAATAAATTATGCCAACTACACCTGCACTCTTAGGGGTTCTTTGAGTGATCCCATACAAGAACCAATTTGGTTCACTATTGCAATAGGTCTCGAATGGGTTTTAACATTACTTTTGAGTCAGGAATAAGAAAAAAGGGACCATCTGGTTGGCCCCCACAATTGAGAATTGTGAATTCCTGTCTTTGTGAGTGTGAAGAACCTTGCATAGAACCTTCACATAATGTAAAGGTTCTATACCCATTTGGTACTACACAATCGAGCCACATTATAATGACCACTGCACCTATTGTTATGGTCTGGGGAATGTTTTCATGCCATTCTGTGGACCCACTTATTCATGTAGAAGGCACTCTCAACTGATTGGGGTTTGAGTCCATCCTTGCCGATCATGTACTCCCATATATGCTGATTGTCTTCTCTGGGGCTGATGGGATCTTCCAGCAAAACAATGGGACACATCACACGATATCCCACATTGGTTAGAAGGGCTGACCAAGACTTCCACGTACTACCCTGGACCCATAATTCCCCAGACTTGAACCCAATCAAGCATCTGTGGGACCACCTGGATCGTTGTGTTAGTTCTATGGATCCCCCTCCACGCTACCTCCAGCAGCTGTTGGATGAACTGCAGTCAGCATGGCTTCAGATACCTGTGACACCCTGCCAGGACCTTATTGAGTCTCCCAGCCCGTCTAGCTGCTGCACACGGCGGTTACTCTGGACAGTAGCTGGTGCTCATAATATTGGGACTCGACTGTGTATATCCAAGTATTCCTACTAGAATGTTAACATTATGTGGGTGTTGTCTAAACTCTAGGAAGAAGGTAATACAGGCTTTACATTTCTGGAGGAATTTCCATTAAAAAGGCTTTTAGGGAAATTAAAAATGGCTGTTTTTATCAGAAATGCCTGCCATGTAGCTTAGCTATTAGCACCCCAGTAAGATAAGGTGTATCACCACAGTGAGTTATGGTATATCACCCTAGTGAGGTATAGTGTACCACCCTAGTAAGGTATGGAGTACCACCCTAGTAAGGTAAGGTGCACCACCTCAGTAAGGTAAGGTGTACCACCCTAGTGAGTTAAGGTTATTACCCCAGTGAGTTATGGTATATCTCCCCAGTAAGGTAAGGTGTACCACTTCAATGAGGTAAGGTGTATTACCCCAGTGAGTTATGGGATATGACCCCTTTTATGTAAGGTGTATCACCCCAGTGAGGTAAGGTGTATCACCCTGGTGAGGTAAGGTGTACTACCCCAGAGAGGTAAGGTGTATCACCCCGGTGAGGTAAGGTGTACCATCCCAGTGAAAGTTCAGTGCTTTTTGCTGAGATTGGTTATTTGCACGCCTCATACACAGGATGCCATGGCAGGAATGAGGAGGAGCGTCTCATCAACCACCTGTTTAAAGAACGGGGCTACAACAAAGAGCTGCGGCCGGTGCAAAGCAAAGACGAGACGGTCACTATTTACCTGGCACTGACGCTCTCCAACCTCATCTCTCTTGTAAGTCATCAATGTCATCATCTGCATTTGCAGTACATCAGTGTGCGGAATACTCCCTTGGTATTTGTGTGGGGGGGTCCCAGGTTGGCTGGCTACTCCTGCTTTGACTGGCCAATACCTTGTCCTAGTTTTAAAGGCTATGAAACGTTTGTTTGAAAAGTGCTTCTTCTAGTTTGGTAATATGGTCTATCTTAGCACGGGCAACTTGGTGATTTTGTTGCTCGATTCAGTGACTTTTCAGAGTCCTCTAGCAAGTTATTTTCAAATCCAATGTTTTTTAATACAAACTCAAGCCAACATTTCATAGAAGAGAACTGCACGACAGTGAGAGACTCAGCTCTCTCTCTGCATCTCCTCCTCTCTGAGAGATGGAACATCACATTCAGTCAGCAAGGCAGCTCATACAGACAGTGAACAGTTAACTCAGTTCTGTTAAATTATAATTATATAATTGAATGAATTTTCACATCAAATTTTCGCACTTCATATGTTAATTAATATACACACAATGTTGTTCTTTCTTTTGTAAATCTGGAAATACTTTGTTTGGTGTATCCTGTATAGAGATTAAGAGAGAAATAACACAATGTAAAGGACTGATATCATCTATCATCTGATATGTAAAATGATGATACCTAAAAATATGCAAATGTTTAGACATCTAGCGATATTTACAGACTTTTCAAGCAGGCATTTAGCATCTTTTCTCTAACAACAAAAAAATCTCATCAATTGAGATTTCGATTGATTTCTGAATTATAGTGTTTGGGCGAATGGCATTTTCACTCTGTTCCCACATAATTTTTAGAAAGTAGTAACTCCAGACAGTTGAAGGTATCTCTTTTTTATTATTACTTCTTGTGGTTTCAATTTTCTCTACTGACCTTTATCTCTATCTCTATGACAGAATGAAGTTGATGAAACATTACTGACAAATGTATGGATGGATCATGTAAGTAAAGGATTCAGTTAACTGAAAGTTTTAATTGACACAATTCACCTGTTTAGCCACAAGGTAGCAGTTTAGCTAACAAGTAATGGAAGTCAGTGTTGATTGAAATATTTTGGAAACCTTTGGAAATCTATGTATAATAATCTAAAATTGCAAAAAGTAAAGTTTTTAAGTTTAAAAATATGGGTCATACAAATATGGTAGCTTAATATTCAGCATTTCTTATTCCAAAATATTGGAATGGTTCCTGATGTAGAAGACTCTTATTATTTAGTCTGTGTAGAGTGCTTTGCCAGAGGTTTTGTAAACAATCCCCAACATCACATATGGACAAACGGTTCCATAAAAGTCAAAACAAGTTTCAATGTTTTTTATTGCATTTATCAATTTTAAGCAGCCTGACACTTTTCTTGCAGAACCTAACTTCGTTCTTTTCAGGTTTTTATTTTTTTACGCCAATTCCATTTTCATTGCGTGAACAGTGGTGCTGAAAAGTTTGTGTACCCTTTAGTATTTCCTATATTTCTGCATAATTATGACCTAAAACATAACCAGATTTTCACACAAGCTCTAAAAGTAGATGGAGAGAACAGAATCAGGTGGAAATGGTCTACCAATCCACAGACAGATTGTAGCAAGGAGAAAGCCGCTGTTCTCCAATAACAACTTTGCTGCCATCTAAAGTTTGCTTAAGATCATGTGGACAAGCCAGAAGGCTACTGCAAAAATGTTTTGTGGATAAATAAGACCAAAATAGAACTTTTTGGTTTGAATTGTCTGGAGAAAGGCAAAGACTACATCCCAGCATAAGAAGCTTATCCCCTCTGTGAAGCATGGTGGTGGTAGTATCATGACATGGGCCTGTTTTGTTGCATCTGGGCCAGGATGGCTGGTCATTATTGATGGAACAATGATTTTTTAATTATACCAGCAAATTTCAGGACATTTGTCTATGAACTAATCCTTAAAAGAACGTAAATTATGCAGCAAGTCAATTACCCTAAGCACACAAGACGTTCTACCAAAACAGTTAAAGTAGAACAAAGTTAATGTTCTGGAACGGCCCTCTCAAAATCCAGACCTTTATCCAATAGATACGTTGTGGAAGACCAGAGGAGAACATTTCATGTGTGGAAACCCACCAACCCAGAGTTATATAAGCTAAATTTCTCCAAGACAATGTGCAGGACTGCTCAACAGCTACTGGAAATGTTTAGTTGCAGTTAAGCACAAGGAGTTCAAGGTTTACATACTTTTGGCACTCACAGATTTGTAATATTAGATCATTTTCCTCAAGAAATAAATGAACAAGTATATTATTCTCATTTGTTTAATTAGGTTCCCTTTATCAACTTTTAGGACCTGTAAAAATTGGATTATGTTTCAATCATATTTCTGCAGAAATATAGAAAATTGTTTGATTTTGAGTTGACAAACCTGCATGCAACTCTGTCCATCACAAATAAACCAATAGAAATGATCCAAATACTGGGAATCGTTGTACATCATCAAAGCAGCTGCTACTATTAATCATACTGATTTACACAGTTTTATTAAGAAGCTATGCTTAGTAGTCGTTTTTAAGATTGTAGCCCACGGTTTGTACATTTTCCCCTTTTATGATTAGGGCTGGACTGACTATAGACTTGCATGGAATTCATCAGAGTTTGACGACATCGACCTCCTGCGTCTCCCATCTAGTATGGTGTGGCTTCCGGAAATAGTTTTGGAGAACAAGTAATATTTCTTTTTCATTGAACTTTCACTCTTCTGCTTGATTTCATGGTGCTATTTAATATGAATTAATAAATCTTACTATTCTCTGCAATAGCAATGATGCCCAGTTCCAAGTGGCCTACTACTGCAATGTGTTGGTGTACCCCAATGGATTTGTGTACTGGCTGCCTCCAGCTATCTTCCGCAGCTCCTGCTCCATCAATGTCCATTACTTTCCATTTGATTGGCAGAACTGTACTCTAAAGTTCAGGTGAGCCGCATCTATATTCACCATAAGTTATTATGAAGAATACGTTATAATGAGGAATTAGGAGCTACATGTTAAGTTACTTATTGATGCATACTGATTTCCAGAAGGAGGTAGGAACTAATTAATCAAACTAAGCAAGTAACAATACCAAATTACACTGCCTGGACAAAAGTCATCTTTTGGATTAAATACTTCAGAAGCCTTTGTTTGGATAATTACTACAGAGATTAATATATTTCAGCTGGCAACTAATTTTTAACCCTAACCGATGCAGTAAGTAACTTCTCAATCTAAAGTATTGTCCTGCATCCAGCAAAGAAAACAACTTAGGAAAAGCTGAAATGACTGGAATTGGGTTCAGAACTCTCCAGAACCTTTTTCACTCTTAGAAGGACGGTGAGATAGTAAGAACCGGGAGCTTTGCAGAAGAAATGTGGTTGGGAGGACCATCTGTGGTCCTGATTGATCATGACTGAAGCTCACATAAACACTTGGTGATGTTAATGGTATAAATAGACAGTAGAACTCAGGGATGTGTTTAATAGTTAAAAAATCAGTACATTTCCACATAACAAGAACCCACAGGATTGGGACCAAACAGCTGTGCCACTTGTTTTTAAGTCGGCAGTCAAGTCAAGCCTTAGCACCAGTATGTGGTAATAAAAATAGAGTCAGCTGACCACCTAAATGACCAGTTTATCAATGGATATTTTCTTTCCTGAGTAACAATGCCAAGTTTCATCAAGCTCAAGTTGTGAAACAGTGGTTCAGGGAACTGACACCATGAAGTCCTCACCTTAACCCCACTGAAAGTCTCTGGGACGTGTTGGAGAAGACTTTTTTCCAGAGTAGTTTGACTCTTCCACCATTAATACAACATCAAGTCAAGTCAAGTTTATTTGTGTAGCGCTTTTTACAACAATGTTCTCTCAAAGCAGCTTTAAAGAGTTTTAAACACAGACAGTTACAACATACATATATCCCCCAGTGAGGAAGCCAGAGGCAACAGTGGCAAGAACACCTCCCTCAGACTGGAGGAAGAAACCTTGGGAGGAACCAAGACTCTCAAGGGGAGACCCATCCTCCTCTGGTCAAACATTGTTTACAACTTAATAAACTAAATACCAAAGAAAAGAGTCTCTGTTTGAAATCTGGATAGGAAAGCTTTAGAGCTGCACAGGTAGAGGCAGTCTCTGACTGAGGCAGTCTCTGACTGAGTCTTCATGTAAAGTAGGATATGAGCTGAAACAGTCCTATCCTATCTCAATGTTGGTAAATCTGGATGGCACAGTGATGTAACTGAGGGTGTAGCAGTAAATACAAATGGAAAGGAGAGCTGGATGGTGATCAGTGAGGAGAAGGCCCTGATGGTCAGTCCTCCTACATCTCAGCCAAAACGTAATGTGGTGACTTTACATAACAATGCCAAAACAACAAATGTGGTCCAATGAAATATTAGAGTATGCACCTCTTTTTGGCCAGGCAGTGCATATTTATGACTGAAGTCATCTAATTTCTGCTCAGGCACATTTTAGTCATTAACACTTTTTTTATTTTTATATTTCATTTCATTCATTCTGTTATGTTGGTGACAGCGTCTGGACTGCTCTACTAATAGCCACACCAATACAACATCTAACAACTTCATAAGATCATATGCTGATAGACACACTGGATATAATGAGAACGTGAGAACCACAGCTAGTTATAGTGTTATAGTTATACCTCTGCTGATTTGATCTCATGTGATTTATGCCAAATGTTTCACTGTCCCTCAGCTCACTAACTTACAATGCCAAGGAGATCAGCTTACATTTGAAAGAAGAGATGGATTCAGATACAGAGAAGTACTACAAGGTGGAATGGATCATCATTGACCCTGAAGGATTCACTGGTAAGGATGCCTGGCATGTAGTATCAGAGTCAGAATCAATTTATTAGCCCAGCAAACTTGCATGTACGAGGAGTTTGTCTTGTTGGAATTGATGCATGCATATCGTCAGTGTGGTGACATCTCATATCTACAAATTCAAACAACTTTTTGGGAGAAGGAAAAACATTCCCAACTTTTAAGGAATGTCAGTGTAAAAGTAACTTCCAAGTCACTTTAACCATTTGTGTTTATTTATTATGAGAATTTTACACAATGTAACGGGTACAATTCAAAAGTTAATCCCACCCTCATGGTTGAATTCCTTGCCTGGACCTGTAAAACCATCCACTGAAAGGTTCTTTAGGGCCACCAGAAAGATTCTGCCAAAGCAGTGGTTTCTGGAGATCTACCTTCCAGCTCCAAGGTAGATCAACCCTACCTGAAGCATCTAATTCTTGCCATCAGGAGTCCTTATTTAGCCAAACGATGATAGCTACAGGTGACAGGTTGGAGGTAAAACTTGCAGGAAGGTAGATCTCCAGGAGGAGGGTTGTTCTAAAACATTGCGCCATAGAACTCTATTTCACTGTAGAATCAAAATGGGAAATATTAGATATGATCATAAGTTTTCATCATTTAGAACTATTTGCCATTTGTGTTTGCACACACAAACTCTGCAATTAACCCATCCATGCAGTGAAACACCCACATACACGGACACTAGGGGGCAGTGAGCACACTTGCCTGGAGTGGTGGGCAACCCTATCCACAGTAGATGGTGTCAAAACTTCGTTTTTGCCATCAGAATGAAGAGGGAGACCAGTTCAGAGTATACGTTTTTATTGTTTCGGATACCGCGGCACCTTCTGAGAGCTCTCACACTCTGGTCTGGTTTGAACATGGTCTAACTTCAAACTAGCAAACACACTGTATTGTAATCCAGGCTGGCAATAGGTCAACGGGCCACGACCCATATGGCCAGATTGGTATCTCCTTGGCTTGGGGCTAGGGCAGGATCTGCAGAGCGGGTGTCATAACCCATCGTGTCTTAGGTGTCTTGCTCAAGGACACTTCAGTCGTGTCCTGTTGGTTCAGGGGATTAAACCAGAAACCTTCTGGGCACACAGTTGGTTCCCTAACCTCATCAAATCATTAAATTTAGAAGGATTTTACATGCCACTATTGTGTCAGTACCTTTACTTTTAATAGAAATTAGGTGGTATAATGACTGTAATAGAATCAAATGCACTACTGCACATAGTTATCTGGTTCTTCAGAGGATAATCTCTCAAATATAAATGATGATGAAGAACGTCCAGACAAATGCTCCAACTGACATCATCTACTTAGACAGTACATACTAGACTGGACCCTGTGGTCACTGCTAGACTGGTAAAGCAGTCAACTCTTTCTGTACACAACTTTGAATGGACTACGTCCGGCATCTTAACATTAACACCCTTTAACACAAGATGTTAGGCCACCACTTGACACTATTGTGGCACCGACCTGCTTTTTTGCCATGTTTCCTGAATCTGTGCTCAGATGGCATCAAGCTGTAGCTCGGAGAACAAGAACCAGTAGAGATTTAATGATCCCAGTAGAAACGTAAGTACTGCTAACCTCTCTAGCAGCAGTACACTAGCAGTAGCTACATAGACCCAGCCCACTTTACAATGTTTTTCTATGTCAGGTTCCAACACCTCCTCAGCTCCCGATTCAGTAGGTCATCCAGGAATTCTAACATACTGCTAGATGAATAATGTATTCAGACATGTAGGTGGTTTTAGATGCAGCTAATATGCTAAAAGTGTCTCACTGTCTTTCTTCTTGTCCTCAGAAAACGGAGAATGGGAGATCATTCACAGGCCTGCTAGGAGAAACACGTATAAGAGCATCCCCATGGACAGCAACAAGCACCAGGACATCACCTTTTACCTCATCATCAAGCGCAAGCCGCTGTTTTACATCGTCAACATCATCATCCCTTGTGTGCTTATCTCTTTCATGGCCTCGCTGGTCTACTACCTGCCTGCTGACAGTAAGTGGTATCTTGACTCGAGTGGAAGTACCTCTTGATGTCTCCTCAAATTACTGTGAAGAGCTACAGGTCAAGTTATTGTGAAGAATGAACTTATTCAGCATAACAGGTTTCCCAGAACTATGTTAGTAATGCTCTGATAGAGACTGACATTCAGGTAATCAGTGTTGAGGTGGAGATTACGCTTGAGGAACAAGTGGTTCACTGTGGTCTGCTTTCTGGGGTAGTCCAGTAAATGAAAGGTTCCTCTATGTCTTGGTAAATTATCTCATTTTGGATTCAATTAATGGTCGTACACTTGTACCATTGGCGTAGGAACTGGGGTGGTTGGGGGGACGTGTTCTACCCAATATCAGAAACAGGTAGATTTGTCCCACCCAGCAGAAACTGTTTAAAAACTTTTATTTTCAAAGCGTTTTGGTAGCCTTCGCAATTCATGCACTGTGTTTGTTGTTGGCAACGGGCTCTGGTTGTTAGGTGGTCTTTCACTTTGTTAAGGCTTGTGTTGAGATGCCTGTTCAGAAATATCCTGCAGTCAGCAGCTTCACTGACCCGAGCTCTCGCCTCGTTGGAGCGTTGGGTAGCTTGCGCCAGCTTTAAACACGAGGTCAGTGATGAGATCAACGAATAGCAATGATGACCATATATACTGTAATAAAACAGCTTTAGTATAATGTGTTGTTATGGTAACAGACTAGGAGGGTTTGGGTTAGCTAACGTTTATATTAACTTGTGTCAGAAAGCACTCTGAAACGTAAAGCTACATTACAATCTGGCCACGCCCCAAACTGCAGACTACTAAATACATTAAAAAAATATATAATAAATAAATAAATAAATAAAAGGACGCCATCATTCTCTCAGTAGTGCAGTATGTAATGTTAGAGGGTGCTGTTTGGGACACAGCCTTACTGTCTAACATTAATGTTAGTCTTGTCTAGTCAGGAAAATAATAATTGTTTTGGTTATATATGTATATAATCCAGACGTTGTATGTATAATGTAAAAGTTTTCTGACAGCAGTATCATGTAATGTGGAGTATCTAGTTTAGTTTGTAAAGTGATCTTTAATTGGATTTATCTAATAATAAACAGAAGTACAGGTAATTTTGTGTTTTGTTTATTTATTTATAATTTACTGTAATTCCACAAATGTTGTTCTACATCACTACACATACAGTGATTTACTACCTTACCTACAGTGGAATCAGCTTATAGGTAATATTTGGGGGATAGGGTGATTTCATATTAGCAAATTTGATTCATATTAGCTTTGATTCATATTAGCAAATGTGCCCCCCTGAGGTATCACCTTTTTCTTGATTGCTGTAAAACGTCTTGTTTTCTGACCCCATCCAGGTGGTGAGAAAATGACCCTGTCCATCTCAGTGCTCTTGGCCCAGTCTGTCTTTCTGCTCCTGATATCGCAACGTTTACCAGAAACCTCTATGGCGGTCCCCTTAATCGTCAAGTGAGTAAAACGAAGAACATCTTGCTCCACAACTTTGGCAGTGTAAAACAGCTGGAAAATGAAAAAGAGGGTTACACCTGGTTTTGGATCTTGCAGGTATCTTATGTTCATCATGGTTCTGGTGACCGTGGTGGTACTGAATTGTGTCATCGTCCTGAATCTCCACTTCCGGACCCCCAGCACCCATGTCATGACTAACTGGACCAAGGAGGTTAGTATACTTGAGAAGAACTCCTGGTTTCTGCAAGAAGCCGGTTCTTTTAAAAACATATGACATTTAGCATAACTGACCCTCCGCATCACCCCCATCACTCAGAAGCCAATGTGGGCTTCTGTTAGCTGACATAACAGAATTGGCCATTGGTGTTCTCCTAGAAGCGTGTTGAGCAGCCCAATGACGTTGTGTTGGCGCTTCACTAAGCATGTGCTAGCCTTCAGCATCCCATGTTGGTAGCATCATTAGATAGAGGGAGACCTAACTATTATCTACACTACCGCTCAAAAGTTTGGGATCACTTTAGAATTTCATTTTATGCAATTTTCATGCAATTCACAAACAATATTGTCCATTTCACAATTAATGTAAGTGTATCAGATGATTTTTAAAGAATAAAAATGTTTGTATTAAAGTCTATTTTTGTATAGAGGCTTATTTTGCATATAGTCCTATTATCAGCAATTCTCAGTCCTCTGTCTAAATCTCCTGGTACGGCCACCAATCCAAGTTAAGGATGTTATTGGACTAATTGGTTGTTAGGACACTCTTGATCAATTGTGATGCACAGCTGAAAAACATTCTACTAATAAGTGAGTATAAAAGGGAACAACATTCTAGGTTAGTTTAGTATCTGAAGATCAGCAGTTGATGACTTGCTGACCGACTCAAAATGACCAGAAAGAAACAACTTTCTTTAGAGACCCGTCAGTCCATTGTTGTGTTAAGGAAGAAAGACACTCCATTGAAAACAAGAACATTTCACTGTGATCCCAAACTTTGGGATAGTGTATGTAGTAAAGAAAAGAAGTGTCAGAAAGAGATTAATCCTATATTTCAATACAATTAAACCAATATTACACATTTACATTCCAAAAGATAAGCACTTAATTACATATTATTATTATTATTATTATTGTTTTTATTACAATAAATCCTTACACTTCCAAATTGGTGCAGCAGGGTTGCTACCTATAGACTAATTAAACCCAACGCATTGATACAGTGACTACCAACGGAGGTGTTAAAGGGTGCAGTGTGTATCCTCTAGTGGTAAGATTGCAAATTGCAACCTTCTGAACTCCCTCACCCGCTCTGAGAAGCTATAGTGGTTGTCTGGTTTTGTACTGTTGCCCCAGTTCATTTCCTTTTTTTAATTTTTCGGTTGTATTTTTTTGTCAGTAAGCATTCATTGACCCTCTGTGAAACAAATAATAAGCTTGATCCTCAATTTATTAAAACACAAATGATTATCTAGCACTGCTGTTCTAGCAATTCATTGTACCCATTGAGAGGTCCTATCTAGCATGATCGTATCATTGATACATTGGTAACTCAGTGTTACACCCATTTTATTATCACTACCCCCCCAGTAAACTGATTTAGGCTATAATTTAGGCATCTAAAGTATTATAATATCTGCTGGACCATTTAAAGTAGAGCAGGACAATTCAAACAGGAAGCTGGCCAATAAGAATCTGAATGTCAGCACCAGAATGTCATTTGCTGCACAATTTAAGATGGAACTGGAAAATTCAAACAAGAATCTAGCAAATTAAAAGCTGAATGTCGGCGCCCCAATGTAACGGCTGCACCATTTAAGGTCTGGTTCACTCTACACGACTGTTTGAGTGGTCGGGTTTTTGTGTCGTTAACACTACGTGACTGGTGGAGCTGTAATCGTGAGTCTTTCAGTTGTTGTAGCTTTCACACTACATGACTGATCAGCAACACGGGGTCACGAATTTCACGATTCTGGAGAATCGCCGACTCACATCTGGCTTCAGTCCAAAAACATGTTTTTGTCTCGAGAACACATGAAAACTAAATGCATGTGAGAGCTAGCAACACCACGTAGAACATACACTATTTCCAAAACGGACGTAAACAAACCAGCAGTATGAGTTGTTACTGCACTGATTTGCAAGAAAGTAGAAAAAGTTACGACGATAGATGAAGACACAGGGTCAGCAGGGACTGTCTGTTCTGCAGAGAGAGCTGGAGGTAAATATTTCATAAATGAAAACGTATGTGTCGCCCTTAGCTGCAGAGAGAGTGGTGAACGGTGACGCGGTTCTCTCTCTACGCAATCCTATTTGCTGTAGCTAGACTCTGCTGTTGACTCTATTCAAGAGTTTTCAAGAGTTTTATTGTCAGTTACACTGTACAATGAAATTCTTACTTTGCTGCTTCTCAATTCACCAATAGATAAAGATAACAAATAAAAGAAATAATAAAAAATATATACAAAATATAGAAGGTATAACAATATAAGTTGAAGCAGATGAAAGTATTTTTATAGTTAAAGAATAAAAAATAAAAGTTATATGTGCTTTTATGTGCTCTAGTCACTGACTGGCCTAGATATTAAACATGCTAGATATTTGGCGAGCGTCTGCGATTAGTTGGCGAGCTCTCTGAGACAGGTCTGCGCGCGTCTTTCAACCGTTCACACTACACGACTGAGCGAGCGCCAAATGATCGGCGATTTGCCTCCAAGCAGAGGGTTTTGTCGGCGATCTGCAAAAAACAGTCAGCGACTGAAAAAACAGGCTAAAACCGTGTAGTGTGAACTAGGCGTAAGATGGAATGGGGAACTTCAGGCTCGTAGTTTTAATGCTGGTAGTATTTGTGATTAAAGCTATCAAAATATCCCACTTGCACTTTATGTATGGACCTACTAATAAATATGCACCACTGTAAGGCTTTCAGACGAGGACGCTTTGGCTGCCGTGCCATCAAATTCAAGCTTCTGCTTTAACATAAAAGTTTCAAGTTTCAAGTTTATTTGTCATTTGCACATCATGTCAGGACATAACATGCATTGAAATGCTTGGGGTGAGGCTCAGATACACCTCTACAGCAGGGCAGCATTATATATATAAAACAGTGCAAACATACAATAAATAGACAATATTAAAGTAAAAATAAGCTAGAAAATATACATATAGTTATAACTGAAATATATAAAGGACTATACAAGACATACACACTCAGAATCAGAATCAGAAATACTTTATTGATCCCAGGGGGAAATTGCAGTTTTTACAGTAGCAGAAGAAGAATATACACTCTAATAATAATTTACAACATAAAATAAATTTGTAGTATGTACACATATATAAGTCATATATTACAATAGAAGAATAAAATGTAAAGAGTAAAATGTAAAGTGACTGTGTCTATAATATTAAGTACAGATATACTGTATACAGCAGTAAGAGTTTTAGAAGTAGGAACGTTATTGCACATTTGAGTTCTTATATACATAATTAAATTATAGTTCTACTGGTATCACTGTACATGTGAAAGGTGTCGTACGTTAAGGGAGGAGTTGTAAAGTCTGATAGCCACTGGTAGGAATGACCACCTGTGGCGTTCTGTTGTGCATTTTGGCTGAAAGATATATACATAAGATATACAGGAGGACATCTGTGAAAAAAATTATATAGGCAGGTTATCTAAGAATATATATCTATTTAAAGAGACTTAGTGATATTGTCCAAAGCAGCGATATCAGAATAAATAATATAAGAGTGTAACATAATGTAATAAAGCAGGGGCAGAGTGAACAGTATTGGGGTCTCTCAGCCTTACAGTTTGTTCAGGAGCCTGACAGCGTGTGGGTAGAAGCTGTTCAGTAGCTGGTTGTTCTGGCCTGGATGCTGTGGAATCTCCTGCCTGATGGCAGTATGTTGAACAGGCCGTGTGCTGGGTGACCGCTGTCTAACCTGATCTTCTGGATCACAAAATATGAAAGCCCCTCTCAATAGCCAGTGTGGTGTGTGGTTTGTCCGTTCTGGGTTACTGTAGAAACATGGCGGTGGCAGCCTCTGCGGAAAGATGACCTGACCCTAGGTTGATGTAAACGGCTCTGGTTCACAATTTTCGGTGATTTCTTTTCCTAGTTCTTCCTGGAGAAACTGCCTCGCTTGTTGCACATGTCCCGTCCAGCTGACAGTGAGCCCAGTTGGGATGGGGCTCTGCCGCGGCGCTCCAGCTCTGTGGGATACATTGCCAAGGCCGAGGAGTACTACAGTGTTAAGTCCCGGAGCGAGCTTATGTTTGAGAAACAGTCTGAAAGGCATGGCCTGGCAACCCGTCCAACACCCACTGCAGGTCAGTCTTGCGATCAGGGAATGGCTTTGTAGACAGTGTAAAGCATGTGTTAAGACTTTGTCCCACCATTACAGCTTACAAGCCCGGCAATGACGCTGAAGTGAATGAACAGTTGTACAACGAGATGAAGCCAGCTGTGGAGGGAGCCAACTACATTGTCAAGCACATGCACAACAAGAACGACTATAATGAGGTAAGGGCCGAGTTCACAGGTGTTCAACTTGGCACCAGATCAACCTTCTCTAGTGGCGCACAGAGAAAGTCTTTTGCTGAGTCTTGACTCCTGAGACATTCACAGTTGAGTCACATTATTATGCTAATGCAAGCTAATATCCAGAGTGACCACAGTGTGCAGCTGTTACGACCCGTCTAGGGGTTCGATCACACAAATTAACAAGCCACATTGTATTTCTTTAATTCACAATGATCACAAATAGCTACAGGACACAGGACAAGCATCGGAGTGGGCCATGCCAAAGTAACAAACAAAACCAAAGTAACTAATGATTCATTAGTAATAATTCAGAACTCTACCAACTATCTATCTCTACTAACTATCGCCAAAAGTAAAGATAAATAAGTACAACTCTCTTACCTAACTCCCTAACTAACCCAAAACAAGAGAAAAACAGACACACCAAAAGAAAAGGCACCCACTCCTACACCCTGGTCTCCAACTAGATGAGAATAACTATTGTACTGGATAGTTCAGGTACTTACGGTGGCCGAGAAGACCCAACGTGCTCAAACGTCACGCCCAAACGTCCACAACACAACTGAAGTGTTTCCGGAGGACACCTAAAGGACGTGGGACCGCATACGGCGACGCAATGTAAACAGAACCACGCAGAGCTGCGGTAGCGTCTAATGAAGTAAGATTGGCTATATTTACTAACTATCCAGACTTACAAAACCAAAGTAACTAATGATTCATTAGTAATAATTCAGAACTCTACCAACTATCTATCTGTACTAACTATCGCCAAAAGTAAAAATAAATAAGTACAACTCTCTTACCTAACTCCCTAACTAACCCAAAACAAGAGAAAAACAGACACACCAAAAGAAAAGGCACCCACGCCTACACCCTGGTCTCCAACTAGATGAGAATAACTATTGTACTGGATAGTTCAGATACTTACGGTGGCCGAGAAGACCCAACGTGCTCAAACGTCACGCCCAAACATCCACAACACAACTGAAGTGTTTCCGGAGGACACCTAAAGGACGTGGGACCGCATACGGCGACGCAATGTAAACAGAACCACGCAGAGCTGCGGTAGCGTCTAATGAAGTAAGATTGGCTATATTTACTAACTATCCAGACTTACTTCTCATTAGACGCTAGTGATGGCCAGATCAAGCCTCATGAAGCGTTGAAGCTTTCTCTCCAGCTGGTTCAAAAAAAGGTTCATTACTCAAAGCTTCATGTGCACACGAACCCCCCTGCTGGCCAAAACTTTTATTATCATTTTCAACTATTTACGATGGCCTCTTGCAACATTGTCTGCACAGAAACAAGTATATATATAAAACACCTTAATTAAATTTTCTGTAGTTCATTCGTTTGTTTATCTGATCTGTGTTTGATTGTGTGGGTCTGTTAATTTAAAAAAAACTGCCAGTATGATTACAGTCAGTAAATAAATCCAGTAGTACGTGAGATATTGATGTTATAACTGCTGTAGTGGTTTTAAGAGATGGGACAGTCATTGTGGTTTTGATGGTGACTTTAATTTTTATTAAGAATCACGCCCTGAACCAACGAGGCCTCAGACATCATCAGTGACGCCACTCGCCCTTAACAAAGCAATGTTTACGCTCCTACATTAAATAATCAATTTCTAGTACACTAATTTAAGTTATAAATGCAACTAAAAGTTCGCCCCAAGCCACCATGGAGGAAAGCCTCCCCGAAGACAGCGGTCCTGGGGATTATATAGTCCAGCATGCTAGACGGACTGGGAGACTCAATAAGGTCCTGGTAGGTGGTCACAGGTATCTGGAGTCAAGCTGACTGCAGTGCATCCTACAGCCGCTGGAGGGCACATGGGGGAGAATCTATAGAGCCAACACGATGATACGGGTGGTTCCACAAATGCTCAACTGGGTTCATGTCTGGGGAATTAGGGTAGCACTTAGTAGTCTTGGTCTGCTCTTCCAACCAATGTTGGACATTTCTTGCCGTGTGGCGTGTCTCATTGTCTTGATGGACGATTTCAATCTGCCCCAGGGAAGACAATCAGCATGCATGGTGTACATGATCTGTAAGCATGGATTCATACCCAAATCTGTTGAGAGTGTCTTCCACATGGATGAGTAGACGTAGAGAATGTCACAAACACATTCCTTTATGAGCCTCGTGCTGCCACTGTTGATAGCAGTAGCGAATCGTGACCCTTAAGCTCGAGTTTTCAGAGGGGGTGGTTTTGACAGTTTGGGAGCGGGACATGGGCTTCCATCGTGACTCAGCAAACTAGGTAGTGGTAGTGACCTAGCGCTAGCTAGCTGTTTCTCCAGCTAGCGTCGCCACAGTGGGCGGAAACAATCATACAGTTAAGCCCGCCCACTTAGAGGGAAGATATGATTGGTCAGTTTTACTGTCATTTGAAATTGGTATCACTGAATCATAACTGCCTGGCCCCCTCTGTACATGAACAGCGGGACCACCAATCACCAACATTCTGCGGAGGCATCACAGTCCTTATAGGGGGGACACAGACTCACAGGCTCCCACTAAATCCCTCACGTTCCAATACAGATTGAATAGACATGTTTGAATAATTTATTTGCCTATATTTTTATAATTGTTTAGATGCTGATTGTCAAACCGTAAGTGGATAATTATATATATATATATATATATATATATATATATATATATATATATATATATATATGGATTCATACCCAAATCCATTGAGAGTGTCTTCCACATGGATGAGTAGACGTAGAGAATGTCACAAACACATTCCTTTATGAGCCACGTGCTGCCACTGTTGATAGTAATATGTCACTCAACTGTGTATATGTTGACCAAAGCCAAGATGCTTCAGGTATAAAGTTATATTATATTATAAAAAATGCTATTTATGTAGTGGTTATGCTAATGTATTCACATTTGGACACATCTATACCAGGAAAAGGACAACTGGAGCGGGATTGCCAGGACAGTGGACCGTCTCTGTTTCTACATAGTGACTCCTATTATGACACTTGGAACTATCTGCATATTCCTGATGGGCATCTATAACCACCCTCCTCCGCTGCCGTTCGAGGGAGATTCCTTCACCTACACGGAGGCAGACAAACGCTTCGTATGATTCCACTGCTTCTGATGGCTAGTGCAACTCCAAGCACATCAGCTTGCACTGCAACAGAATTTCTTTAGTTATAATTTTCTGTGCATGCATGTTTCTGCATGAGTGAATTTCAGTGTGGTTTGCTACACAATGTGTGACTATTTACACTAAATAAACGGACCTGGAACTTTCTTTGTGATATCACATTTGCTTTCAGTGGAGCTATGTGTAACCTCTAAAGGCGAGGTTGCAGCTACTTGAACCGCCCCGACCCCCGTCTCACCCTGCTATTTTTGCTTCTTTGATGGGGAAGATTCACCCTCTATTGCTTTTGTTGTAAATAATAACTTTAATCCTCCACTACACAAAGTCTATTGTGATTTTCCACCCTTCCCTGTTCCACCTTAAATGGTGCGGCAATTCTTATTATTATTATTATTACCATTATTGTTATAATGTCTCAGGTGCCAGAATGTAATTGCTGCACAATCTATGAAAAATGTACTTAAACTGCTGCACAATTTAAGGTGGAATGGATAAATTCAAGCAAGAAGCTGGTAAATAAGAAGCTGAACTTCAGCACCAGAATGTAAATTCTGCACAATTTAAGGTGGAATGGAAAAATTCAAACAAGAAGCTAGTGAATACGAAGCTGAACTTTAGCAATAGAATGTAAACTCTGCACAATTTAAGGTGGAATGGAAAAATTAAAACAAGAAGCTGGTAAATAAGAAGCTGAACTTCAGCACCAGAATGCAATTGCTGCACAATTTAAGGTGGAATGGGAAAATTCAAACAAGAAGCTGGTGAATAAGAAGCTGAACTTCATCAATAGAATGTGATTGCGGCACAATTTAAGGTGGAATGGGAAAATTCAAACAAGAAGCTGGTGAATAAGAAGCTGAACTTCAGCACCTGAATGTAAATGCTGCACAATTAAAGGTGGAGTGTTAAAATACGAACAAGAAGCTAAACATCAACGCCAGAATGTAATTGCTGCACAATCTGAGGTAGAACGAGAAAATTTAAACAAAATGTTTGCGAACAAGAAGCCTGTGGCAAAATGCGAATGCTACACTACTTAAGGTGGAACTAGAAAATTTGAAGAAGAAGCTGAATATTAGTGGCAAAATGTAATTGCTACACAATTTAAGGAGGAACGGAAGAATTTAAATGAGAACCTGGTGAATAAGAAGCTGAATGCCAGTTTCAGAATGCAATTGCTGCACAATTTAACAAAGAAGGGGAAAATTCAAACACTTATTGTCAGTGCCAAAATGTAACTGCCTGCCTACTTAAGGTGGAATGTTTAAATTTAAATAAGAAGCTGAACGTCAGCACAAGAAGGGCTCATTCTAAGCTAATAAAGATACAACAATATGTAGTTACAGGTGATGATACACTAATAGAGAGTATTTACACTAATACATCACCCTAAATCATACACACTGGCTGCCCTGCCAGCATTTCATTTTAGAATAATAGTTGATAATATTACTTCCTGACATCACCTTGTCTTTCCCCAATATATACATACATATAAACATATTCACCAGATGTGCTTCTAACCATGCCGCACATGCATTTACATGCTATAGTGACTTAGTCTTAGCAAAATCTGGTCAACTTTTCTTATGATGACTTCCAAAACACCCTGAGTGCAGAATCCTAGCTGTTTGTCTCAGGTTCCTGATGGACTGGCAGTACTGAGGAAGGAACAGCGCGCAGTCCCTCCATGAAAAGTCCCTCACCAGACTAATGTTTCAGAAGCATCCACAGAGGCACCCGTTACAAGTCAAGTCAAGTCAAGTCAAGTTTATTTGTATAGCGAGCCAGAGGCAACGGTGGCGAGGAAAAACTCCCTCAACTGGAGGAAGAAACCTTGGGAGGAACCAGATTCACAAGTGGAGACCCATCCTCCTCTGGTGGAACAGTATTTACAGTTTATAAACTAAAGCTGAGTCTGAAGGTAAAAGCTTTAGAAGCTGCACAGGTGGTACATCAGGTGGATGATACAGTGATGCAGTCAAGGATGGAGCAAACGGCACGAATGAAGAGGAGAGCTGGTTAGTGATGGGTGACGGGGTATTCGCCGGTGGTACCTGTGGTGGTAACTGTGGTGGTACTGTGGTGGTGGTAAGCAGTGCTGGCTATGGGTATAAATTTCCACTTGATGATCAAATTAAATGAGCTGCAGTGAGTAAACCTTGACTCATCGTGCACACAAATCAGTACATTAACTCTAAGACCTAATAGTTGAATGTAACTACACATGCCTCACAAGTCAGACAGAAAACAGCTGTACATGAAGCTACCAGAGCAGCTGCACTCTCAAACGAAGCTGGCCAGGACAGGATTCAGAAGACACTAACAATGTAGATGTAGATGTGTGCATGTATATGATGACACACAAGTTTCACTACTTAAAAGATTAAAGTGATTAAGTTTAGTAATAGCTTTCTGCAAATACACTCACCAAGAACTTTATTAGGAATATCATTATTAAGCTTCTCTTTATATTCTGTTACCTTGTTCTTCTGGTCTGGACCACCACAGAGCAAGTGTTGTTTTGGTGGAGGATCATTCTCAAAACTGCAGTAACACTGATGTGCTGGTGTGAGTGGATCAGACACAGCAGTGCTGCTGCTGGAGTGTTTAAACACCTCAGTGTCACTGCTGGACTAAGAATAGTCCACCAACCAAAACTATTTCGACGACAGCGTCCTGTGAGCACTGATTAAAGACTAGAGGTACACAAACTGGGCAGCAACAGATCTTTACATCTACAAGGTGGACCAACAAGATAGTTGTGTCTTATAGAGTGGACAGTGAGTGGACACAGTGTTTGAACACTCCAGCAGCACTGCTGTGTCTGATCTACTCTCATCAGCTTAACACATAATGGGTGTGTCTCAAAACCTAGTGAGCTCCTACATAGGCAGCATTTTACATCATAGTATGCGCTCCCGACATGTAGACTGTCCCAATACTTACATACCTTAAACATGCTGTCTACTGAGAAACCTTATTTAGACCTGATTTTAAGGAAACATTGAACGCTTCCTCAGCCGCTAAGACAATCCCATGATGCAACGCAGGCTAATCTACGAGCAGTGAAGTGGTTTTAAAATGTGAGTTATTTTGATTCTCTCTGGAGTTTTAATGTGTTTCTGGTCATATAATCACACAAAACAGTATTTTATTATCAACTCTGTAACGAGTCCTTCACCATTTACTGTTTTATACTCGAGACATTAGCATTTATGCTAGCGGATTTTTAAGCCTCGGACTAGTGTTTTGGATGCCGGCCGGTAGCTTAGCAACCAGCTAAACCACCAGTCGTGTGCTGCAGTGGGCGGGAACAAGCCGTGACGCAGTCTCTCTCTAACTAGAGCGTCTCAGTAATCTGTTTTATGAGGAGAGATGAGGAGAGAACACTGCTACCCTTAAACAGCTGCCTACCTAGACAGCCTACCTAGACAGCTCACTAGGGTTTGAGACACAGCCAATAACACACCACCGTGTCAGTGTCACTGCAGCGCTGAGAATGATCCACCTTCCTGACAGTACCTGTGGTCCTGACCAGTGAGTAACAGAGAATCCAGAGAAATGTCTCGCTTATAAAGCTCAGAGGAATCTGACGCATCCCGTGCTTGCAAGTTAATTAACTGTTTTCTGATCAGTGTCCACCGCGCTAGGCTATTTGTGCTGTAACTAACACCCACACAGAGTGGCTCGGGCAGCTGGCTGGACTTGGGTTTAACCGGCTTTCAGAAATATAAACTCACCGTCTGTGTGTAGGAGGACACGCCCACCTTCCCACTGTGCAGGTACTGATACGCTTCAGTACTTTTATAGTTTTTCATTACTGAACCGTCCACACCTTCAGAGAGTACAGAGTAATTAAACATGTCTCCATAAGTAACCTCAGACCACCTTCTCATATCACCCGCCCACTGTGTTATTAACCTTGGACGAGACATTGTTGTCCCATTAGAACTTCTTACTGTCTCTCTGGTCTCCTCCCATGTACCTGTATTCATTTTGGTTAGCTGAGTGGAAGTTCTAACACAAAGGCGGAAGAAACACACACTTGAAAGTGGGTGTGGCCAAATACGGTGAATACGGTAAGTGAAGCTGATAAAATGTGTTTAGTGAGTGGGCATATAAGACTAAACCTGAGAACTTGCTGGTTAACCATTTCACAGGGCATTGCATCTTGTTACCACTAGACTGTAGTGTTGCTCTAGTTTAACACAGGACTCGTGTTGTGATGATACAACCAAAGACCAAAAAGGGATCATATTAAATGAGCTCCAAATATTCATTTAGAGAATCTCACCTCATAAGCCTACTGTATTTCATTACTGTTAAAACAAAATACTGTATCTCCTAAATCAGGAGTGTCCAATCTTATCCACAAGAGGCCAGTATGGCTGCAGGTTTTCATTCCAAGTAATGCAGGAGCTCATATGATCAGCTGTTAAAAGCTGAGCAGTTGATTAATTCAGTAGAATCAGGTGAGCACCTGCTTATTTGGAATGATAGCCTGCAGCCACAGCAGTCCTTTGTGGATAAGGCCTAAATGAAAGCTGTAACACAGAATGGAAAATTCATTTTCATTAATGTAACCATATTTTATTTCAAGATGTGGGCCATTTGTATTGGTACCTACTGCATGAGCTATTCACATAATGTAAAAGGCCCGCCTCCGTTTTGAAATAGTCTGACCGACATCCAAGTCTGCAAGCATTGTCCCCTTCTCATTTCTCATCAAGGTAGTTTCATGGATTGTGATAATTGGGACAGGCCTAAACTTGATGTGTCTTGTTCAGACTGCAGGCCTAATTCCAGTTTTTGGCATGCCCAGATTGCTCCCAGATTGATCTTTTATAGCCTGGAAAGCAAAAAAAGAAAATACATAAAATCTGACTTAGACCACATTTGGAGATGGTTTGAAATGCGATTCCAATCAGATTTTTACAGATGTTTTTTTAGCCAGAATGCTAAGGGTGTTCAAATGGTATTTCATTTGTTGAGACTGCAAACAAATCCAATTTCTCAGATCTTTTGAGAAGACTGTGTGCGCTGTTATTTGTCAGTGAACAGATCGGATTTGTGTGTCCAGACAATGCTAACTTATCTGCGCAGGCTGCTGTGATAGCAATATAGGCATCAGTAACTACATAGCTATGCTGGTGATGCAGCTTTTAAAAACAAATGAAGGAATGATGAAGGTGCATCATCTTGACCTTCAGAAGTTTGGTTTACAACTCTTTGGTGCTTCTCCATCACTTTGAATTTCACATTGACGCTGTTTGTCGTGTTGGGAGTGACGCAAAAGGTACTTTGAAATCTGATTTGAGCGTCTAGAGCATTCGGACTGAGACACCGATTGGAATCGGATTTCAAACCACCTCCAAATGTTGTTAGCCAGATTTTATGGTTTTTGTTTTTTGGAGGGGATTTGGGCTGGCAGTCTAAACAAGACCAACAATTCCCCAAGCTTAAGCTTGTCCTAATTAGCCAGATCCATAAAACTTCTAAATGGAGGGGGAAATGAAGAGAATGCGTATCCTATCAATGGTCTTTTTAAACCATTTCAAAACATCAGCAGTCTAGAATGCCTAAATTTGGATTTCACCTGGCAGTCTGAGTAAGTGTCTTTTGCATCACTTGCATTGTGACAAACAATAGCGATGTCAAATCCAGAGTGGCGGGAATGAGGAGATTTGTTGTTACTTAACCCCTTGCCATTAGCACTGCAACCATTGCAGATAGATGGGTGAAGTCTGGGCACAAATCTGATCTGATCACTTTCCCATAACAGTGCAGACACTACTATCTGATTTAAGAAACAACTCCGATTTGCCTACAGTCTGAACACAGCCTTAGTGTATACAAACAATAAATAAGAAAAATGTCAGAATGTGAACCTAAAAGTCTAATTACGCATGGTCTTAGTCCGGTGGGCTCCATCTGGGATCATGTTAAGATTCAAGATTCAAGAGTTTTATTGTCATATGTACAGCAGAACAGACAGTTACACTGTACAATGAAATTCTTACTTTGCTGCTCCTCCATTCACCAATAGATAAGATAACAAATAAAAGACATAAAAAATATATATACAAAATATACAAAGTATAACAATATAAGTTGAAGTAGATAAAAATATTTTTATAGTTAAAGAATAAAAAATAAAAGTTATGTGTGCTTTTATGTGCAAGTATGAAGCGATGCCGTTAAAGCGGCATTGCCAGCGCCCTCATTTCAGCCACATCAACACACCTTGAGAGTGTAGCAGGGAACGGCAGAAACAGAGTGAGAAAAAATAAGCAAATGAGAGAAAGACGATAGAAAGACACACAGTCCAGCCATGTACAGCACAAGCCTTTAATGATGCAAACACACTAATCCAGTCACAAACCCACACACAGACACCTACGCGCTTTGTGTCAATGTCAGCCACTGCTCGGAAATTCTGGTTAATTATCGTCTGTCTGGTGGATGCTGCTCATAGTGCTCTCTGATTCATCACGATCAACACATGCAAAACCAGGCCAGAGGAAGCAGTTAGCTGTGAAGTTCTTACGGTGGTATCTTCGGCCCAGTTAGATGAAGAAGAAATGTTTCTCCTGGAGTTCAAGGCTTTCCCTCCAGCTTAACCCTTACGGCACTGGCAGCATGAATAACGAATGTCCCACATGCCTTTAATAGTTAGGAAGTAAAAATAGCCCAGCTCTCCGGAGGCCTTGGCAAACGATCTTAGAAGCTGGTCGCTTTTATCGATTGGCGATCTTTTGAAAGTGTCCCCCAAGATTGGTTCTGAACTGATTTGAAATGAGATTTGGTGAAGCTTGAGGAATTGGAGAGGGGGGTGCATTTCCACACCCCCTACAGAGATGGCCCTGGGTTCTCCACCAGCCTGTTGCTAAAGGCTTTGTTATGTTTTCCCATTTGTTTAACTTTGTGGAAAAGTCCATTCATCACCACAGCAGCTGTGCTTCTGCAAAAAAAAAAAAAGATACTGAAGAAGTGGGGGCCCAGTCAGACAGGAGCAATCGCTCTACCTAGAAAACAACCATGCAGAGGCCTAATTAGGGAGAGGAATCTACTCCACTGTGATTGATTAACTTGGATTTGCTACGGTGTTCTGCCCTGCTCTTCAGGAAGAAACTATGTCAGGGTTGGGTACAACATGATCTTTTACACTGATGCATGGTCAGTAACTTCAGGGTAGAGTGTAAATAGAGTTTAATATAGTAGAGCATGCTTGCAGCCGCCGTCACGTTTGGTTCATGGTGCCAAGCAGAGTATGCATGATTTCCTTCACTCTGGTTCTTCTGTATCACACATATATGGAGCTGAGCTTTGTGTATGATTTCGTTCTCTAGCACCTGAGACATTGTTCTAACCTTTTAAGGTCTAAACTTATTGTTCAGTATTGCAGCAACCCATCACTGGTTCATGATGCTTGCAGAGTGACCACGCAATGGGTCTCTTGAAAGTGCCACATTCACAGTAGTAAAGACTTTACATCTGAAAACAGTTGTTGCTGTTGGGTCTGTAACACAGAATGGAAAATTCATTTTCATTAATGTAACCATATTTTATTTCAAGATGTGGGCCATTTGTATTGGTACCTACTGCATGAGCTATTCACATAATGTAAAAGGCCCGCCTCCGTTTTGAAATAGTCTGACTGACATCCAAGTCTGCAAGCATTGTCCCCTTCTCATTTCTCATCAAGGTAGTTTCATGGTTTGTGATAATTGGGACAGGCCTAAACTTGATGTGTCTTGTTCAGACTGCAGGCCTAAATCCAGTTTTTGGCATGTCCAGATTGCTCCCAGATTGATCTTTTATAGCCTGGAAAGCAAAAAAAGAAAATACATAAAATCTGACTTAGACCACATTTGGAGATGGTTTGTAATGCGATTCCAATCAGATTTTTACAGATGTTTTTTTAGCCAGAATGCTAAGGGTGTTCAAATGGTATTTCATTTGTTGAGACTGCAAACAAATCCAATTTCTCAGATCTTTTGAGAAGACTGTGTGCGCTGTTATTTGTAAGTGAACAGATCGGATTTGTGTGTCCAGACATTGCTAAAGACTTTACATCTGAAAACAGTTGTTGCTGTTGGGTCTGGGGTGTGCCTATTACGTTGTCTGTGTGTGATTGTGTCAAGACGGTGGGGGGAAGGAAGGGAGTCTGTGAGTCTATTATCTACTGTAAAGGTGTGGTTAGAAGAAACCTGGCCTTTTCCGGTCGTGTAAGCCAGAGTGATGGTCCTTCACTGCTGGTGTGTTTAGTTTTAGAGATGGACCAATCAGCGTTTTTGAGGCCGATTCCGATCGCCGATCACCTTTCAACACAATCGGCTGATAGCCGGTACCGATAGAGGGCGGGGCTATATGCCTCAGCAGGACTACATGTAGTTATTAGGGCAAGCAAGTCATGAAACATGGTTGAAATTGGTTAATTATCATTTTTAACAAGCTCATGTGAAACAGCATAATATTTTTAACTAAATTAACAGTAAATAAACAAAGTAAATCATACAAATATCCCCAATACTACAATCATTAAATTTAGACCCTTAATTTAAAATAAAAAAAGCTAATTAAATAAATGCAGTAAAAACTGCAGTCCTTAAACGCAGACTGTTATTTTAAACAAAAAACTGCAATCATTAAATGTAGATCTAGTAAAGCTTTTGTTTTCTGTACCTTCTTCTAGGTTGACACCACATATAAAATCAAGAAGGCCAGTCAAAAAGCTCATACTGTTAAGAATAAATAGACATAAATAGCCCTTAATTAGCCATATGAAAACAGGTACTAGCTTCCACTCGCTGTTGGCCATGTTAACATGTTGCCAGATCTACGCTTTTAAGAGCCAATATCATGAAAAAGCTACAATTAACTACATATTTTATATTGCATTTTTTTCTTTTTTTTGTTATCTTTGAATGGAGAAACAGCAAAGTAAGAATTTCATTGTACAATGTAACTGTCTGTTTCTGCTGTGCATGACAGTAAAACTCTTAAATCTTGAATCTTTTCTGGCATCTTTAAACCAAAAATGTTTGATGTAGTATATAAACATTACATTTTTAAAACCTATTGTTCATTCCCAAGATCAAACAGTTCATATAGTTTTAAAAAGCAAAACAACCAGCTTTGAATTAGGTATTTTTGTGATATCACAAAATTCACTGCATTTACACACAGTAGCTGGCCAAAAAAATATCAGGCTCTAATATTCCGAGGGAATATTTACTCTGTGCTTTGATTACTGCTTGCATTTGCCATGCCATAGTTTTGTCAACAAACCTTTTGCAACCACAGGTCAATACTCTGTGGTGACCAATGCATTTGTGAAAATGGTTCCTCATGTTACCTTCACCATCTAAGCCCCATAATTCTTTGACGTTATCCTCTTGGTATATATTAGGGAAGAAAGAATCCATCGATGGGACTGTCTGATCATTCAGTACATTAAGATGGTCAGCTCACTTAATGTTACGCCCACATAACGTTGCTAAACCTTGACCCGACTAACTAAAGCAATCCCAGTTCTTAAAACTGCCTTCAGAGGCTTGTATAATAGGCAGTATGAATGTTGGGGGCATCTCATTATGCACCTTCCTTCTTACCCTCACGCTCCCATCACTCTGGAATAGAGTCAATCTGGATTAATCAGACCACATGTCCTTTATCCAGCATATGTAGTTATGAGAGTGAGAAATTGAAGTACTGGCTCACTAAAAAGTCTTTAGGGTTTCAGAGGTTAACTACCTAATCCCACCACCTCTACCTCGACCATAAACACTGCTGCACACAGACATAAACACTAACATCACTGCCACCCACCCACTCAACCTGTCAAAAGGAGCCCTGCTTTTCTGCAATTCCAGATGAGAATATGTTTTTTTTCTTTCTTCTCTTCTCTTTTTGGGGAGGGGGGATTAAATGCGACACTGGCATCTCTTCTGTCAGGATATGAAAATGCGCTGTCCTCCCACTCAAATGCAGCAAGGCAGCACACCTCACTCTCGCCCTGCGCAGATTAAACCCCCCAACTCAGTGTGGGGGCGTTTGTTTATCGCGCCACTCGCGCAGTACAAGCAACGTGAGCCGCAGCAGGGCCGAAAGAAGCCGGAGCCTGTTTCTGCTCACGCAGGCCGAGACTGAGGCACCCTGCTGAGCCTTTCTCAATGTTCCAAGTCTGTCGGAGCGTGCAGAGGGGCAAGTGCTCTTTAATGCTGAAAAAAAGCTGTGCAGCAGATCTAGAAAAGAAGGGGACGGAAGATATACAGCAAATAATGAAAGCAAAGCTTATCTGAAAGACACCCTGCATGTCCAGATGTTCCTTCTAATTACTGGATTCTGCAACTCATGATGCACCACTGCTGATACAGGTGTTAAAATGTAGATACAGGCATGTAAGCACTAAAGAAAACCAATGGTACTAGGGTGTTTAGCATTGAAGCTCAATGTTTTAAACCCTTTATCTTAAAATAGTAAAATCACCAGCTATCAATAGAACAATATGTAAATAAACATAAATACAATACCAAGCAGCATAAATATCTTACTTTGAAAGAAGCAGATCAGATCTTGTGCTTCAGCTTGAAGAACAAAGTGTAGTTCCAGATTTCTCCTGGACGCCCCAGACATTGTATGAATGTATTCAGTTCCTTCAGCAGCAATCTTGATTTAGCTTAATGAAGTACTGAGCAGTCAAAGCACGTATTAGATGAGAACTGTAAATAATACTGTGTTGTTTCCACAAGGAGAAGCTTTGAAAGGGTTAAATAAACACACTAACGTATGTGAAAGCACTACTTACTGTATTAATACTGTTTAGATACTTAAAAATAAAGTGTTTTGCTGAGCAAATAAAATCTTCCTGTCCCCAAGTGCCTTTGCACACTACTGTACATACAGTACACTGGGAAAATTCTTTAGACTGCCTGTAGCTTTGATTACAGCGTATGTTTGCTGTGGTACTGTTTGACCACCTTATGCATTGTCATAACATTTATTTACATTGCATTAGTCGGACCAGTCCATAAAGGCTTCTCCAGCACATCCCAAACCTTTTCAGGACACTGAGTCCTGAGTTGCTGAGTTTCAACTTGACAAACTGAAGCTCCAGAGGCTTGTACAGTGGGAACCATGCATGATGGGGGCAGCACTCCATGTGCTTCCCTTCTTATCCTGACATGCCCATCACTCTGAAATAGGGTCAGTCTGGACTCATCAGACCAGTTTCCATTGTTACAGAGTCTAGTCTATATGCTCCCTAGCAAACTGGAGCCTTAATTAAGATTCTGTTTCTAATTCTGTGAGTTCTGATCATGTGAAAATGCTCTTATTAATTTGATTTAGTAAAACACAGCTGTGAGGTCTACTGTCCACTTTTAATAATTCTAATTAACCATTTAAGTGATCTCTGACAATGGTCATTCAACCACACCCACCCCACCATATTTTTTTACTTATTACTTATTTCACGTTTTAATGACGCACTGAACAGCTCTTAACCCAACTACAGCCATTTCAGCAACCGCAGTTTTCTTCCTTCTTTGATGCAGGACAATAATTTGCCCTCCTAGAACACAGGAACGGGAACTTCTGACATAGTTAGTGAAGAAACAAGAAGCTACTCACTGCATCAGGAGCCCAAAAAGAACTGTTGAAACATATCAATCACTGCAGTAATTATGCCATCAAAGGCTCTTAAGTACTTGCTTATTTAAATCCAAACTAGTGCAATTCTAGTGTACCTGCTACAACCTTCCATCCAACTTAAAGACAAACAAGCATCCTCCCCGCCGCCAGGTACCCGTCTTGAGAAGGAGGAATTTAGGTTGGTGTATAATTGATTTGTGCCTCCAGGTGGCCAGCAGGTGGCAAGCTAGTTCTCCGCTCTGCAGGAATGCAGTGTAGTTTATGGGGAGCATGCCGTGTTTTCATAGTACCGAGTGTCGCTCGGGTGCTCCTGTATGATTCATGTTGACATACTGAGGCTCAATCTGGGCCCATGTGGGTCTGGCTCCAGTCTCCTGCCTCCATCTGCTCTGGGCCTCCAGTATATGAGGAGTTGGCTGGGAGTTGTGGAGGCGACCAGAACGAGGGCTGCTGATGATGGACTTGATGGAGAGCCTGTGAATGGTGGGGGTGGTGGTGAGGGGCGCGCTCATAACGACACTGTGACTGACACCGTATCAGGCCTAATGGGAGGTGCTGGGGACTCTTGCGTCTGTCTGATTGCGTAACAGATGCCTTCATTTCCAGCATGAGGAGGCGCTAAAAGGAGTTCTGCTTTATGTTTGATGGTGGATCACAGTCAACATCTTTTTCTCCCCATTTTTTACTCCACATCTTTTCTCCTTTGTCTTTTTTCTTTCACTCTGTCTCCTTATTCTCCCTCTATTTCTCTACCAGTCTTTCTTATTCTCTCTTGCCCATCTCCCCCTCCCTTTTTATTCTTTCACTCTCCCAGTCTCCTCATTCTCCTGCTCTTTTTTTCTCTCCCACCCCCCTTTCCTCCCTCGCACGCTTCCCCCTCCCTTTTTCTCTTTCTTTCCCTTATTTCTATCTCTAAGACCACATATTTCTCCATTACTCTCTCTACCTTTCTTTCCCATTTTACTTCCCTGTTCTCTCAATCTTTCTGTTTTCACTCCAATTTTTCTCTCCCTCCTTCCCATTCCCTCTCCTTACTCCCTTTCCTTTGCTCACCCTCTCTCACTCGTCTGTTAAGGGACCACTTAATGACCCCCCCTGCCCTTTACCCTCTTTCTGTCCTTTATCTTTATCTTCTCCGTTTCTTACTCCACATAATTCCCCCTCCCTACCTAGTTTTTCCTTCCTCTTCCCATTCTCTCTCTCCCAGTCTTCACATTTTCCCTCCCACTCTCCCTCTCCCTTGCTCACCCTCTCCCACTCTTGTCTGTTAAGTGACCACTTAATGATCCAGCCCACCCTTTTCTCTTTCTTTATTCATTTATTGCTTTCTTTAATCAATCTTTCATCCCACATCTTTCCCCTTTTCGCTCTCCTTCTTTCCCATGTTTGCCCTTTTCCCACTCCTTCTCTTGCTCTTTCACTCTCCCACTTTGCTCCTTCCCCCTTTCGCCCTCTCCCCTCCGTCGCTGTTGTCTGTTAAGTGACCACTCAATGATTCGCCCTCCCCTTTTCTCTTTCTTTCCCCTTATTGCTTTCCTCCCCTCACTCCTATACCCCGTCTATTACTCTCTCCCCTTCTCCTCCCTCACCCAACCTCCCATTCTCCCCCAACTCACCCTCAATCTTTCATTCCCTCCATCTCTCGTGACAGTTTGGAGAAGAAATCGCCCTCAAACACTCTCAGCCAGTAAAGACAACACACTCGTCCGTAAACGCGTCTCACCCCTTACCGCGAGCTCACCCCCACCTTCATTCCGTTACAGCATTCAGAGTCCTCCTTTAAAACAGCTCTGCCTTCCTGCCCTCATTAAAACCGACGCTGGGACTGCGCCCGCTATCCTCGCGGGAAATAATCAAGCACTGAGTCAAATTCACTTTGCAGCACCGCCGCCCACGGGAGGGAAGCAAGCGCGCGCGTACGCACGCGGTGGCCGTCAGCAGCTCCTTTGCTGTCGCTCTCCGCTTTTCGCCGTTAGTGGGCGCTTTCGGTTTTTTTGGCTCGCGCTCTCTCCCACCGCGGGCGGGCGAACGGAGGAGGGAACGGCGGAGAGAGAGAGAGAAAGAGAGAAGGAGAGAGAGAGAGAAGGAGAGAGAGATTGCAGCCGGTGGGGCAGCAGTGCAAAAAAAAAAAAAAGACAGAGAGAGAAAAGTCGACGAGATTGGACCAGTGAACGGCGCGATGTGAGCGCGTGCTGACCGGCGGAGGAGGACAGAAAACACGGGAGACGCCGGTTTTGGTGCAGGAGGAAAGAAAGGAAAGAGAGGCGCGAGCGCGGATAAACGGGCGACTCACGGGGATGAGCAGCGGGTAATACGGGTGAAAAAACGGGCGCTCCTGGCATGAACCGCAAAGCCGCCGTGAATGACACCGACGCGCTCGAGACCATGAGACGCAGCCCCGCGGGGCGAAGCCGGCGGCTCAGCGCGTGAGAAGAAGATAAGCGCGCCCCAGCCAGCGAGAGAGTGCCTGCACCGAGGTGGGGGGGCAAAGGCTTTTTGATCCCCCTCATCCATCCGCCCTCGCCCCCTCATCAGCGCTGAGAAGAGAAGTGCGGAAACTTTCCCCCATGGCCCTCGTCATGGAACCTGTTAGCAAATGGAGTCCCAGCCAAGTGGTGGACTGGATGAAAGGTAGGCAGGTGGTTTTTTTTTTTTTTTTTTGGGTGGGGTGGCAACATCTGTAGACACCAGAGGAGCACGAGAGAAGCGGGAAACATTAAAACTGCGGTTGTTGTTTGTTTTGGGTTAGCAGTTAGCTTTATGGTTACCACTCTCCAAGCTCTCTCTGAGTGTAGACCCCAACGTACTAAATACAGCGATAACAGTAAGAGAGAGAGAGGGAGGACGTGGAAACAGCAAAAACACCCCACATACAGCTTCTTCTTGAACATATTTCTTGTTTTTGTTCGTTAAATCCAGCTTAATTCTGTTCTGCTAGCGCTGCTAATCGAACAGGTGTCTGTCTGGGGCTCATGTTAAACGCACACAGAGCGGTTTTAGCTCACTGTGTCGACTCTTCTCAGCCCAGACTGGCTACAGCTACAATTACTTACCCTTTTATTCACACACGCTTCTGAAATTCGATATTAAATGTGTTAATGTGAAGGAAAAATAATGGAAGTTAACGCAGAATCTCCTCAGCTGATGACAGAAGAGCAGAAGCTCCCCGCGCGCTGAAAGGGGGGCGGGGTTACGTGAGTGGGCGGGTGCGTTGGTGCGTCACAACAACAGTACGAGGGTTACTGTTCACTTCTTTATTTCATTTCTTTTCCACACAACTGTTACCTAACAAGTTTATCATCACCGTCCAATGAAAAACAAGCATCTCCTAAATTGTATATTTACGTGGGAGACAAAAAACCTTCTTTACTTTCAATGTAAGTCAATGGTCAATTTTGGAGCATTTCTATTGGTCCATTCATCATGACTTTTTTAGGACAACTCTTCCAAAAAAGGAGATACTTGTTTTCTTTTTTCTTTGGACAGCTACAATATTCTCTTTCATTTTATCAAAAAAATGCCATAAATTGAACCCTGGCATACATTATATTTCAGTGCAGTGGTCGTCAAATCTTATCTTAGGTTCTGGATTTTGGAGCCACCAAGTGTGATAACATGCAATTAATAGTCTGAGAACTGCAGGAAATCATATTAACATTTACATGCACTTGGGTAATCAGATAATGGGAAGATTCTCATGTAATATTTTGGGCAGGCATTGGATTTCTGCTTCGCAACCAGCCAGTACGTTATAATAAAAGACTTGAAACCTTTAAACAATCACTTTACCTGAACAGATGAACAGAAGTCAGTGAGAAGGTGAGAGATGTAGTTGCTTGCACCACACAGACTGAGAAAGCTGAAAGAAATCAGAGTAAGGGTGCGTCCAAAATCGCCTACTTGCCTTGACTCAGTAGGCGAAGTCAGTTGGCGAGCACGGCTAGTATGTCTGAATACTCAGTAGTCATCGAGTAGTACGCATTTTTAAGTATGTAACCGTAGCACACTGTGCTATCCCATAATTAAACTGGAACTGAATTCAAAGCAGAGAAAAAGAAAACAGCGGAAAGTGTGTGTGTGTGTGTAGCGACTGTCCTGCTGCTAAAGAACTTAACGCTACTTCTGAGGTAAAAATGATTAAATTCCTGGTTCATCTTCTCAGAGTTACAGCGCAACATCGCCTGAGTACAGATTCAGACAAAACAGAGACCAGTGTCACAAACAGTATCTAAAATAATGTCAGTAAATGGAGCTTTTAATGAATAGCCAGAAGTTTACAGTGGTGGTCGGATGTCTTGCATCACAGGACGTCGGTGAGATAGTGGACATAGATTGCATGCATACTAAAAAGCAGTATGTACTGGGTCCAGTCTAGTACCTACTGACTTAGCAGGCAATTTCGGAGTGTATACATGTGCTTTTGGATGATCAGATAATGGGAGAACTCTGGGTGTTCATGAGTCAGGCATTGGATTTCTGCTTTGCAACCGACCAATAAACTGACAGCAGTCATGCCGTAGCTTTTTAAAAAAAGCTTTATATAAAAAAATATGGATTCAAATATTTCATTTTGTAGTCGGTATCAGCTTCGCTTCAGAAGTTTTGTTGCCATCTCGTGGGTGTTCCGTCTTCACATATGCCAGTTACTGAGCTACATTTCAGTTCTCTTCATTGGATTTCATAATCATATTTCTTATCAGTGTGTAAAAATACCATAAATCGCATTGATACAGTATTGATTCCCACAATCACAGTATTGATTTGTAATCAATAGTTTACTATCAAAAACTTGACAGTGTTGTTTAAATCCCCCACCACCAGTGAGTACAGTGTAAACAAATAGCATAAGGGCGTGCCGCTAACATTAACTGTAGCAAATGTATGGATAAGGTGGTGTTTTAGTACTAGATTATATATATATATATATATATATATATATATATATATATATATATACACACACACACACACACAATGAAAGCCAATAGCAGCCAATACAGCGTCAATTGGTCTTGGGAATGACATATACAAGTCCTGCACAGTGGTCAGAGGGATTTTAAGCCATTCTTCTTGCAGGACAGTGTCCAGGTCACTACGTGATGCTGGTGGAGGAAAACGTTTCCTGACTCGCTCCTCCAAAACACCCCAAAGTGGCTCAATAATATTTAGATCTGGTGACTGTGCAGGCCATGGGAGATGTTCAACTTCACTTTCATGTTCATCAAACCATCTTTCTCCAGTCTTGCTGTGTGTATTGGTGTATTGTCATCCTGATACACGGCACCGCCTTCAGGATACAATGTTTGAACCATTGGATGCACATGGTCCTCCAGAACGGTTCGGTAGTCCTTGGCAGTGACGTGCCCATCTAGCACAAGTATTGGGCCAAGGGAATGCCATGATATGGCAGCCCAAACCATCACTGATCCACCCCCATGCTTCACTCTGGGCATGCAACAGTCTGGGTGGTACGCCAGTCATTTACATTAACGGGTCAGTTAACTACCAGTCATTACAATCAAAGGACTGAAATGGAGGTCTTGAAGACTTAAAGACTGTCAGCCATGTTGTAGTGCTGTTCAAATCCTCAGTGATATATGTTTCACTTTCATTTCAGGGTCATTCTCCACTCAAGTCACTATAAATCAGACGATATGCAGTGGAACGTACTGTCTGTCTCCAAAACTATCCTTACATCTCTTCTAATTGATGTACAAAATTACTATGAGGTGCATCTCTTGCCAAAACAGGCTTTGGCCTGTTTTGCTTGTACGATGTCTGTAGAAAGGTGTTGCCAAATGGATTATCTTTTATTGGGTACCTGCATATAAGCCTCAGGTCACCATTCCCAGTGCCAAGCATTAGCTAGTAGGGTATAAAACTCCCCCAACACTGGGCTGTTAAGCAGTGGATCTGCCTTCTCTGAAGTGATGGAGCTCATACCTTTGGTTGTCGGTTGAATCTTGTTGGACTTTGCACAACTGCACTGTGCACCACAGCAGGGAAGGAAGAGCTATTTTACACGATTCCCCTGTCTGCTGATTTATTCATTATGTATAATCATAGTGGAATAATGGAATCTGTTCCAAATATGCACAGGACACTATTTGGAATGCTTAATTTGTTGCTTGAGGTTCTTAATGGGAAATTAACAATGAAAAGGCAAATAATCCTGAGGGTTTGTTTACAGAGGCTGTATCATGCTGACTGCTGTGGGCACCATGGGAAGCAGGCCCTGGTACTGAGGCTTTTATTAGATTTCTTGATTTCTTGTCTTGGCTCAGATATTTCTTGTCATACACTATATGGCCAAAAGTATGTGGACATTGTATCTGTACATTGCACCCAGTAGAGCTTGTTTGTCATGCCAATCTGAATCCATGGGTATTAACTAGGGGTCTACCCCTCCCTGCTGTTACAACAGCCTCCGCTCTTCGGGAAAGTCTTTCCACAACATTTTGGATTGTGTCTATGACAATTGGTGCCTACTTAGTCAAACAAGCATTTGTGAGATGTGGCAGTGATGTTGGATTAGAAGACCTAGTTTGCAATCAACGTTGCAGTTCATCCCAGAGGTCTTTAATGGGGATCAGGTTAAGACAACAATCTTAACCTCAATCTTAACATCAAACCATGTCTTTTGGAGCCACTGTCCAGACAGTTGTCCCTCCTTCATTAAATTTTACTCTTTGTAGGAAGCGTTCTCCTGGCATCCATGAAACCCATATTCATCCATCACACTGCTAGATTATATAGCATGATTTATTATAATTCACATGAGTCCAGCGGTGACACCCCTCCAGTCGACGCTTGGCATTGCATATAGACTTGTCCATTGAAATCCATTTCTTGAAACTTCTAGTTCTTTTACTGATCTTGCTTCCAGAGGCAGTTTAGAACTCTGTTTAGACACTGGGTGCTTCAGCACTTAGCATTGCTTCTCTGTGAGTGGTCTACCACTTTGAGGTTTAGCTGTTGTTGCTCTTAGAGAGTTACAGTTGATCAGGGCAGATCTAGCAGAACACAAATGTCATAAAAGCTGACTTTTGTCAAAGGTGGCATCCTGAGACAGTGCCATGTCCCTGAGTTCTTTAGTGTGACTCATCGCCTATGTTCGTCTATGGAAATTTGTTTATGGAGTTGTTTGGTGTGGCCAAAGCAGCCAAACCCTATGAATAGGAGGGGCGTCCACATATTTTAGATATGTGGTGTATGATCGTCAGACATTGTTAGCAGCCAGCAACTGTTTTTCAATAACTATTAGTCTAGATATTAAGAAAAAAGACACACAAAAGTCCACACTGTCTGAAGATATTATCTCAGTGGGATACGGTTTAAGATGCTGGCGTCTCCACGCTGTGTGTGCATGTGGTCATTCTGACAGCATCTTTGAGAAACAGGTGAGAGAGACTGTGACAGTTGGAGCCAGGCATGCACACTCCAGTGCTTCTGAGGCTGTGTGTGTGTGTTTGTGTGCGCCTAGTGCTACAGCCTACGTTTTACATGCCTTATTTTAGAACACCGGTTATCTAATCAAAGAATTTTTATGACGCTACCAGCTTTGGTCCTCCAATCAATGAGATTGAATGGCAGAATTAGGTAGCAGTGTTGCATGAGCCCCTGTTGCCAAACTCTCAATACCTAGTGAGGGTCTACATAGGCAGCATTTTATATCATAGTATGCGCTCTCGACATGTAGACTATCCCAATTTTTAGGTACCTTAAACATGCTGTCTACTGAGGAACCTTATTTAGACCTGATTTTAAGGTAGCGTGGAATGCTTCCTCAGCCGCTAAGACAATCCCATGATGTAACACAGGCTAATCTATGAGAAGTGAAGTGGTTTTAAAATATAGGTTATTTTGATTCTCTCTGGAGTTTTTATGTGTTTCTGGTCATATAATCACACAAAACAGTATTTTATTATCAACTCTGTAACGAGTCCTTCACCATTTACCAGTTTTATACTCGAGCCATTAGCATTTAGCCATTAGCTATTGTTTTGGATGCAGGCCAATACCTTAGCAGCCAGCTAAACCACCGGTGGTGTGCTGCAGTGGGCGGGAACAAGCCGTGACTCAGTCTATCTCTAACTAGAGCTTCTCAGTAATCTGTTTTATGAGGAGAGATGAGGAGAGAACGCTGCTACTTAAACAGCTGTCTACCTAGACAGCCTACTTACACACTCACTAGGTTTTGAGACACACCCTATATTAGCAAGGTCTGTGCTTAATTGAGCTACCGCAGCAAAAGCTAGTTTTAATTTTAATTGATTAATTGATTTTTCCCTACACATGAACATAACTGGACATGTTAGTCAATGTCATATTAGTACCTACATTGATAACCTATTCATTGTTTTGTTTAGAGACAGTAGATCAGTTAAACGCATGCCAGACAGACAGATATCATGCATGCACAGAAAGTTGCCTCTCAGCTTCAGAACATCCTCCGACAGGTTTCAGTCTTCATTCTCAGAGAGAACGGATGAGTAAAAAAAACACGTCTCAGCTCTCGTTTATCAGGTGAAACTGGTCATTTCTAACAGCTTGAGGCAAATGGCTTGGCCGAGTTCATTGACAGTGACATTCACAGTTCTGTTCTTTCACACTAGATTTATTTCATACCAGATTCAGATGAGAATGAGGGCTGAAATCTCAGCGCCACCCCAACAACAAATTGAATTTCTTGTTCCACCTTAAATGATGCCAGAATGCCAGATAAGTATTCAGATAAGGATCTGACCATTTCACAAACCCAGAACCATTTTTCGAACAAGTTCTGGATTATGCATTGCAGAATGTCTACAGCAGCCTTCAACAAGCTCTGTGCAATGACTGGACCCTCTATCTGGGGGTGTCCAAGAGAAATCCGGAACTGAACTTTGTTCTTCAAGCTGGTTAACTAGATATTATCTACTTCTTTCAATATAAGATATTCAGGCTTCTTTGTATTGTATTTATACTAATTTTAAACAATATATATATATATATATATATATATATATATATATATATATATATATATATATATATATATATATATATATATATATATATATATATGTCGCTGTCCAATGAAAAACAAGTATCTTCAAAATTGCTTCTTTACAGGAGAGACCAAAAGCATACATTACTTTCAATGTAAGTCAATGGAACCAGAATTCTTTCCAAGCTATTTTGAAGCACTTCTATTGGTCCAATCGTCACAAAATGTTCACACACATTGCAGGGTTTAAATGATGTAGAAAACTTAAAACCGACAGCGATGATATATATATATATATATATATATATATATATATATATATATATATATATATATATATATATATATATATATATACATGGGCATATCCACCCCTCAGTGTACACCTGTTTGTGCTGTGTATTGTCACGAACCTGATAATATGATGGCAATTATCATGATACAGCAGTTAAGATTTAATATATTGTGATACTGTAAGCAAGGCCACATATTGGAAAACCTCACTACCATATGCATGGATTTGCTAATGTGATACACCCTTACAGTACTTGTTTACATTGGAGTGGAGGAGTCTTCAATGGAGCTGAAGATGGAGTACAACACTGTCATCTAGTGGCCGGAGGTGTAAACACAACACAAAATGAACCACTGTCTGGACCTTTACATTAAACTAAGGATTTAAATGCATCAATACTGTGTTTTTGAGAATTGAGACAGTAGATACAGTAACATCTGTAATTCTAGTCATACCTATTATAGCGCTCTAAGTTAAGGTGAATATAATTGCTAATGTTCTCTAAAGGCAGTCTAACCTCACCGTAGGACAGAGACCTGAATCAAAACGCTCAGAGACCTAATAGGGCTGCCTTGGCTCTCATATCTGGAGAGACATGATGACGCTGATGAAAAACTCATCAGTCTCCTGTATGTGTGGGGGGGAGGGAGCATTGTTACATGAAGCTTGGAACGAGTTGCGCTCTGTGGCTCATGATGGGTCGGAGTGAGTGAGTCAGACAGCCGGTGCGCGCTCGATGGATCACTGTGCTCCGCGTACACCCGCAGGCCTACACATTTACACTCAGCCAGTACCCTCCGTGGCATTACTTAACCAGCGTGATTAAAGCTGCTCTAGCGCTAGAAATGCTACGTGGGTCCTCTCTGTGGAAAGGTTGCCCGGGGTTGGAGGGAACTCATTCGCTCGTGAAAACAGCAGCGCTTTGGTAAACGTTCCACGGATTTGTCCGCTCCCCCCGGACACCTCTTCTCATTTTCTCCACAGCCCTGACAAAAGCTGAAAGGGAGACTCTACAAGTTCTCCCACCAGCCGAGCCATCGTGCTTTTAAAGGACAGGGGCTTATCTGCGTTCAGCAATTAATAGGTACTTGAACATGGGGCCAGAAGTGGCAGGCGGGGGAAGATGAGTCAGTTAGAAGGAGGATGCTGCGCAATATCCGATGAGGACAGGGAGGTAATGATTGGAGCTGGGAAATGACCAAAACAACAAAAATGATGTCTTTAAAGATACGATTTTCACTGCACCTAAACAAAGGAGGTTCTACAGGTTTTTTCATGAAGGTCACAAAACACTATTCAGAAGTTTGGTATCCAGTTACCCCAGCCAACATGTATATGTGGGCCCCATAGGGGTTTTATTTGGGCTTGTAGTTGGCTTTATGATGGGTGATACATGGGCCCCAGTTGGGCTACAGTTGTGGGTCCCTGGTTGGGTTACAGTTATGGGACCCAGTTAGACCTAGTTATAGTTGTGGTCCCAGCAGGGTTACACTTATTTCTGTTTTGACTGTGGGGCCAGTACATTATTGTTCACATGGGCCCCACTTGCAACCCACATGGGGCCCATATGGAGCCAAGGGACTAATATTTGTGGACCCGAACTGGGTTTTCTATAGGGGATCCAATTAGCAGCCCATCTTTAACCCATGTGGGGCCACATGAACATACTGGCTGGGACTTTTCCTAGTAATGTAAACCTAATTCTGTTGCAGTGCATGTATACAGTATCAGTCAAAAGTTTGAACACATCTACCCAGCTGTTTCCTATATTTAATTATAATAATATTAGATAAAAACTATAAAATCAGACATATGGAATAATTTCTAGAGCAAAATAAAACATATGGTTGTAGTTTAAGGAATGTTTATGGCATTCTTAGTGCTCTGATACCGTTTTACTTACAGTTAACATTCTGGCCAGCAGCTTCATGAGGAGTCACAAGAGCTGCTTTTCTAACAGGACTGAGATCTTGTTCTGATAAACAGTTATATATATAATATACGTTCTCATTATTTATTTAAATTCAATACAGTGTTTGTTTTAGAAATATTTGTGTACATGGTCTCCAACTTTTTAAACCTTTCATGACATTAAGGTCAAAATGTCTTTACAATTAGAAACATACTGGGTGTGTCTCAAAACCTAGTGAGTGTGTAAGTAGGCTGTCTAGGTAGCAGCTGTGTAAGTAGCAGTGTTCTCTCCTCATCTCTCCTCATAAAACAGATTACTGAGACGCTCTAGTTAGAGAGAGACTGCGTCACGGCTTGTTCCCGCCCACTGCAGCACGCCACCGGTGGTTTAGCTGGTTGCTAAGCTACCGGCAGACATCCAAAACAATAGCCCGAGGCTTAAAAATCCGGTAGCATAAATGCTAATGTCTGGAGTATAGAAGTGTAAATGGTGAAGGACTCGTTACAGAGTTGATAATAAAACACTGTTTTGTGTGATTATATGACCAGAAACACATTAAAACTCCAGAGAGAATCAAAATAACTCACATTTTAAAACCACTTCACTGCTCGTAGATTAGCCTGCGGTGCATCATGGGATTGTCTTAGCGGCTGAGGAAGCGTTCGATGCCTCTTTAAAATCAGGTCTAAATAAGGTTCCTCAGTAGACAGCATGTTTAAGGTACCTAAGTATTGGGACAGCCTACATGTCAGGAGCACATACTATGACGGAAAGTAGGTTTTGAGGCACAACCCATATAGTTGCTGCCTAAAGAAAAACGTGTAACTCCATTAAGGTGATTTTTCACAGCAGCTGCCATTTACATGGTGTGAAAATTACTTGACGAATGCACCAATAGAAATGCTCCAAAACAGCTTGGATATAAATATTCTAGTTCCATTGATTGTCTCCTGTAAAGTTGCAATTTTGGGGTTACTTGTTTTTCTTTGGACAGCAGTGATTATACATTCAGTTGGGTGTGCCCAAACTTTTGACTGGTAAAGTAGGCGTATCTCATGGCCTGATAGTCAGTACAATAAGCAGTAGATGAACTACCACAGTGTTAAGTGAGCTGTCCAGCTGAAATCTTAATGATGAATGTGTAGCAGTCACCACTTTCTTAATTTACTCAGAACTGTGGTCAGCGTACCTGACCTGAATGCTACCGACCTGCTGGAGCAAATGCAGACTGCTGTTTACCTGAATGCACCGTTCCACCAAAACAAAACCCACTCTTTTTTTGTACTGTACTCTTTATTATTGTAATATAAATATTAAGTGTGTCCAAATTGGTAGTGTATATTTGAATAAAGCACTGCTGTCGGGACAAAATTTTGTGTCTTCCAAATGAAACTTTAGCGGACTTTAATGTAAGTCAATGGAACCAGACTTCTACTTCTTCCAACAACTCCATAAACAAATTTGCATAGATCACCATAGGCAATGAGTCACACTGAAGAGCTCAGGGACATGTCTCAGGATGCCACCTTGGACAAAAGTCAGTTTTTATGACATATCTTTTGATCTGTTCATCATGGAATTTAAACATAGAGTAAAGAGAAACTTAAAAAACAAAACAAAAATAGAGATACAAAGTTTGGATTCAACAGCACAGGGGTTCTATAGCTTTGGGGTCCAGTCTTATCCACAAAGGGCCAGTATGGCTGCAGGTTCCAAATGAGCAGGAGCTCACCTGAATCTACCTGATCAATCAACTGCTTAGCCTTTAAACAGCTGATCATGTGATCTTTGTTGGAATAAAAACCTGCAGCCAGACGAACGTTTTGAGGATAAAGAAACACCCCATATTTGGAAGAATGCATGAAACTAAAGTCCGCACCTTCCACACCATCAACCAAAACTGACAAAGCTAAAGGACAGCCAAGTCAGACGTCACTTGTCGAAGCGTTTGCTGAAGGTTCTCCCTACGTCAGAAAAAGCCAGCGCTGGATCCGGATAACCAACTCCAGAACAGTTCATACAGCCAAAAACACGGTTCCAGTAAGCACAGCTGAGAAAGACAGAGTCAGGGCGATGATGAAGATGACTGATTCCAGATATGATGTCCCAAGTTGGAAATACTTTAGTGAAATAGTGATTCCCAAGTTGTACCACGAACACAGAGGGAAGGTACAAGCAGATACAAACTCTGATACTGATGCTCTACGGTTGTTAGTTATCGCTTTACCTAATTCTATATTAAGGTGAACTTGAAAGACAAACAAACAGATTGTCACTGTCCAAAGAAAACAATGTAACTATCTTTATTTGCCATTGTTTTTGCGAGTCATCCTTTACATTGAAAATTTCATGATGATTGGACCAATAGAAATGCTCCAGAACTGCTTTAAACTAAATACCTTTGTATTAACCTACAGTGAAGTTGTAGAGTTGTCATTGTGGAGATCCTGGATCCAAGTCGGAAATACTTTAGTGAAATAGTGATCCCCTAGTTGTGCCACGATCACAGAGGGAAGGTACAAGCAGAGGTGACTAGAAGGGGTGTTTTTAAAAAATTTATTTTTCGATTTAAATGGATCTTCATTTGAATAATCCGATATCGATTTGTATAAACCCAAGATCGACCTTTAGAATTAGCATTACAGCCCCCCCCCTCTTGAATTGCTGCTGCTGTACTGTTCATTCCGGTCAGATCTGGTCTGTATGGTGTTCTGGGTTATTAGTTTTGTGCTAGCTGTGTGTGCTAGCTCTGCTGTTTACTGATACTCACTGTATTAAGCTGTGTGCAGTGTTGTATCAGATTAATAGAGTTAAATATCTTTGTCTTGGTTCCTCAACGAGACACACTGACCTAGTGGTTCAGATAGGAATTGCAGGGAGCTGGCTGGAGGGGATTCTCCTCTTCCTGGATGAACCGCTAGCTGGAAATACAGAAATTAGGCTCATTTGTTTAACGCCATCGATCGTCATTTGGGATCGGCTAAATTTGAGATCGGCTGATCACATATTTTGATTAAAAATCAGTTGATAATGATACATAGCCGATCGATCCTTCCATCTCTGATATAAACATATAAACACTAATGTTTTTAATAATAGTCGGTTGAGGGTACCACATTAGTTCTTTGAAAATCTCTTTTTCATATTCAAACCAAACATATTATTGTAAGTGAAATATCCCTAAATTAGTCCATTTTGAATTGAATCGAATCTAATCGGAATTGGGACCTTGTGAATCGGGATGGAATTGATCCGGGAAATCAGTGGCGATACCCAGCCCTAGTGACTACAGTCCCCCGCTATTCGACGACTGAATGTTTGTGATCAAGTTGCACAATGGAACCTTATCGGAGCGGTAATTCTTCTTGCAATCAATGCGGTTCACCCATCATGCATGAAGAGAAACCCTCACATACCGTGAAACCGGTATAGTTTAGAAAAACACTAGAATATAGAACTTTGGTCATACCGTTCCAATTACACTGCATTGGTAATCACACACAATTACAAACAACTTCCACAGAGAAACATCAAACCATGTTTTTGAATTACAGCTAACATTCACCTGTGCTTTACGGGCATCCAAGTTTTCGAACTGGAATTCCATCATCATGGAGAGTTCCATTATAAACTGGATCAGCTCTTCATTGCCTCATCTGCGGCGTTTGGGTTCCAGGCAGACAAGAGAAACCAACAACAACAAAGTGAGTCTCGTCACTCATACATGCAGCATTCGAAACAAGTGCAGTCTTCATTTCAGTGGCATACAGTGGGCCGAGTCTCTCTCTGTTCACGACCAATCAACTATACAAACCACCTGCTATCATCCAATCAGCAACCTCGTCACTGTATGTTGGGATACTTGGATCCAGCCTAATAAAAAGTTTGGCTGGAGATGGAACTAAATTGCAGGAGGCTCCCAGCCAATGCGGGAGAGGTGTCAGCCCTGATGATATTATTCAGTCAACATCAATTTATAAACAGAAGAGCGAACTCTATGAAGCGGTTCTGCCCCCTGGCAGGAAGCCTGTCTATAGGAGCTCCAGTTCCACCTCTGGAAAAACACCAAGCACTAAGGGGAGCCATTAGTCAAATGACCCAAAATCATATGGCTTGTCTTTCCATCCACTGGCTTAAATCTCTTCCTCTGCTGGATAGTTTTAATATTTCAGATGAATTCCGGTGCCTCTTCATCTCGGCTGTTAGCATTCCGCCTGTGTGTCTTTGTTAGAACTCGCTGTCTGGGGGAGAAAATCCTGGATCTTTAAAAAGTCCCCATTGGAAAATTCGCCCGTGTGTCGGGTTACTTGTCAATCATCACTAATATCCGTGTCCTGCCGGCCGGCTCTAGGAACAATGTGCTCTAATCAGAGCCAGCGGCTGCACTGGAGCCGCGTCTGCCCTGAGATCAGACACATTGGACTGTGATAAATCCGAGTCAAATGAGGGAGACAGAAGTGAGAGAGGGGAAACGAGGGGAAATGAATGCCAAGATATGGTACGGAGAGGAGAAGAGAGCCGGGGGCGGTGGAGATGGTTCGGGCAGACTGTTTTGGGTAAAGTAAACAAAAAACAGACAAAAAAAAAAAATTAAATGAGGCAAAACATGCTCCCAGATGACATCAGGCATTCTGGCAGAAACAAAGAGCGAGGGAGAGAAAGCGTGACTGAGAGAGAGGCGGAGAGAGGGAAGAGAGAGAGGGAGTCACAAAGAGAGAAGTATAAGCAGGGAGATGGAGACAGACAGTGAGCGAGAAAGAGAGAAAATGAGTGAGAGAGAAAGAAAAGGAAGAGACAGGGAAAGGAGGAGAGGGAAGAAAAACAGACTGTGGCAGACAGAGGAAAAAAGTGGACTAGAGAGAGAGAAAGAAGGAACGAGAGATCAGGACTGATGCTTGGGAGAGAGAGAAAAACTACGGCTAGAGAGAGAGAGAGAGAAACAAAAGGAGATAAATTAGAGAGAGAGAGAGAGAAAGAAGGAAAGAGAGATCAGGACTGATGCTTGGGAGAGAGAGAAAAACTACGGCTAGAGAGAGAGAGAGAGAAACAAAAGGAGATAAATTAGAGAGAGAGAGAGAAAGAAGGAAAGAGAGATCAGGACTGATGCTTGGGAGAGAAAGAAAAACTACAGCTAGAGAGAGAGAGAAAGAAAGGGAGATACATTTGAGAGAGAGAGAGAAAGAAGAGAGACAGGAAGAGAGAAAGAAAGAAAACTAGAGAGAGAGAAAGGATAGAAAATGTGTGTGTAAGAGAGAGAAAGGAGAGAAAATGAGGAGATAAAACTAGAGAGAGAGAAGAAAAAGAAAACTAGAGCGAGAGAAGAGAAAACTCGAGAGAGAGAGAGAAAGAAAAGGAGATAAATTAGAGAGAGAGAGAGAAAGGAGAGAAAATGAGGAGATAAAACTAGAGAGAGAGAAGAAAAAGAAAACTAGAGCGAGAGAAGAGAAAACTCGAGAGAGAGAAGAAAGAAAAAAACTAGAGAGAGAGAAGAAAGAGAAAACTAGACAGAGAGAAAAGAAAGAAAAAACTGGAGAGAAAGAGAGAAAGAAAAGGAGATAAATTAGAGAGAGAGAGAGAAAGAAGAGAGACAGAAAGAGAGAAAGAAAGAAAACTAGAGAGAGAGAAAGAATAGAAAATGTGTGTGTGTGAGAGAGAGAGAAAGGAGAGAAAATGAGGAGATAAAACGAGAGAGAGAGAGAAAATGAGAGAGAGAAGAAAAAGAAAACTAGAACGAGAGAGGAGAAAACTCGAGAGAGAAGAAAGAAAAAAACTAGAGAGAGAGAGAAGAATGAGAAAACTAGACAGAGAGACAAAGGAAAGAAAAAACTAGAGAGAAAGAGAGAAGAATGAGAAAACTAGACAGAGAGACAAAGGAAAGAAAAAACTAGAGAGAAAGAGAGAAGAAAGAGAAAACGAGAGAGAGAGAGAGAAAGAGAGAAGAAAGAGAAAACAAGAGATAGAGAAAAGCTGAGGCTAGAGGTATAAAAGAAGTAGAGAGAGAGAGAAAGGTTGAGGCGAGAGGGAGAAGTTGAGGCTACAGAGAAAGAGAGCGAGAGAAAAGCGAGAGAGAAGCTGGGGGTCCTCTGTTGTGTCTCAGTGGCTCCTTGCTGAACGAGTGTAGAAGCAGTGTTTTGTGTGTGTGTGTGTGTGTGTGTGTGTGTGTGTGGGGGTTTGGAGCTCACGGGGGTGGGAGAGCATTCTTCTCCTCCGCTCTTTTTCCTCCGCTTTTTGTTGCCGTGCCTCTGAACTTCACAGCGGCGCTAGAGGAGGGCCCATTAAAATTCATGCGGAGGAGAAGAGAGGAGCGGAGCCTCTGTTTTGGAGGGACGCGGGGGGGAGTGTATGAGCACGGAGACCCAGGAGACCTGCCACAATTTAAGGGAGCGCTGAGAGGTTCGCGCTGCTCACGGAGAGCGGAGGACACGACTAGGGGCTGATCGGTTTGCTGTTTGGTTGATGCTCCCAGGTTTCCCAGGTTTCTCAGTATCACAGATAATTAAACACTAGAGACGGACCGATCAGCGTCTGTGAGGCCGATTCTGATCGCCGATCACCTTTCAGTGTGATCGGCCGATACCGATCGAGAGAGGGACTATATGACACGACAGGACTACATATTATTAGCGCAAGCAAGTCATGAAACATGGTCTAAACTGGTTTATTATCATTTTTAACGAGCTCATGTGAAACAGTATAATATATTTAACTAAATTAGAAGTTGGTCTATGTGGGAGTAAACCGCTTGATAAGCTCCGGAAGAGCCACATCTGAAAAGTATCTCTACTAGGAACAACAGAGCATGAATCCAGGTGGAACATTAAGCAACAGAATGAACGTCTTCTACAGCCGAGAAGAGCTGCTTATCTAGAACTATAAACTCAATCACTCTGTGGAAAATGAAAGGGTGTGTATATCCACCTAGTGGTTCAGATAGGAATTGCAGGGAGCTGGCCGGAGGGGGTTCTCCTCTTCCTGGATGAAACGCTAGCTGAAAATAAAGAAATTAGGCTCATTTGTTTAACGCCATTGATCAGCTCTCGGGATCGGTCGATCACCGATCACATATTTTGATTAAAAATCGGCCAATACCGATACATAGCCGATCGATCCTTCCATCTCTAGTAGTCAAGTCAAGTTTATTTATATAGCGCTTTTTACAACAATGTTGTCTCAAAGCAGCTTTACAGAGTTTTAAACACAGACAGTTATAACATATATCTCCCAGTGAGCAAGTCAGAGGCAACAGTGGCAAGAACACCTCCCTTAGACTGGAGGAAGAAACCTTGGGAGGAACCAGACTCACAAGTGGAGACCCGTCCTCCTCTGATCAAACAGTATTTACAGTTTGAACTAAATACCAAAGAAAGGAGCCTCTGTTTGAAATCTGGATAGCAAAGCTTTAGAAGCTGCACAGGTAGAGGCAGTGTATGACTGAGGCAGTCTCTGGCTGAGGCAGTCTATGACTGAGTCTTTGTGTAAAGTGGGCGTGAGCTGAAACAGTCCCATCCTATCTCAGTGCTGGTGCATCTGGATGGTGTACAGTGATGTAACTGAGGGTGTAGCAGTAGATGGACAGGTGAGCTGGCTGGTGATGGTGGGGTGATGGCCTAATGATCAGTCCTTCAACAGTGTTCAACAGACGGGAGGAAGAGTAAAGAGAGAGAGTTAGTTGGGCTCAGGAGTAAGACTGTAGAGAATATGAATATTCAGAATTTTAGAGTGTGGCTGGCGACTCCTGCAGATCTAACTATAACAGCCTAAACTAAAAGGAGAGAACCAGAAGGTAACATGGACATGAGACCACCCTGAGACACTGGGGTCCACCCACTCCACCATCAACAAACCTGTGTGATCACGTGAAGTGGTGGAACAACAGCACCAACATCTCAGTTTACCATAAACCTCTGTGTCCAAGAACCCCCAGATCTCCTGCCTTTATCTAAAAGAGAAGATTAATAACCAAAAGCTACTAAACAAGTATGTTTTCAGTCTAGACTTAAATATTGAGACTGTTCAGAGTCCCGAACATTAACTGGGAGATTATTCCACAATTTGGGGGCTTTGTAGGAAAAAGCTCTCCCCCCCCCCCCCCCCCCATTGTAGTAGTAGCCAGTGTTGTTGTGGGTTCTCACTAATGGCTCACTCAGACCTGTAGCAGCAGTTGTGTAACACATTTGTGTTTGTTCTGTTACTTGATGTGAGCAAATGTGCTTTAATCCTATAGAAGCTGGAATGCAACAGTTGGTGACTCAGTGAAAGGGATGTGTGTGTGTGTGTGTGTGTGTGTGTGTGTGTGTGTGTGTGTGTGTGTGTGTGTGTGTGTTAGGAGTTTAAGTCCTGATTGAGTTCTACACAGACGCATTGCTGCAGCTTCTCCAGCTTCGTCTGATGGTTGTTTGGTCTCCTCAAGCCTCGTAAGATCTAACTTGAGATCCCCAGAAACCTGAATCTGTGTATCTGTTCTAATGTAAACTGGGCGGTTCTAATGCTGGGTAGCGCTTATGTAATCATTTCCTAACCAATCACAAGGCTGATGACTCTCTAAAAGAAACTAAAACTAAAACTAACCAGCATCACCAACAGATAACAACATAAACCTCCAGTAGCTGCTCCTTCATTCCTTTATCATCACCAACACTGTTCCTTCATCCCTTCATTCCTTTATCATCACCAACACTGTTCCTTCATCCCTTCATTCCTTTATCATCACCAACACTGTTCCTTCATTCCTTCATTCCTTTATCATCACCAACACTGTTCCTTCATCCCTTCATACCTTTATCATCACCAACACTGTTCCTTCATCCCTTCATTCATTTATCATCACCAACACTGTTCCTTCATTCCTTCATACCTTTATCATCACCAACACTGTTCCTCATCCCTTCATTCCTTTATCATCACCAACACTGTTCCTTCATTCCTTCATTACCACCAACACTGTTCCTTCATCCCTTCATACCTTTATCATCACCAACACTGTTCCTTCATCCCTTCATTCCTTTATCATCACCAACACTGTTCCTTCATCCCTTCATTCCTTTATCATCACCAACACTGTTCCTTCATTCCTTCATTCCTTTATCATCACCAACACTGTTCCTTCATCCCTTCATACCTTTATCATCACCAACACTGTTCCTTCATCCCTTCATTCATTTATCATCACCAACACTGTTCCTTCATTCCTTCATACCTTTATCATCACCAACACTGTTCCTCATCCCTTCATTCCTTTATCATCACCAACACTGTTCCTTCATTCCTTCATTACCACCAACACTGTTCCTTCATCCCTTCATACCTTTATCACCACCAACACTGTTCCTTCATCCCTTGATTCCTTTATCATCACCAACACCGTTCCTTCATCCCTTCATTCCTTTATTCCTTTATCATCACCAACACTGTTCCTTCATCCCTTCATTCCTTTATCATCACCAACACTGTTCCTTCATCCCTTCATTCCTTTATCATCACTAACACTGTTCCTTCATCCCTTCATTCCTTTATCACCACCAACACTGTTCCTTCATCCCTTCATTCCTTTATCACCACCAACACTGTTCATTCATTCCCTTCATTCCTTTATCACCACCAACACTGTTCCTTCATCCCTTCATTCCTTTATCATCACCAACATTGTTCCTTCATTCCTTTATCATCACCAACACTGTTCCTTCATCCCTTGATTCCTTTATCATCACCAACACTGTTCCTTTATCCCTTCATTCCTTTATCACCACCAACACTGTTCCTTCATTCCCTTCATTCCTTTATCACCACCAACACTGTTCCTTCATCCCTTCATTCCTTTATCATCACCAACACTGTTCCTTCATCCCTTCATTCCTTTATCACCACCAACACTGTTCCTTCATCCCTTCATTCCTTTATCATCACCAACACTGTTCCTTCATCCCTTCATTCCTTTATCATCACCAACACTGTTCCTTCATTCCTTTATCATCACCAACACTGTTCCTTCATCTCTTTATTCCTTTATCACCACCAACACTGTTCCTTCATCCCTTCATTCCTTTATCACCAACACTGTTCCTTCATTCCTTTATCATCACCAACACTGTTCCTTCATCCCTTCATTCCTTTATCATCACCAACACTGTTCCTTCATCCCTTCATTCCTTTATCCTCACTAACACTGTTCCTTCATCCCTTCATTCCTTTATCATCACCAACACTGTTCCTTCATCTCTTTATTCCTTTATCACCACCAACACTGTTCCTTCATCCCTTCATTCCTTTATCACCAACACTGTTCCTTCATTCCTTTATCATCACTAACACTGTTCCTTCATCCCTTCATTCCTTTATCATCACCAACACTGTTCCTTCATCCCTTCATTCCTTTATCATCACCAACACTGTTCCTTCATCCCTTCATTCCTTTATCATCACCAACACTGTTCCTTCATCCCTTCATTCCTTTATCATCACCAACACTGTTCCTGCATCCTTTTTTTTGCATGTTGCTTTATCCGTGTTTTATTCACCTGTTTGTTTGCTCCTTCGCGCATTGCTTCATCTGTCTGTCTGTTAGGCGTCCGTGCGTCTACACACCTGTTTGTCCATTTCTTCATGTGTTGCTTCGTCCGTCTGACTGTTCATCTGACAGCGCGTCTGTTCGTCCGGTCATTTACATGATGTGTCATCCGTCTGTTTGTCTGTCCCTCCGTCTGCACATCCATTTGTCTGTTTGTACGTGCTTTACTTCAGTCGTCCATATGTTCGTTTGTTTGTCCGTCTGCACGTCTGTGACTTTTTTGGGCTGTCAATCAAACTGCTCATTAGCCACGCCCACGCAGTTCTCAGATCAGCAGTTTTTATGCTGCGTTTTATCATTTGTCATATCATATAACTTCATTTAAGCTTTGCTGGATGTTTAATATAACACGTTTTTGTATCATATCAATATTTTACTGCGTTGGCATTTTCACAGTGAACAGTATGTCCAGTTCTGCATTTTATTATTAGCTTTAAAAACTATGAGCACAATTTTACATTTAAAATTTGTCTAAATATACAATTTCAAAGCAACAGGTGGGGAAAAAAATCTTCCCTTCTTTGTAGTCTTCAGGTAGCTTCATTTTCAGATGCACAGCCGGCTGCTTAGAGATGCTTAATGTCCTAATGGACTGATATCTAATCAGCTACTTCTTAATATGAAGTTAACGCACATACACTACACTAGTTGCGCAAGTCCTGCATCTTAGAACTAGAGATGGAAAGATCGATCGGCCATGTATCAGTATCGGCCGATTTTTAATCAAAATATGTGATCTGTGATTGGCCGATCCCAAGAGCCGATTGATGGCGTTAAACAAATGAGCCTAATTTCTGTATTTCCAGCTAGCGTTTCATCCAGAAATAGGAGCCCTGCGTGAAACCCACTCTGGCCAGGTCCCTGAAATTCCTATCTGAACCACTAGGTGGAAATACATACTGTTTCATTTCCCACAGACTGACTAATCTATCTTACATCAGACCTACCGTGCAGCAACTTTGGCTTCTAAGGTTTAGCATTTAATAGTGTACATGCTGTTCTATTAACAGGACCACTGTTTATGAAAAAGCCATATACCTCAACTTATCACTCATCAGTATTTTCAGAAATATTTCATTATAATATGCACAAATTTGTTTTACCCATCTGCTAATAATGATGTACAAACTAATTTGTGATACACATAATTATGGATTATGGAATAAGCAAATGTGCCTAGATCCAGATGAATAAGTGTGGAGGTTCAGCCATTAAAATGAACATGATCTTAATGCTAATTTAAGAAGTTCAAAATTCAGCCTGTAAATATGTTCACTTGCTGGGAGCATAATCTGACTAATGCATCACTTAATCATCTAAACAAAAAAAATAAACTGATTCCAAAGCTGATTTCAAGCAGTCTGAAATGGTGGGTTGTAAAAATGCTGTGCATTCAATAAATGCAGGCATCAGCTTCAGATTCCAAACCTCTATAAGCCTAGTCCCATCCATCTAGAGTCCCATCAACCTCTAGTCCCATCCAATCTCCAGTCCCATCTACCACGACTCTCATCCCATCTCCAGTCCCATCCACCACGACTCGCATCTACCCTTAGACTCATCCACCACTAGTCTTACCCCATCTCCAGTCCCATCCACCACGACTCGCATCTACCCTTAGACTCATTCACCACTAGTCCCATCCCAGCTCCAGTCCCATACACCACTAGTTCCATTCCTTCTCCAGTCCCATCTACTACTAGTTCTGTCGCATTTCCAGTCCCTTCCATCTAGAGTCCCATCCACAAATAGTCCTATCCAATCTCCAGTCCCATCCATCTCCAGTCCAATCCCATCTCCAGTCCCATACCATCTCCAGTCTTATCCACTAGTAGTCCCATCCCAGCTACAGTCCCATACACCACTAGTCCCATCACTTCTCCAGTCCCATCTAGTACTAGTTCTATCCCATGTCCAGTCCCATCCCATCTCCAGTCCTATCCATCTCCAGTCCCATCCCATCTCCAATACAATCCATCTCAAGTCTCTTCCACCTCAAGTCCCATCCACCACTAGTCCCACCCATCTCGAGTCCTTCCACCTGTAGTCCCTTCCCTTTATCAGTTCCATCCCATCTTTAGCCAGTGGATATGGGGAAGAGGTATCTGCTTTAAAGCGGAAGCACCTCTAAACATGTCTTTGGCCAGGTTAGCTTATCTGTGCATTCGTGTTTATCACCTATAAGCTTAAAAAGTAAGCTTCATTTGCCATGACTAGCTATATAGTTGTTATATATGATGATGAATCACGCCCCCCCACCTCAGGACAGAGGTTGGGGATTATTGAAAATTTGAGTGCTCAAACTTCTTATAGCTCTAAATGGTTCTCCAGCACCAGGTTTCTAGCTATTTATTTTCCCGTCCCAACTTAAACAATCCTGCAGTTACACTCTAGCTTGTGAGGCTTTATAATTCATAATTACCTGCTACACTTAAGGTGGAATGGGCAAATTTAATAAAGACAGAAAGATACTGTCATTAGCATTGTACTATTAATGCTGGTGGTATTGTTTATGTCTTTTAAACTTTCGAAATGTCCTACCATTTCAACAAGGATCCTGCTTCTTTCTACATCTTCCAGCTGCAGTAGCACCATCATGTTGCTTCAAGGTAAAAACTTGAATCATGCTTCACTGCATCCAGTGTATGGTTTGCCTGTTCTGGGCTACTGTAGAAACATGGCGGTGGCAGCCTCTATTGGAAGATGAGCCACTGCTGTGTAGAAATGAAGGCTCATTCTAAGCAAACCAATACACATGTTTTGTAGTTCCATATAACTATACACTTATGAACACACAGTTTTGTCTAATATATTAAATGTTTACTAATAGATTCCCCTAAATTTTACATGCTGCATCTATAAATGTACAGGATAGGGGTGCTCCAGGTCCAGGGTGGAGAACCACAAGGTCAGCCTGCATCATCTCTGGCCAGGCTCGGCGAACGCACTAAGAAGAAAGATCGCTAATCAGCTCCGACTCTGTATTTGAGATCCTTGCTGCTGACATTTACACGGCAAATCGATGGCAGCGATTAATGGCTGCAGTAGCTCGAGTGTGGCGTGTGTTAGATCAATGACAAACAGAGCTGGAGCCCAGTGCTGGTCCAATGAGGACCTCCAGAGCTCCAGGTAGATGTTGTCTTTTTTTTTCTACTTGAAGCCGGAGCAGCCCCCCACCGCCCGGATTCCAATTTGCTGTCAGCGATTTCTTTCTTTCTTATTTTAATATTAAACAGGTAGAGCACCAACTCCATTAGCGGCAGCGCCTTGCTATAATGACAGCGTCAGTGCTGTATTGAAAGAGACTGACAGTCATTTTAAGCTCTAATGCATTCGCGATCTGAACCCATTGACATCCCACCCCTCAAGTCTCTACTTGTTTATTCCGGTTGGTTGTTCCTAAACTCCTTACCAAATAGAAGGCAGTAAGCAGCGGCGGTGGCAGCGATGGCTTAAACGCCTTGACTGAAAGATGAAAGGCTGAATAAAGGCAGGGCTTTTTCTCCCGGCTCTGCCGCTATAATTGATTGTGATGTATGAAGGTGCATTAGCTGCTTTTGCGATCAGATTTGTTTTCTCTCTCTCTCTGAAGTGGGTGATGCTCGCTGGGTAATGACTATGCACCTTGCCTGCCCCCACTGACTCTACTGGTGCTCTCAACCCACACACACAAGCACTCACACACACACATATGCACACACATGGCCCTCTTGTCTCCAGGCTGGATATTTTGAGAATTCCAGGCTTGTCTCCAGGGTGTGTCCTATGGGAACACATGAATAGCATATTATATTTCACATGACATGTGGTGGATGTGGGTAGGGCAGGCTCTGTAGTGGGTGTGTGTTCGTTCTCGTGTGTGTTTACAGTGGAGTTGCTGTTATAAGAGACTCAAAAATACTCGTTTATTTTTCTGACGCTCCAAACACAGGTTTGCGCTCCCATTTCAGAGTGCCGAAAGTTTGGATGGGGGATTGCATGTGCTGAGCCCTTTTTTCAGTACAGTCCAAGCAGATTCTTTCTTTTTTACTTTACTTTATTTCTAATATTGCAACCTAACTGAAGCTATTCTCACCTTAACAGTTAGCAGAGTGAAATCTCTTATTTCACCAGCTAAAGGAAGTAATTAGTTGCATGACTAACTATTCATATTATTAGCTTAGAAAAGCGAGCACGACCTGTCTTTTATTATTACCGCAAAGCTGAGGCTTATGTGAGGCTTTTGTCCCTAGTGAAAAAAAAAACAAAACAAAAACAGTACAGACAAGCCAGCTTGGTCATGCTGGTTGAACAGCATACCAGCATAAAAAAAAACAACATATGTTGGTTTTGCTGGTATCCAGCCTATTATCTTCCATTGTTGCTGACCAGCACAACATATATTAGTTTTTCTGCTAACCCACATATTAACTTTTATTGCTGCTGACCAGTATACCAGCATCCATAACACAACATTCACTGGTTTTGCCGGTGACCAACATGTTAACTTCCATTGCTGTTAACCAGTATACCATCATCCAAACACAACATACATTGATTCTACTGGTATCCAGCATATTAAGCTGATTATAGGCTGATTTTGCTGGTCTCCAGTGTATTAACTTCTATTTCTGCTGACCAGCACAACATATGTTAGTTTTTCTGGTGGCCAACATATCAACGTCCATTGCTGCTGACCAGTATACAGCATCCAAAACACAACATACACTGGTGTTGCTGCTGACCAACATATTTACTTTCATTGCTGCTGACCAGTATACCAGCATGCAAACCCAACATACACTGGTGTTGCTGCTGACCAACATATTTACTTTCATTGCTGCTGACCAGTATACCAGCATCCAAAACACAACATAGGTTAATTTTGCTGGTATCCAGTATATTAACTTCTGTTTTTGCTGACCCGCACAACATATGCTATTTTTTCTGCTAACCAACATATTAACTTTTATTGCTGCTGACCAGTATACCAGCATCCAAAACACAACATACACTGGTTTTGCTGCTGACCAAAATATTTACTTCCATTGCTGCTGACCAACATATTAACTTTTATTGCTGCTGACCAGTATACCAGCATCCAAAACACAACATAGGCTTATTTTGCTGGTATCCAGTATACTAACTTCTATTTCTGCTGACCAGCACAATATATGCTATTTTTTTGCTGACCAACATATTTACTTTTACTGTCACTGACCAGTATACCAGCATCCAAAGCACAGCATATACTGATTTTTTGGTGACCAGTATATTAGGTTCCATTTCTGCTGACCAGCACCAGTATCCAAGACACAACATATGCTGGTTTTGCTGGTATACAGCATATTAACTTTCATTTCTGCTGACCAGCATTCAAAACAGAACATCTGCTGGTTTTGCGGGTGACCAACATGTTAACTCCCATTGCTGCTGACCAGCATACCAGCATCCATGACACAACATATACTGATTCAACTGGTATCCAGCATATTCTGTTTTTACTAACCAGCACAAAACGTCTAAACTTCACTTTTTGCTGGCCAGTATACCAGCATCCAAAACACAACATAGGCTGGTTTTGCTGGTGGCCAACATACTCACTTGCATTGCTGCTGAACAGTATACTAGCATCCAAAACACAGCATATACTCATTTTTGGTGACCAGCATATTGGCTTCCATTTAAGCTGACCAGCACCAGTACTCAAAACACTACATGTACTGGTTTTGCTGGTATACAGCATATTAACTTCTGTTATTCATATGCTAGTTTTTCTGTATACCAACATCCATAACACAACACAGCTAGTCTCCATTTGCAGTCTTTAAAAAGTAGTTAGTAGTTATATTTGCTGATCGCAGATAAGCATATTCATTTTACTTTTACTTGAGTTTTTAAATGTTACTCTACAAAACAGTCTCACTTTGCCTGATTTGAGGAAGCATTTAGCTGTCTGGCTAACTACTCTTAGCAGGCATTTAATATTTTTTATTAATTTTATCAGTTCAGAAAAAAACAAGCACATCTTTATTCAACCAAAAGCTCTGTGGCTTTTAGCAAAGATTAGCCAGCCAGCCAGACAGCTGCCGTCCTCATAAAGTACTTAGACTTGAGGTAGTAGAAAGCAATCGAGCCATCTGGCTAACTAATCTTACTGAAATATAACAAGCCCACAAAGTTGATTAAACCTAAAGCTGTGACTTATATGCTCTGTCATGAGATACACTTAGCTTCTATTACTTAGCCACAAGCTAACTGTTTCATTTCGCAGTCTTCACAAAGTAGATAGACTTCAGGTTGTAGAGAGCAATCTTGCTGTCTGGCTAACTAATCATAGCACAGTTTAACAAGCAGATTAACAAGCTGGAGAAACATTTATTAAACCTAAAGCTGTTGCTTATGTGTGTGAGAGACATTTTGCCGATATTAGTTAACCACACAGCTAGTTAACCTTTTACAGCCTCCAAAGAAGAGTTTGAGGTTATATTTGCTGATCACAGCAAGGTTTTCTTTCCCTGATCTTTGAGTACAATTACAGCATATTCATTTTACTTTTATTTTATTTTTTTACTGTTGTGGTGCCCACAATGTGTTTAGGCAGGATAGGTTGCCTATGATAACATAACTGAAACATGTGCCACTAACAGGGGTGATGGATGATGTAAGTACCTAGAACTGGAGTAAGCATCCATGGACTACAAATAGCAATACAAATAGTGATCTACTTACTGACAACTGTGTCCTTCTCTCTTTTAAAATGCCGGGCTGGTCGTAAGAACTATGAATCGCAACGTCTACAAGGCAAAGATTATATTTACTATTGAAAACCACCTCTATGTGTCTCCTATGTTGTGTTGATAACGGTAAAGTAGTGGTATATGTAACCCTTAGCCTACAAGTACCTCTCCGCCCCTGAAATGTATTCAAAATATGCTTTAGGCCACACTTTTTTAGCTTAAACAGCTCATGCGGAATATTGAAATATCAACTCCAACTCCAGGTTGGATGCACGGACTTTGGAAAACAAACTATTTTTTTCCCATTGAGAATTAATAGAATAGGAAAGTGCACATCTATCTACTGACATAAAACTCAACCGACATAGACCGTTTCACATACACTGACTCAGGGCAGACCCCTGACCATGACCATAGTGTTGGTTTGACCTGCATTTGTTTACTTGTCATTCTTTTCCATCCCTCTTTTTCCCCATAGAGTCCCATTCATTTTCGAGCACACCCAAACATTATGGTTTTGTTTAGTGTTGTTGGTATCGGTTTTTGGCGCCCATACTGGCACTTACACACAGTATCGGTATTGGCAATAGAGAGCGCCGATACCATGAAGCTTATTGACTAAATGGCTGCACGTGTTTCTGCATTGTGGCAATTTTTATTTTTTCATAGCTCTGAAACTTTTTAATGTGCAGTTACTCAACCAGTAAATGGTTCTTTCAAGGTTATTATATCTTATTCAGGATAAGATATAAAAAAATACAACATATAAAAAGTGGAACCCTATAAATATCAGGATTTATAGCCATATATGAGCATCTAAGTCAGAGTTGATATCAGTATCGGTACTCAGTATCGGCAGATACCTGAAAAGCTGGTATCGGTATTGGTATCTGTAAGGAAAAAGTGGTATCGGTGCATCCCTAGTTTAGTTAAACCTACAGCCTCCAAACTGCTTGTACTCACTCAGGGCAGGTCCCCAAACACATTGACTCGCACTCCTCTACTTGTCATCTTTTCATCCCTTGTTCCTCGCGCTGCTTAAGCACTGTGTAACCATCCTGTGTTTCCTTCAGGTAATGTCCTTTTCTAGTTTTCTATATTAATACTAAATACTGATTCCCACCAGCAGTAATAGTAGTACTCTTACCTAAGTAGGAATTTTTTGGGTACTATTTCCAAGCCTGAAAATAACCACAAGCCGAGCTCTCGGCCAGCAATTTAACTTCTAATTAAGTCGATTTTCTCTGAAGTAATGCTACTTGTGCTCGAGTGGAATTTTCCAATAGGCTTCTGAGCGCCGGCGAAATAGAGAAATGGATAGGGGGGAAGAGAGGTTGAAAGACTTCTGCATATTAATGAGCGCACACACTTTTCTCTGGAGCTGCACGCACACGGCGCTGTGGCCTGAGCTGCCGCGTTGTCGGGCGGGTGTGTGGGCGTGAGGCTTTTGGCTCCGGGCGACTTTTCCCTCCTGTGAAAGTGTGTAAAAGTCTGTTTATGTGCGGTTAGTGGGTGTAAAGGGTGTGAGTCAGCGCTGAGTCATTCTATAGAAGCAGGCGCAGAGGTACATCTCTCCGCAGTATGGAGAGATCGTCCAAAGAACAGGTACACATGGACACGTACTCAGGAACGCGCAGGCCTCTAACTAACCACAGCTACGTGTTTTAGGGCTGAACCGTAAGCAAGGATGTCAGAGGCCCTCGTACGAAACGAAAACACAGCAAGGCACATCGGCCTGCCCGGGGCTGTGATATAGACAAGATATCCCGAACGCAGTGTGTTGACAGCTTACTCAGCAGATATTACAGCAATGTCATCCTCATATTTATAGCGGGCATAAAAACAGAGCTGCTTGTAAATAGGGTTCTCGCATCATGTCAGCTTCTTTATATTAGCAGATAATTGTGGTGGAGAGGACACGTCTCTCTGACTTACCTGTTGTTGATGCTGAGCTCTTTCAGAGAGACTAGCCTGCTTTGCTCTAGAGATACTTACTCATTGTGCTGGGATTCAGAATACACAAATATTCTAAATTCTGTCAAATTTTCAGCCTAAAACATAAACATCAGGAATGAGGACAGTGTGACATACTCAAAGAACAGAGATGTGGCGTATGGGATTACAGCAAAACAAATAGCCTGACCTGTTAGAATTTATTAGAACCTTGTTTTATGTCTACTACGATGTGTTCCTTGACATTGACCAATAGGAGTACTTGTGGACATACATTATACTGTCAAAAATATTCATTCGTCTGCCTTCACACGCATGTGAACCTGAGTGACATCCCATTCTTAATCCATAGCATTCAATATGATGTTGGCCCAACCTTTGCAGCTATAACAGCCTCAGCTCTTCTGGGAAGGCTCTCCACACGGTTTAGGAGTGTGTTTATGGGAATGTTTGGACTCGGTACCCAGGACTCAGTGCAGGCCAGTCAAGTTCTTTCACCCCAAACTTGCTCATCCATGTCTTTATGGACGTTGCTTTGTGCACTGGTGGGCAGTCATGTTGGACCAGGAAGGGGCCGTCCCCAAACAAAGTTGGGAGCATGAAATGAGAATCTCTTGGTCTGCTGAAGCATTAAGAGTTCCTTTCACTGGAACTTAAGGGGCCGAGCCCAACTCCTGAAAAACAGGCCCACACCATAATCCCCCCCCCTCCACCAAACTTTACACTCAACACAATGCAGTCAGACAAGTACCGTTCTTCTGGCAACCACCAAACCCAGACTTGTCCATAGGATTGCCAGACGGAGAAGCGTGATTGGTCACATGTCTCCACTACACCGTACTAACCACTAGACCACCGTGCTAACCACTAGACCACCGTGCTAACCATTAGACCACCGTGCTAACCATTAGACCACTGTGCTAACCACTACACCACCGTAATAACCACTACACCACCGTGCTAAACACTACACCACCGTACTGACCACTACACCACCGTACTGACCACTACACCACCGTGCTAACCACTACACCACCATACTAACCACTACACCACCGTGCTAACCACTACACCACCATACTAACCACTACACCACAGTACTGACCACTACACCACCGTACTAACCACTACACCACCGTACTAACCACTACACCACCGTACTAACCACTATACCACCGTACTGCCACTACACCACCGTACTGACCACTACACCACCATACTGACCACTACACCACCGTACTAACCATAACACCACCAAACTAACCACTACACCACCATACTAACCACTACACCACCTTACTAACCACTACACCACCATACTAACCACTACACCACCATACTAACCACTACACCACCTTACTAACCACTACACCACCGTACTAACCACTACACCACCTTACTAACCACTACACCACCATACTAACCACTACACCACCATACTAACCACTACACCACCTTACTAACCACTACACCACCGTACTAACCACTACACCACCGTACTAACCACTACACCACCATACTAACCACTACACCACCATACTAACCACTACACCACCAAACTAACAACTACACCACCATACTAACCACTATATGGTGTGGGGCGACAGTGCTGACCACTACACCACCGTGCCTCCAAGCATCAACTAAATTTGGTTGATTGAGTTACCAAACCTCAACTATACCCACTTCTAGCCTCACCTACTTTCACATTAAAACACGTCCTCACCTTAAAATTTAAGGTGGTCACCAAACTGTCAGTGCATAAACAGGTCCCCACAACGTGTGATAAACCTGCAGTGCACTGTAATCACAGTCATATATTTTCCGTCTGCTGATGAATTTAATTTCTCGGCGGTAGCGTTTCAACCTTTCAGCTGTTTCCACACCTAATCAGTCACTGATTAAAGACTGGTCCATCAACAGCATGCTCATCGAACGTTCTCACACACACCAATACACTGCTTCTATTACATCATGGGGGGTCTGGGTAGAATGCGGGTGGTCTTAGGACCCAAAGTTTGCATGTGGGGGAGTTCACGGCTGATTCACAGGTATGTTAGGCCTCTCTTTGTGTGGTGTGTGTGTGGGTGTAGCGAGGCTAACCGGGGTTCTGGTTCCAGCTTTTTGTGTCCATACAAGAAAGCCCTCGTTAATAGCAGGGTTTAAGCGCACTTCTAGGGTTTCCCTTCGCCTCTGCATGGACACTTCAGGCTTTTAGTCTGTCGCTACGGCAACCATCTCCATAGTGGTAGTTGAGAGCCATAGGTAGCCCTCCGAGATGGGGTCGGAGCGTTAAATGGAGATACAATGGCTTGGGGAAAGCTCTGCCATGCTTCCCTTTTTCAGAAAAATAAACTAAAGCAGGTTCAGAATCTTCTCTGTAGGACACAATGGAGGCTGCTTTGACTTAAGCCTGAGAAGTTTCCTCTCTGTGTTCCAGTTTGACCCCTTGTTCTATGTTCTCTCTTTCTTCTCTTGTTCTCTCAGGTCAAGCATGACTATGTAGTATAAATAATGTACTGTAACCAAGTGAATCCACTCATGCTCCTCCTCGTATCTGTGGGATAGGCTGGCTTTGCACAGTGTGACCTTTGTGCAACTCTAGTTGCTTGAAACCCACACAGAACTAAATTGCACTCGAGTTGTGCAATATAAAGCGTGATTTAAAGCCATCTGAAACCGCACCGCAACAGATGCGATGTAAAATGTTGATTAGGTGTTATTAGCTGATTCAAGTTTGATAGCTTTTCATTTGCCAGTTTCCTGGGCCATGATAACAAATAGGCAATCAGAGGTTGTGGACTTGTAGACCAGTCAGAGGCTGTGTTCCTGACTTGTCGACCAATCAAAGGCTGTGTTTCTAACTTATCAATGGAGCAATGTTAGTAGTTCTGGTTATGCTTGGGTAAGTCTCCAGATTAGAGTTAGGTTTAGGGTAAGGTTAGTAGTAGTCATTGATTGGGAAAGTCCCCAGGATAGATTTAGTGTAGGATTGTTATGGTTACGTTTTGGGTAAGTCTCCATGTTAGGGTTAGGTTTAGGGTAAGGTTGGTAGTAGTTCTGGTTAAGGTTTGGGTAAGTCTCCAGGTTAGAGTTAGGTTTAGGGTAAGGTTGGTAGTGGTTCAGGTTAAGGTTTGGGTAAGTCTTCTGGTTAGAGTTAGGTTTAGGGTAAGGTTGGTAGTGGTTCTGGTTAAGGTTTGGGTAAGTCTTCTGGTTAGAGTTAGGTTTAGGGTAAGGTTATTAGTAGTTCTGGTTAAGGTTTAGATAAGCCTCCAGGTTAGAGCTAGGTTTTACAGTAAGGTTAGTAGTTGATCTGGTTATGGTTAAGGTTTGGGTACATCTCTAGGTTGGAGTTAGGTTTAGGTTTGAGTAAGTCTCCATGTTAGGGTTAGGTTTAGGGTAAGGTTATTAGTAGTTCTGGTTAAGGTTTGGGTAAGTCTTCTGGTTAGAGTTAGGTTTAGGGTAAGGTTGGTAGTGGTTCAGGTTAAGGTTTGGGTAAGTCTTCTGGTTAGAGTTAGGTTTAGGGTAAGGTTATTAGTAGTTCTGGTTAAGGTTTGGGTAAGTCTCCAGGTTAGAGTAAGATTTAGGGTAAGGTTGGTAGTAGTTCAAGTTGAGGTTTGAGTACGTCTCCAGGTTAGAGTTAGATTTAGGGTAAGATCATTAGTAGTTCTGGTTAAGGTTTAGATAAGCCTCCAGGTTAGAGTAAGATTTAGGGTAAGGTTGGTAGTAGTTTTGGTTAAGGTTTGGGTATGTCTCCAGGTTAGAGTAAGATTTAGGGCAAGGTTGGTAGTAGTTCTGGTTAAGGTTTGGGTAAGTCTCCAGGTTAGAGTTAGGTTTAGGGTAAGGTTGGTGGTGGTTAAGGTTAAGGTTTGGGTAAGTCTTCTGGTTAGAGTTAGGTTTAGGGTAAGGCTGGTAGTGGTTCAGGTTAAGGTTTGGGTAAGTCTTCTGGTTAGAGTTAGGTTTAGGGTAAGGCTGGTAGTGGTTCAGGTTAAGGTTTGGGTAAGTCTTCTGGTTAGAGTTAGGTTTAGGGTAAGTTTATTAGTAGTTCTGGTTAAGGTTTAGATAAGCCTCCAGGTTAGAGTTAGGTTTTAC
>CM038727.1:7623441-7685941 GCA_021613375.1 Megaleporinus macrocephalus | reverse complement strand
ATTCCTGGGTCGGTATCTCAGACTTGCAGGAGGCAGGCAATGCGATCCAGGGCTCGTTCGGAAAGGGCACGTCACGCTCTGCTGGCCTGTACAGTTAGGATTTAAAGTTGACTTAATAAAGTCGGAGCATTTCCAGCTCCTGTGGGTTTATTCATGACCTTATCAGCGATTAGGTGATGTCGACTGGAAATCTGAAGTCATGCAGCCTCAATATCCAAAATGGAACAATAACAAAAAAGAAAGACAAAGATAGACAAGATAGGACAAGAACAGTTTGTGTTGGTCATTCTCTAGGCCTTCATCAGTGGTCTTAGGATGTTGCCCACAGCACATTGTTGGCTGGATGTTGCTGGTTGGTGGACTATTCTCAGCCCAGCAGTGAGACTGAGGTGTATAGAAACTTATATATATATATATATATATATATATATATATATATAAACAAACTTTTCTCATTTCCCATTATATATCTACTAGAAACAGATTTTATCTCTCCAGTATCATTCACTTTACTTCAGTCCTGGATATATGCAGATATTTGGAGTGCACTATTTAGTATCGTGACATTCTGGATCATTGAATTCTGTTACAATCTGATGAAAATTCTTGTATTTTTTAATATCTCAGTTAGGGGTGTGTCATATCATATTGTATACAATAATAAAATGAAAAAAATACCATGAAATATCATAATATTATTGTAGGGCCATATCACCCAACCCTAATTCCACATAGTGGAATTTGACCTCTGCATTTAACCCATGCAGTGAAACACCCACATATACACAAACTAGTGAACATACACACTAAGGGGCAGTTAGCACACGTGCCCGGAGTGATGGGCAGCCCTATTCACGGCATCTGGGGAGCAGTTGGGGTTAGGTGCCTTGCTCAAGGGCACTCCAGTCCCGGGGATTGAACCAGCGACCACTCCAGTCCCGGGGATTGAACCAGCGACCACCACTGGCCTATATATATATATATATATATATATATATATATATATATATATATATATATATATATATATATATGTGTGTGTGTGTTAAAAAAATATGTCACTGGAGTGCTGAGAAGGATCCACCTCCCTAATAATACCTGCTCTGTGGTGGTCCTGCAGGGGTCCTGACCATTGAAGAACATGGTGATAAACTAAAGTCTGTAAATGTAGCTCCTATATGGTCCGTGGAACTGATAACATGAGGAATGAGTGTAGATACAAGGAGGTGATTTTAATGATATGGCTGTTCAGTGTATATACTTATGTATGTATTACACATATGTGTTATTGTTATGCCCTATATATATATATATATATATTGTTCAGTTCAGGCATTGATGAAGCTTTTGTTGTTCTTGACTTTTTCTCTGTTTTTTAGAGAGAAGATCATGTTTGAACTAAAATAAGTAACGCACACGCACGCACACACACACACTGCGAGGGTCTGCTACGTGCCGTATGTTAGATGAACAGTTGCAGTGGGCGTGGGGTGGAGATATGGAGGCATTAAACAGACTGACAAGAATGCCAAGGGCTGACAAATGCCGTCTGTCAGTGTGTATGCTCTGCGACTGTGTGTGTGCGAGTGTGCTGTAATGGCCTAGTGTGTGTGTGTGTGTGTCTGTCGCTGCATTTGTTCGTGCCTAACACAGTTGTGGCACACTGACTGATGTATTTTCTGAAAGTGCAGGGCCAAATTAGGATCTCCCCTCTCTCTCTCTTTCCTCTGAGCTCCTACCTTCGCCGGCTCCAGCTCCACGCACACACTCATTTAGCTGCACTCTTAGCCTCGTGCCTAGTGACAGTAGCTTCATTAGTTTGATTTATGTGTGCTTTCGAGCACTTTTCTGAGGCGTGCAGTAACCGGGGGGCGCGCGAGTATAATTTCTTATTGGGTTTCGAACATAGTATGAGCGCATGAGCTCATACTGAAGGCGCAGCAGACAGCGCTCACCCCTGAACTCATTACAGCTATTGTCTTGTATATCCGTCCATCCAACATCCCCTGATAACACTGTAGTTAAAGGCCGGGCTGTGCCTTTAAGACTGGAATGTATATGAACTCTGCTCTGATTGGTTGCTTTGCACTGTGCCTTGTTTGAAAGGCAGTCAGAGCTGAAACATGTTTTATAAGCATATATAATATAAATCACGATCATGATGAATTCATGAATTAGTTCCATTATTAATGTGTCTTCCACACATAAAGGGGGCGCAAAGTTTCTCCGCAACTTCCTCGCCTTCTCTGCTGAGTTAGCTGAAAGTCCCGAAGGTAATCGCAAATAATGTTGACGAGTGCGTTTTAAGGCTGCGTGGCGCTGGTGATACTCGCCGTTTGTTTTTAGCCGGGCGCTGAGCGGCGCCTTGGATGGAGACTCGCTGATGCAGCAGAATGCACTGATCAGGAGAGCAGCTATGACTCCATGCTTTCAGGGCCTGAGCTCGGGGCAGACAATGTGTGTCCCTTTTTTGGCTGACCTGGGGACAGTTTTCGCAACCGAAAATTAGAGATGGAAGGATGGATCGGCTATGTATCGGCTATTGGCTGATTTTTAATCAAAACATGTGATCGGCCGATATTTCTCCAATTTAGCCGATCCCGAGAGCCGATTGATGGCGTTAAACAAATGAGCTTAATTTCCAGCTAGCGCTTCGTTGAAACCCCCTCCGGTCAGGTCCTTGCAATTCATATCTGAGCCACTAGGTGGAAACACATACCCTTTCATTTTCCACAGACTGACTAAAGCAGCGGCCTCGCTGTCCGTTTGGCAGTTTGTTGTCGTGTGTGACGCAGACTCATCCAGGACGTTTTGTAAAATTGGTAAAATCAGTTTGTCTCGTTGAGGAACCAAGACAAAGACATTTAACTACTAATCTGATACAACACTTCACACAGCTGAATACAGTGAGTATCAGTAAATAGCAGAGCTAGCACGCACAGCTAACACAAAACAAACAACCCAGAACACCTACAGACCAGATCTGACCGGTACCAACAGAACAGCAGCAGCAACAATTCAAGATCTACATTTAATGATTACAGATTTAGTTTAAAATAACAGAGTCTGTGTTTAATGACTGCAGTTTTTACTGTTTTTATTTAATTTGTTTGATGTACTTTGTTTATTTACTGTTAATTTTGTTTAAAATATTATGATGTTTCATATGAGCTCGTTAAAAATAGTAATAAACCAGTTTAGACAATGTTTCATGACTTGCTTGCACTAATAACTACATGTAGCCCTGCCGTGGCATATACCCCGCCCTCGATCGGTATCAGCTATCGGCCGATCACGCTGAAAGGTGATCAGATTCGGCCTCAAAAATGCTGATCGGTCCATATCTACCAAAAATATTCGATATAGTGAGGTCGGCTTAGGGCGTACTCACACTAGGCTCTGTGATCGGGCCCGGGCATGGTTCCCTGCCGAAGCACGGTTTGTTTGGCTGGTGTGATCGCTCCCAACCTTGCCTGGGCTCAGCCCTGTTAACCCTGCCCAGACCTGCTTGAAGAGGAGGGCCAGGGCCTGATTCGCTTGGACTCGGGCTCGGTTCGCTTCTAGTGTGAGCACTATCCGTGCCCAGGCCTGCTTGAAGAGGAGGGCCAGGGCCTGATTCGCTTGGACTCGGGCTCGGTTCGCTTCTAGTGTGAGCACTATCCGTGCCCGGGCCCGCTAGAAGAGGTGGGCCAGGGCCGGATTCGCTTGGACTCGGGATCGGTTCGCTTCTAGTGTGAGCACTATCCGTGCCCGGGCCCGCTTGGAGCCTTGTGTGATTGGTTCATTTTGCTGGAACTCAAACATGACGTCAGTTTGATGAACTTCCTCCCTGGATTTCTGCTGCCTCTGTAAAAATCTCAATTAGCAAACAATCGTTGTGTTGCATAATCTATAAATCTGTGGTTGCACCGTGCTCTCTTGCATTGTGATGATGTAAGCATGCTCGGGCGCGGATTGATAAAGGCAGTGTGAGTGCAGGCAGGCCAGCAGGGGAGTGTGGAGAGGGGATAACCGGGCCCCAGCACGGAAGAGCAAACCGGGCCTAGTGTGAGTACGCTCTTAGAAACAGCTGTGGAAAGGTAATCATAGTGAGATTGAGACGAATGCTCTTTTATTGAACGGCAGCAGAGGACAACCGTTCACCAGCACTGGCTGAAACGGGGCCGATCGTAAATAGCCATACAGCTTAGCCTCATGATAGGTACGAAACTGCCCCCGTTCAACCCCACAAGTCAATCCTTCAGGAAGTTCTGGGCCTCCCAGGAGTCTCCTCACGCACCTTGAGACAGTAGGGAGTCGCTATATAGACCCCGCTTCAAGGAGAACTGCCTCAGCGTCCTCACAAAGTCCGAGCAGAGCCCTCTTCCTCTTCCCCTCATGACCTTTAAGCAGGTTTTTGGAATGTCCACCATCACATGGGAATCACATGTCCCCAGTCTCCCCTTTCTTGGAGATGCATCTTCTCTCTCGGGGGACCACAGCAAAGAGACGGAGCTCTGCATCCTTCTTTCCAGTCCCGGCGGATCTCTTCGCAGCTTGCGCCGTCAATCCTTGGCCTAGCTGCTGCCCACCTCTGACACCAGCAAGCCACAGTTCTTGGTCAACTATGTCACCAGCACTGGACAGCTGCAGTCGACTCCACTAGGCTGCCAAGCTGCTGCACCAGCAGGCCCTTGCAGGTGACCACCATCCAGGTGTTCTTGCTACGACTTCACTGGCGAGCCTTGTCGTGCTGACCTCTCTGATATCTTCTCTTCACCGCACTGCTTCTTGCTTTGTGCCCGTATTTGGGTTTCCAGTTCCTGTCCAGACCCTTGAGGGGCCAACATCCCACTTCTGAGACCAGTGTAGCATCAGCTGTTAAGAACATACAAGAAGTGCTTTTGAGGTGAATGCTGTTTTATTAAGTGTGGCCACCAGCATTGACCAGGATGCTGGCTTCCTGCAGAACCTTTACTAAATGATAACATGAAGAACCTCTTCAATGGCATGCTTAAAAGATAAGTTAGTGTAAAGGTTCTATGGCAATGAGAGGTTTGTTCTAGAAACCATACAATCTATTTAGAAACTGTTTACCATTTGTAAGAGTGTACGCGAGGACTTGTGAGTGTCTTGTCGTTGTGTGATGCAGCTGTCACTCACTCACTGTCTCAGTGATTGACGTGTGTGACGGACTGGAGGACAGTCACGCAGGAGCCACCTTTCACAGCAGCGTGTTAAGGCAGTGTGGAAGTGTGAAGCATTATCTCTGAGATTAGACCGAGACGGATGGCAGGAAAGCGAACCAGTGTTCTGTGATGATGTTCTGAGATGTTCTGGAGGGGCAACTGAGGCGGACTGTCTTCTACACCAGCACAAAACCAGCAGTTAAGCAGTTTATATGTTAGTCTATGCTGATAGTCTATGCTGACTCAGCACATGTATAAAACATGCACATGGGGGGTTCCTAACAGGCGTGTGGAGGCGGGACTTAGTGAGGTGCGAGTCTTCAACAAGAGTGTTAACAATTGAAAGGTCACTGCCCACCGACACATAATAGATGGTGTAAAAAGTTAATTTATCAGTATATATTTTTTTTTGCTAGGAAATAATCACATTTTTAAAGAAAGAGTATGTGTGTAACGTGTAAATATAATTAGAACTAATAAATAAATAAATACATCAATAAATAAATAAGTTGACCACAATTTTCGAATGCTGGAATTGTTTGTTATATATAGCAATCTAACAAAAATGATTCCAAAATAAATCATTCACCCCAAATAAATAAATTATAAATTAATAAATAAATGAATACATAGATACAGTTGATGCTGTAGTGATTCCACAAACTCCATGGAAACTATGGATCTATCCATGTTCCCACAAACTAATTCCATCTTTATAATAGCTACTGCTGCCGGTGTGGTGTCTCTGAAGTGTGTATCAGATTAGTAGAGTTAAATGTCTTTGTCTTGGTTCCTCAATGAGACACATTGATTTTACTAACTTTACAAAACGTCCTGGATGAGTCTGCATCACATACGGTACAAACTGTCAGACGGACGATGTTTTCTTTCCTTTCCGTGAACGTAAACTGTTCTCGTGAGGCCGCTGCTTTAGTCAGTTTGTGGAAAATTAAAGAATATGTGTTTCCACCTAGTGGTTCAGATAGGAATTGCAGGGAGCTGGCCGGAGGGGGTTTAACGGAGGGCTCCTCTTCCTGAATGTAACGCTAGCTGGAAATACAGAAATTAGGCTCATTGGTTTAACGTCATCGATCAGCTCTCAGGATCGGCTCTAAATTGGAGAAATATCGGCCGATATTTCTCCAATCGCGTATTCCGATTAAAAATTGGCCGATACCGATACATAGCCGATCGATCTTTCCATCTCTAGATAAAAGCATTGTGGGATTTGTTTTTATATATATTTGGAAGTGTTATATTTTGCACCTCTTAATGAGCTGTTGGAATCACCCTGAACGTAGACACGCCCTCTCTCTTTGTTCAGTTCATTTTAGATCAGCAGTGCTTTATTGGCATAAATGTAATAAGATGTAACAATAAATACATAAACATCAACATTAAATGAAGACAAAATTTGGAACGACATATATTAAGTTATGTAACATGATTACTAATCTCTCTCTCTGCCTCCCTCTCTCTCTCTCTCTCTCTCTCTCTCTCTTTCTCTCTCTCTCTCTCTCTCTCTGCCTCCCTCTCTCTCTCTCTCTCTCTCTCTCTCTCTCTCTCTCTCTCTCTCTCTAGGGCTGGATGACTGTCTGCAGCAATACATTAAGAACTTTGAGCGAGAGAAAGTGGGCGGAGACCAGCTGCTGCGAATCACGCACCAGGAGCTGGAGGACCTCGGCGTGTCTCGCATTGGTCACCAGGAGCTCATCCTGGAAGCTGTGGACCTCCTGTGCGCTCTGGTAAGGGTCCACAAACTCCATGGACAACACTGATCTATCCATGTTCCCGCCTTCCAAACGCCTTCCATCGTCATAACAGCATAGCTACCGCGTCTGTCTCCCAAGTGGGCCTTACACAATATCAGTGTGTGCAGTTACTAGACACGTTACTTGTTTTTTTTACACACTTTCATTAGAAACAGCTGCACACCTACTCATCCAATCAGCTGACCAAGTGGCAGCAGTGCAGAGCATACATTCACACAGGGGCCACATAAACCAGTTCACATAAACCAGAGGGGCTGGTTTGATTATTTCTGTAACTGTGGTGAAAAGCATCCAGTGAGCAGCAGTTCTGTGGACGGAAAAGCCTTGTTTAGGTCAGTGGAGAATGGCTAGACTGGTTCAAGTTGAAAGGAAGACTCCGGTAACTTGCAGAAAAGCGATTAAGATGTCTTCTGTCAGCCAAGAACAGAAAGCTGAGGCTGCCATGATTAGGTGGTAGCATTGCCTGGTCTGGTGAATCTTCATTTTGGCTGAGCCACTCAAAGAGCCAGTATCAGAATTTGGCACCAACAGCACGGATCCCTGGACCCTACCTGAATTGTGTGAGCTGTCCAGGCTGGTGGAGGTGGAGTAATGGTGCAGAGACTGTTAATAACAATCAATTGCTTGACAGCCACAGCCTGTTTTGAGTATTGGTGCTGTGAAATCCTTTCATGGTTGGCATCTTCACTCATTGTTCCTTTTAAAAAAACCTGTTATATCCAAAATTGTTAAAAATGGATATACAGCATTTTAGAAGGAAGCTCTTCAGTTACGTCTCCTTCATACTGTATACCAGCGGTCACTAATAGGCGGACCACGGTCCAGGTCTGGACCCAGACGTTGTCCAATGCGGACCCAAACTGTGTGTCAACAGTGTTTATTTTAAGCGGTGGAATGTTTCCAGTCTTTATACGGTATACGGGTGCATTAAACTCACTGACCAATCGCGTGCATCGTCAGCCAATCAGATCTGTGCAGATTTGGGCGAAGTATGAAGCAAGAAGCAGCAGTTGGAGAAACTTGGCAGACCTTCTCGTCCACCTAGCTGCAAAGGGTGGACCCACAGCACATTAAACCCTATGGATTAAGAATGGGATGCCACTCAGATGCCTTTGAAGGCAGACGAGCGAATACTTTTGGCAATATAATGTAAATCCATAGCACTTGGCGAAAAATGACTTTTTAACCAGGAATGGACCGAGACATGTTTATTCTTCCCACAGACAGCTCCAAACCAACATCTCATATATCTCTTATGTGTGTGAGAATGGCCCTGACACCATTTCAGCCCAGGTTTAAAGTCCTGGCTGGACAACCAAGAGCTCACTTCTCTCACCAAACAAGAGAAAGTCTGAGAGAAGAACACGAGAGAGATAAACTGTTAAGATGTTAAACCGAGTAAACAAGAAGACAAATGTTTTATTAACTTTTTCTCACTTTTTTAAAAAATAGCATGCTGTTTTTTTAATATAGCCCTTATTTACTTCAAGTGAGGGAAAAAAAACATTTATTTTAAGTTTTATAAATTAATTATTAAGTTCAGCATTTAAACAGTAAATATACTGAAATATATTGATTGGTATGTGTGATGTGTTGGTCTTTCAGTTGTTGACATAAGATGCTGATACTAGGCTACTTCAGTATACGACACTGAATCATACCACAAGTTAGAAGTTATGATGGTCCGGACCTTGGCCTGAAGAAATTTCCACCAACTGGACCTTACTGAATTTTAATTAAACACCTCTGCTGTATGCTATGCGATCACTAACTTGGCCGTGCAGCCACTGGGCAGTGCAAGAGCTAATTAATCATTTTTTTTAACCCTCAAAGCTTTGCAGAAAAAGAGAACAGCAGCCCTCCCGCTCCGTGTGGAAGCTCAGTCTATTTAAGAAAATGCAGTAGCCGCTCCTCTATTCTTCTCTGCTGCTTCGTGTACCCTGTGTCGGGAATGGTTTTGGCCTGGGAGCAGCATCGTGGGTCATATTTTAGAATGTCTCTGGTGTTTTGTTTTGCCCGGAAGTGGCATTTTGGGAGAATTTACGTGCGAGTAATGCGGAGGAAAGAAAAAAAAATTCATTCTCATTGCCTGCGAAGATATTAGACAAGCACACATAAAGACTGGAACTTAGCGGATCTTAAAAAGGAATATTCAGTCGCTTGCGTAAACAAGGATATGAATCATTTATGAATTTTCGGGGAGCATATAAACCGGAAAGGCTGTATAACCGCGACAGTGAGCAACATAAAGAGACATTATTGGGAAAATAAATAGCTAGTAAACGTAGACGCAGGAGAATCTGTTGCAGCCATGCAGTTGTATGCAGGGAAATATATGATATCGCATGTAACGTCGATCACGCCTGCCATTGGTTGAATTATCAGTAAAAGCTGGAAGCCGAAACATTTTTTATTCTTTTAATTCTTTCTTTATTTTCAATCCTTTTCTTTTGGAGCATTTTAGGCTTTTAGAGTGTATATATAAAACATCTGTCGCATTTAAATAATAATGAAATACACTTTATATAAACCCAAGAAGGATCAAAAACAGTCCCTCACTCAGAACCTCAGTCTATAATGTACTTATTTATTGATTGATTGATACATTTGATTTCAGGGTTTACATAAATTTTATTAACCTTATTATTAGGGAAGTAACGATGCATCGTAAGACAGTTAATAATCGATACAAATCTGCCACAAATCTGAAATCGATTGAGATGTTAAATGAATCGATATCCTTTTGAAACAGTAGAGGGCGCTGGCGCTGGTTACCTTGCTTGTTTGATGCCTGTACATTACATTAGTATGGCGTCGCATTAGGGTCTAAACTAGCGCAAAAACGGCAGGTGCAAAAATATAAACCTGCACTTACAACATTTATAATGTTCATTTATAACATAAACATAATGTCCGGACCCGATAGGACCGGTGTCCAAAAATATAGTGGGCCAATACAGGCATAAATGGGCCAGCGACACTGGGCCAGCATCACGTCACGTTTGAATGGTTGCTGTGTTTGTCCGGTTCGAATACAGGGTTTGATCCGTTTACCACTCCCTTACAGAAAAGAAGTATACTTAAAGTTAATTTCATAAAGTAAACGTAAAGTTGAGTATACTTTATTTAGTTAGTATACTGATATCATTGTGCTAGTAGTACACTTGTATATGTACTATTTTAATACTTCTGGCCCACTTTTGTATACCAAAGTATGTATACTTTAAGGGTGTTTTCACACCAGCACTAGTTAGTCCGGTTAAAACAGACTCTGGTTTGTTTGGTGTGGTTTGTTTTGGCAGGTGTGAAAACAGTAATCACACGCGGGTGCGGACCAAAACAACCGCACCGAGACCCTCGAGAGGAGGTGGTCTCGGCCCGGTTCCAAACGAACTCCAGAGCGGTTCGTTTGTGGTGAGAACGTGATCCGACCTCGATCCAACCCAAGTATTAGGTGTGCTCCACAAGTTTGATCTAAACATCTCCTGCAGCCAGGTGTGCTTTGCATTATGGGATGTGGCAGATGGCGTCAACAGAGAACTGGAGAACTGTAGCAGCTAACAGGGCGAGGACAATGAAGCGAGGTCTCTCTTGGACTAGCAGTGAGGGACGTTGTCTACTTGAAGTTTGGAGTGAGCTGGGTGGTCTGCAGGTGGACTGTAGTTTGGTATATTATCAGATTATTATTACAGCTATGAACAGATGCTGTCTCTGCCGCTGCTCCGTGATACGCTCTACAAGAAATGTGCAGTAGTTTAGAAAACCGGATCTTCTCCCTGTGTTTACTGTCTTGCTCCCGCGCCAGATAGCTCTGACCAATCAGAGGAGAGAACGTGCTCACGTGGTTTGTTGGGGCGCATTTTGGTGCGTTTAGGTTTTTACCTGTGTGAACAAACCAAACCGAGGGGGGAAAGGCTCCAAAGTAAACAAACTCATTAACTGATCCAGACCAGTGAAACCAACTACAGGTGTGAGAGTAGTAGACTGTAGCACACAACTAGTGTACACCTCTTGTACTGCAACTACACTAAAACTTTTGGGTTTACTGTTAGTTTACTAGTTTGTTAATTCATTTTCAAAAAAGGATTATCACACAGACATATACACAATTCATCGGACTGTACGTCTTTTAAGTGAGACACAGGGAGACACAGACACGGGGAAACCATACAATCTCCACACAGAGACAGTCACATGGTCACTGTGGCTGGGAATCCAACCCAGACCTTTGTTGCCATGAAGCGGCAGCTCTACCCACTGTGCCACCAAGCTGCCCTTGGTTACATGTTATTTACTGCTATCCCACTTTTAGTTTATTGAAAGCCCTCGTTTAAATATACTCTCAGTGAACTTCTAGCTTAGATGTTTTTAAACTGAAGGTATACTAGTATGTTTTCTTTAAGTGAACATAATACTTATAATTTACTGCTTATATATTAGTTTTGCACTAATATTTAAAGTTTATACTTTAACAACTTCTACTTACTCACCAGTGGGCACACATAGAAATAAAAAAAGACATACACAGATTAAGAAATATATTTGTATCTATATAAATCAAAATTTCCAAACAACTACTGTACTGGATGCCTTTATATGCAGGGGTACATCACTTATTAATAATACTTATACTTTTCTTAAGTATATCTCTATCAAAAGATTAAGTATAAGTAAAGGCCAAACATACTTACACTTTTCTATATACGTGTCAGTTTAACCAAGTATACTTAAGTATGACTGTGTTTAGTATATCACTTCGAGGTTATTATAAAAATAGTTAATACTCTCTTATTTTGTAGCTTAAAATAAGTATACTAATGTCAGACTTAAAGAAACTTCTTTTTATAAAAGCTCCAGCTTTTCACTGTAATTTCTGGGTGAATTTAAACTGCTAGTTATATGATAAAGATAAATATTAGAACTATTAGAGAGCTTGCTTTCTTTTCTATTTCATCACAATCAAGTGAACAAACTACCAACTACATGTTCAAATAATACAGCCGCAAGCAGGAGTGGGCTCAAGCATGATCAGTCCTATCAGGCCTTAAGCAGTTTGGGCCAATTAGGCAGAACAAAGCTTGATGCCGTTTAGGCCTTACTAACATAGAGAGCATAAAAATGTAAGGAAGTCAAAATTCATCAAAATGCCTTCATGTGCATTTAGGGTGACCAGATTCCGATTCACCAGATGTGGGACAAAGACCATGTTTGTGTGGGACAATGTGGGACTCCAGCGTGGTACCGTGATAGGTCCAGTCGTGAAGTTTCCTCACTACTAAGTATTCCACAGTGGACTATCAGTGGTGTTCTAACAAAGTAGAAGTGATTGGGAACCACAGCAGCTCAGACACCAAGTGGTAGAACATGTACAATGGCAGAGCAGGTCAGTGGATGCTGAGGAGCATAGTGCATAGAGGTCACCAACTTTCTACAGAGTCAATCACTACAGACCTCCAAACTTCATGTGGTCTTCAGATCAGCTCAAGAACAGAGCGTAGAGAGCTTCATGGAATGGGTCTCCATGGCCGAGCAGCTGCATCCAAGCCTTACATCACCAAGAACAATGCAGAGCGTCTGATGTAGTGATGTAAAGCATGCCGCCATTGGACTCCAGAGCAGCGGAGACGTGTTCTCTGCAGTGATGAATCACACTTCTCTGGCAATTCGTTGGACGAGTGTGAGTTTAGCAGTTGCCAGGAAAACGGTACTTATCTGAGTGTAAAGTTTGGTGGAGGGGGGATAATTATGGTGTGGGCATGTTTTTCAGGAGGTGGGCTCGGTCCCTTAGTTCCAGTGAATGGAACTCTTAATGCTTCAGCAGACCAAGAGATTCTGGACAATGTCATGCTCCCAACTTTGTGGGAACAGTTTGGGGACGGCCCCTTCCTGTTCCAACATGACTGCCCACCAGTGCCCATAGCAAGCTCCATAAAGACTTGGAGGAGCGAGTTTGGTGTGGAAGAACTTGACTGGCCTGCACAGAGTCCTGACCTCAACCTGATAGAACACCTTTGGGAGGAATTAGAGCGGAGACTGCGAACCAGACCAGAACAGACCTTCTCGTCCACCTAACCGCAAAGGGTGGACCCACAGCACATTAAACCCTATGGATTAAGAATGGGATGCCATTCAGATGCGTGTGAAGGCAGACGAGCGAATACTTTTGGAAATATATTGTATATCCATAGCACTACACAATGATTGTTTATAGCGAGGAAGAGAGGAAAGGGATGTATGGAAGATTTGTAAAGTAAGGAATCTTGGCTGATAAACAAATAAAAACGAAAACGTCACACATTAAAACGAGCACTTAAGCACTTTGAGCTGCTGTTTAATTAAAGGTCATTATTATTATGTTGTGATTATTTTAGTGAGCGCTGCCGGGGTCCTCCGTGCTCCAGGGGGTCAGCTGGTGTCGCTCCCTTGCTACTGAGAGACGTTAAGTTTTTCAATCCGGCTGATGGATGTTTTAGTAGCTGCTGTAAAAGCAGTGGCACAGGTGCCGTAGGGCTTTAGAGCAGCATGGCTGCTGAAGGCTGGCAGAAAGGGGGGATTAAGGAGGAGGGATAAAGAGAGAGAGATGGAGGGATAAGGAAGAAGGAGAAGGAAGGTTTGCACAGATGTGCAGGAAAGTGTGCTTTAACTTTCTGTTCAGCTGCTAAAGCCTCAGCAGGCCACCGAAGCCCCCCGTGTGCACCAACACACACTGATTACTTAAACCTCTACTCGTCAACTTGGCTGTACAGGAACCTGAAACAGAGACACAATCCAACATATCACATACCTTAACATCTATACCTTCCTAATATCACCTACCTTTCTTTCTTTCTTTCTTTCTTTCTTTCTTTCTTTCAGTGCTTACCTACCTTTCTTTCTTTCTTTCTTTCTTTCTTTCAGTGCTTACCTACCTTTCTTTCTTTCTTTCTTTCTTTCTTTCTTTCTTTCAGTGCTTACCTACCTTTCTTTCTTTCTTTCTTTCTTTCAGTGCTTACCTACCTTTCTTTCTTTCTTTCTTTCTTTCTTTCAGTGCTTACCTACCTTTCTTTCTTTCTTTCTTTCTTTCTTTCTTTCAGTGCTTACCTACCTTTCTTTCTTCTTTCTTTCTTTCTTTCTTTCTTTCTTTCTTTCTTTCTTTCTTTCTTTCTTTCTTTCAGTGCTTACCTACCTTTCTTTCTTTCTTTCTTTCTTTCTTTCTTTCTTTCTTTCAGTGCTTACCTACCTTTCTTTCTTTCTTTCTTTCTTTCTTTCTTTCTTTCTTTCAGTGCTTACCTACCTTTCTTTCTTTCTTTCTTTCAGTGCTTACCTACCTTTCTTTCTTTCTTTCTTTCTTTCAGTGCTTACCTACCTTTCTTTCTTTCTTTCTTTCTTTCTTTCTTTCTTTCTTTCTTTCTTTCAGTGCTTACCTACCTTTCTTTCTTTCTTTCTTTCTTTCTTTCTTTCAGTGCTTACCTACCTTTCTTTCTTTCTTTCTTTCTTTCTTTCTTTCTTTCTTTCAGTGCTTACCTACCTTTCTTTCTTTCTTTCTTTCTTTCTTTCTTTCTTTCTTTCTTTCTTTCTTTCTTTCTTTCTTTCAGTGCTTACCTACCTTTCTTTCTTTCATTCTTTCTTGCTTTCTTTCTTTCTTTCTTTCTTTCTTTCTTTCTTTCAGTGCTTACCTACCTTTCTTTCTTTCTTTCTTTCTTTCTTTCAGTGCTTACATACCTTTCTTTCTTTCTTTCTTTCTTTCTTTCTTTCTTTCTTTCTTTCTTTCTTTCAGTGCTTACCTACCTTTCTTTCTTTCTTTCTTTCTTTCTTTCTTTCATTTTTTCTTTCTTTCTTTCAGTGCTTACCTACCTTTCTTTCTTTCTTTCATTCTTTCTTTCTTTCTTTCTTTCATTTTTTCTTTCTTTCTTTCAGTGCTTACCTACCTTTCTTTCTTTCTTTCTTTCTTTCTTTCTTTCTTTCTTTCTTTCTTTCTTTTTTTCTTTCTTTCTTTCTTTCAGTGCTTACCTACCTTTCTTTCTTTCTTTCTTTCTTTCTTTCATTTTTTCTTTCTTTCTTTCTTTCATTTTTTCTTTCTTTCTTTCAGTGCTTACCTTTCTTTCTTTCTTTCTTTCTTTCTTTCTTTCTTTCTTTCTTTCTTTCTTTCTTTCTTTCTTTCAGTGCTTACCTACCTTTCTTTCTTTCATTCTTTCTTTCTTTCTTTCTTTCTTTCTTTCAGTGCTTACCTACCTTTCTTTCATTCTTTCTTTCTTTCTTTCTTTCAGTGCTTACCTACCTTTCTTTCTTTCTTTCTTTCTTTCTTTCTTTCTTTCTTTCTTTCTTTCTTTCTTTCTCTCTTTCTTTCTTTCTTTCTTTCAGTGCTTACCTACCTTTCTTTCTTTCTTTCTTTCTTTCAGTGCTTACCTACCTTTCTTTCTTTCTTTCTTTCTTTCTTTCAGTGCTTACCTTTCTTTCTTTCTTTCTTTCTTTCTTTCAGTGCTTACCTACCTTTCTTTCTTTCTTTCTTTCTTTCTTTCTTTCTTTCTTTCTTTCTTTCTTTCTTTCTTTCTTTCTTTCTTTCTTTCTTTCAGTGCTTACCTACCTTTCTTTCTTTCTTTCTCTCTTTCTTTCTTTCTTTCTTTCTTTCTTTCAGTGCTTACCTACCTTTCTTTCTTTCTTTCTTTCTTTCAGTGCTTACCTACCTTTCTTTCTTTTTTTTCTTTCTTTCTTTTTTAGTGCTTACCTTTCTTTCTTTCTTTCTTTCTTTCTTTTTTTAGTGCTTACCTTTCTTTCATTCTTTCTTTTTTAGTGCTTACCTTTCTTTCTTTCTTTCTTTCTTTTTTTAGTGCTTACCTTTCTTTCTTTCTTTTTTCAGTGCTTACCTTTCTTTCTTTCTTTCTTTTTTCTTTCTTTCTTTTTTAGTGCTTTTCTTTTTCTTTCTTTCTTTCTTCCTTTTTTTCTTTCTTTCTTTTTAGTGCTTTTCTTTCTTTTTTTCCTTTCTTTCTTTCTTTTTAGCGCTTTTCTTTCTTTCTTTCTTTTTTCTTTTTTCAGTGCTTATCTTTCTTTCTGTCTGTCTTTCTTTCTTTATTTTTTCAGTGCTTATCTTTCTTTATTTTTTCTTTTTTCAGTGCTTACCTTTCTTCCTTTTCTTTTTTCTTTTCTTTCTTTCTTTTTTCAGGGCTTACCTTTTTTTCTTTCTTTCATTTTTCAGTGCTTACCTTTCTTTCTTTCTTTCTTTTTTCTTTCTCTTTTCAGTGCTTACCTTTCTTTCCTTCTTTCTCTTTTCAGTGCTTACCTTTCTTTCCTTCTTTCTTTTTTCAGTGCTTACCTTTCTTTCTTTCTTTCTTTCTTTCTTTCTTTCTTTCTTTCTTCAATCCTTCCATATTTTTTCTTTTTTCAAACAATTCTTCCTTTTTGTTTCTTACTTTATTTTTTTTTCTTCAATCTTTTCTTTCTTTCTTTCTTTCTTCCTTTCTTTCTTTTTCAGTGTTTAGCTGCTTTCTTTCTTTCTTTCTTTCTTTCTTTCTTTCTTTTATTCTTTCGTTCTTTTCTTCCTTTCAGTCATTCTTTCTTTCTTTCGTTCTTTCTTTTCTCATGAATCCTTTCTTTTTATTCATTTTTATTATCTTTATTTAATTTTATTATATTTTTACACCAATAACTGTATTTCCTGCAAGAATTGCAAATCTAGTCATATACATAAGTCTAATCTTTCTTTCTTTTCCCTTCCTTTTGCTGTTCTTACCTTTTTTCTTTCTTTCGTTCTTTCTTTATTTCTTTAATACTTTCTTTCTTTCTTTCTTTTTTTCATTTTATGATATTTTTTCTTTCCTGGAACTGTATTTCTTCCAAGAAACACAAATCTAATCATATATACAAATAATTAAATAATGGGGTAAATAATTTAATAACTGGGTTCTATTCGCTCATGTCATATTCAGGACTCATATCTATTTATTCAGCAGTTTAGCCTCCCCTGCCCAGCCATACTTAAATAATAAGAAATGTTTTGAATCTGGGCTGCTGTATCTGTTAGAGTCAGAGTCCGATCCTGAAAGATAGGTAGAAAAATGTTGGTAGATCCACTTTTGCGAGCTAGACTGGATGTTTTTGAGTGGTCAGTTTCTCTGTTTCGGCTCTCTGTGCTTGTGTGAGGGTGTGCCAAGCTTGCCGGTAGTTGTGTTACGAGATGATGTCACCTTGTAAGAAGCAAAAAAAGGATGGAATTCCAGCGAAGACAGCTTAGAAGTGAGAACTGAAAAGTGGTTCTGTGGGAGAGAGTTGCTCCCTCTGGCACGTACTTTGAGTTTTATGACTTTGCAGAATGTTTATGTGCACAACTACAATAAATGGAAGACCTAGGAACGTATAACAGGACCCCTTTAATAAGAACTGCACCAGAACATTGAACAACCAGTAAAATAAGTTATTTACCTATTAATGTAAACCAAAGCTAATAACTCTAGACTTCTACGAGTTAACTTTCTCTCTCTCTCTCTCTCTCTCTCTCTCTCTCTCTCTCTCTCTCCCTCCCATTCTCTCCCATTGTATTAAACCGATGACTTATCTGCCTACCCTTTTCATAATGTCAAGCAGATGGAGGGAGTGAATGGAGGACAGTGTGAGGAGGCTCAGTGCACTCGTTTGAGGCGTCTCACGTGTTTCCTGCTCTAAGCCTCTCTCTCCTCTTCGTCTTTACCTTTCTCTCTCTCTCTCCATTCGCTTATAGCACTCCACCGCTATTAATCACAGCTGTTAATGCGTCTGTCTCGTGACTGGAGTGGGTTTAAGATGTCAGGCCTTGGAGATGATCACTCATACAGTTCTGAACTACAGTACAGCTCAGAAGTTTGGATGCAGCATCATGATAATAAAGACATTAGGTCTTCCTCAGACGCCGTTAATGACGTGCGAACTGCGGAGGGAGCCGGAAACGAGCAGCGATTTGAGAGAAACCAGCTTCAGTGTGTGAAATCAAGCGCCGGCCCACCAGCACCTACATAAAGCACCCTCGAATCATTCGTTTCAGAAGGAAGCCAATAAAATGACAGCATCTAGAGGCTCTTGATGGACCAAAGTCATGGAAAGTAAACAATGTGAAGTACAACCAAATGCCTTAGGGCCCTATTGGAGCTGGACTAGTGCTGCCATTTGAGTTATTAATGATGGAATCTGTGTACGAACCTGTCTGGTCTGCCTATTCCAGGGTTTCCTCCCTCAGTAACATCAGTCCAGTCTGAATCGACATCTCACTCTCATGGTTTATGTCATTTACAGTCGCTTAAAATCAGTTTAACCGAGAAATCACTTGGAGTTTTTATCGGGTACCAAAAATGCAACAGACTGACCATAAACCAGCAGCAAGTCAAGTCAAGTCAAGTTTATTTATATAGCGCTTTTTACAACGATGTTGTCTCAAAGCAGCTTTACAGAGTTTTGAAAACAGACAGTTATAACATATATATCCCCCAGTGAGCAAACCAGAGGCAACAGTGGCAAGAACACCTCCCTCAGAATGGAGGAAGAAACCTTGGGAGGACCCAGACTCACAAGAGGAGACCCGTCCTCCTCTGGTCAAACAGTGTTTACAGTTTATTAAACTAAACACCAAAGAAAAGAGTCTCTGTTTGAAATCTGGATAGCAAAGCTTTAGAAGCTGCACAGGTAGAGGCGGTCTCTGACTGAGGCAGTCTCTGACTGAGGCAGTCTCTGACTGAGGCAGTCTCTGGCTGAGGCAGTCTCTGGCTGAGGCAGTCTCTGACTGGGTCTTTATGTAAAGTGGGCGAGAGCTAAAACAGTCCTATCCTATCTCAATGCTGGTAAATCTGGATGGGACAGTGATGTAACTGAGGGTGTAGCAGATGGACAGGTAGACACAAATGGACAGGTGAGCTGGCTGGTGATGGTGAGGTGGAGGCCCTGATGGTCAGTCCTTCAACAGCGTTCAACAGACAGGAGGACAGTCATTACCTCAGGAAGAGTAAAGAGTATGACTGTAGAGAATATGAAACACATGCATGTTAGGTTGATGGGTCACTCTAAATTGGCCATAAGTGTAAGTGTGTGCATGAGTGTGTGTTGGCCATGTGATGGACTGGTGGACATGGTGTACCCTGCCTTTGTCCAATGACGCTGGGATTGGCTGCAGCCCCTGACAGCCCTGACTAGTGGTATAAACCGAAAGATAATAGTTGAAATCTAATAAACTACATTGAAAGAAAGATTATATGAAACAAATTGACAGTAAACTCAAACTCAAGATAAATGGTGAAAGGATAAAGAGAACAATTTAATTAACAAACAGAAATATTTTATATGAGTAGTGAGCATAAATCAACAAACAGGCAATTAAAGTTTAACATTAAAGTTTAACATTAAAGTAATAAAAATAAATAAACAGTAAATAAAAACAGTAATTGAATAGAAATAAAACAAAACCAAATATAGAAAAACAAATAAATAAATAAATAACACTTAATAGTAATTATAAGTAAATATTAAATTAAAGTAAGAACAAATATGAATAATATTAAATAAACAAATATGCTGTGCTATGCTATGGTCAGCATAGCAGTGGAGACTGAGGCCATGGGAATGAATAATGTTTATATAATAAGAATAAGGGGCATTATATAAACAATAAATCAGTAAAAATCATCATTTGTGTCTATGTAAAATAAGTATATCCCCGTTTGGTACTGGATTATCATGAACACAAATAACTACAGCTGTTATTTCCTGTTTTTATTGTTATTGTTGGTATTATTGATGGTGTTAATAACAGCATCTCTGGTCTGTTGTGTGCTGTAGATCTTGAGTGAGTCGTGTAGGTGATTTGTCTGCGCTGTGTGTGTCTGTAATTGTGCGTTGGGTGCGTTAGTCAGGCGTGGAGTTGACATTTCAAAAGGGGCTAATCTCAGCCAGCAGTGATGGAGCTGACCCCAAACTCATCTCAGAGAGCTTCTTCTCCTGTCAATTAGATCACGGAGCAGAACTGGGGTGTGTGAATGTCAGCCATAGGGCAGATAAAGGAGCCATAAACAGTACTCACTGTTCTAAAGTTCCAAATCAATATATATATATATATACAATACCGCTCAAAAGTTTAGGATCACTTTAGAATTTAATTTCATGCAATTTTCATGCAATTCACAAACAATATTGTCCATTTCACAATTAATGTAAGTGTATCAGATGATTTTTAAAGAATAAAAATGTTTGTATTAAAGTCTATTTTTGTATAGAGGCTTATTTAGCATATAGTCCTATAGGATAATAATAATAATATATTATCAGTAATTCTCAGTCCTCTGTCTAAATCTCCTGGTACGACCACCAATCCAAGTTAAGGATGTTATTGGACTAATTGGTTGTTAAGACACTCTTGCTCAATTGTGATGCACAGCTGAAAAACATTCTACTAATAAGTGAGTATAAAAGGGAACAACATTCTAGGTTAGTTTAGTATCTGAAGATCAGCAGTTGATGGATTGCTGACCGGCTCACAATGACCAGAAAGAAACAACTTTCTTTAGAGACCCGTCAGTCCATTGTTGTGTTAAGGAAGAAGATACTCCATTAAAACAAGAACATTTCACTGTGATCCCAAACTTTTGAGCGGTAGTGTGTGTGTGTGTATATATATATATATATATATATATATATATATATATATATATATATATATATATATATATATATATAGTATATATACTGCAGACTTTGGTGGTTTATGGGTAATTCCATTGTTTTTCAATAAGGTTCTATAGGTCTTTTTTGGATCTTACTGCAGCTTTTGATATTCTTGATCACAAGATTCTTTCTAATCCACCGTCTTGAATGCTGGGTAAGCCTCTTAGACCCAGTTTTAGAATAGGTTAAGTCATATTTAACAGATAGACAGTTTGTGGTTTCACTGGGAAGATATTCATCAAGAAAATGTAATATTTCCTGTGGGGTACCACAAGGGTCAGTCCTAGGACTGTTGCGTTTCTCATTGTACCTGTTACCTGTAGGTGATGTCATTAGGAAGCATGATGTAAATCTTCATAATTATGCTGATGACACGAGTTATACATTTCTATTCCTTCTATTAGTTTACATACAGTAAACAGATATACAAGCTGTGCATCAGATATTTCTCAGTGGCTGTGCATTGGCGTGAACCTGGCGATACAATACGTATTGTGATACGTATTCAATATATCGTGATACATTGATATTTTTCAAATCCTACTATTAAAACACACTGTATGAACAGGTTCACAAAAGCTTACAATAGCATTGCACCCTTGTGCTGCTTGTTAATGTTGGAGTGGAGCTGAAAATGGATTACAACACTGCCATCTAGTGGTCAGAGGTTTAAACACATCACCCAATGATTCACTGTCTGTCAGGAATCTGTGTATCGATACTGTGTTTTTGAGAATCGATACAGTATCACTAATATAATATCCTGATATTCAATAATTTGGATATTTTCTTACATCCCTAATATATATATATATATATATATATATATATATATATATATATATATATATATATATATATATATATATATATATATATATAAATAAAATGGAGTGATGAGAAATGATGCATGTGCATGAGGTTTGTTGGGCTGTTGTATTGTATCTCTAGTTCGTTTGCAGATCAGATTCTTTCCAGTCTTTTTTCTGAATATTAGTACATACAGTGTGACAGAATTCTTCTGAATAATAACATTATTATCACTGAAAACATCTAGATGCTGCTCTGGATTTCATTCTACATGAACCTCTCTGTTCTCTGTGTTTCTGTCCTGCTGGGGAACCACTGTGGTCATTCCGACCTTGGTCAGCTCTCTCTCTCTAGACACTCATGCAAATTCTCCCACGTAATCATCTTAGAATAATAAACTCTGCTGGAGAGTCCAGCCCAGCCAATCTCAGCGAGCTGTGAGATAACCTCAACGACTGCTGGGAAGAGTTCTGACTGTGTGTCTCTCTCTCTTTCTCTTTATCTCACTTTCTCTCTATATAACTCTCTCTCTGTGTCCTTCTCTCTCTCTCTCTCTCTCTCTCTCTCTCTCTCTCTCTCTCTCTGCTTCTAACTCTGTCTCTCGGTCTCCCTCTCTTTTTAAATGTCTCTCTTTCTCCTTCTCCTTCTGTCTCACTATTTCTCTCTCTCTTTCTGTCTCTCTGATTCTCTATCTTTCTCTCTGTCTGTGTCACTCTCTTTCTCTGTCTCGCTTTCTCTCTATCTAACTCTCTCTCTCTGTCCTTCTCTCTCTCTCTGTCTCTCCTTCTAACTCTGTCTCTCGGTCTCCCTCTCTTTTTAACTATCTCTCCTTTTCTCTCTCCTTCTGTCTCACTATTTCTCTTTCTTTCTGTCTCTCTGATTCTCTATCTCTCTCTCTGTCTGTGTCACTCTCTTTCTCTATCTCGCTTCCTCTCTACCTCTCTTTGCCCTCTCTCTCTCTTTTTCTAACTCTGTCTCTCTGTCTCCCTCTCTTTTTAAATTTCTCTATCTCTCTTTCTCCTTCTCCTTCTGTCTCACTATTTCTCTCTCTCTTTCTGTCTCTCTGATTCTCTATCTCTCTCTCTGTCTGTGTCACTCTCTTTCTCTATCTCGCTTCCTCTCTAACTCTCTCTTTGTCCTCTCTCTCTCTTTTTCTAACTCTGTCTCCCTCTCTTTTTAACTATCTCTCTTTTTCTCTCTCCTTCTGTCTCACCATTTCTCTCTCTCTTTCTGTCTCTCTGATTCTCTATCTTTCTCTCTGTCTGTGTCACTCTTTCTCTATCGCGCTTCCTCTCTAACTCTCTCTTTGTCCTTTCTCTCTCCTCTCTCTCTTTTTCTAACTCTGTCTCTCTGTCTCCCTCTCTTTTTAACTATCTCTCCTTTTCTCTCTCCTTCTGTCTCACCATTTCTCTCTCTCTTTCTGTCTCTCTGATTCTCTATCTTTCTCTCTGTCTGTGTCACTCTTTCTCTATCTCGCTTCCTCTCTAACTCTCTCTTTGTCCTCTCTCCTCTCTCTCTTTTTCTAACTATGTCTCTCTGTCTCCCTCTCTTTTTAACTATCTCTCTTTTTCTCTCTCCTTCTGTCTCACTATCTCTCTCTTTCTCTCTCTCACTGTCTTTGTCTTTCTCTTTCTGACTCTCTCTCCCCCCTGTCTTTCTCTCCATCTCTCTCTCTCTCGCTCTATCTGTCTACCTTTCTCTGTCTTTGTCTCTATATCTCTTTCTCTCTTTGTCTGTGTCTCTTTCTCTCTTTTTCTCTCTCTCTCTCTCACTCCCTCTCTCCCTCTATCTGCATATCTCTCTCACTATCTGCAACTCTCTCTCTTTCTGCATCTCTCTCTCTTTCTCTGTCTTCATCTCTCTCTCTCTCTCTCTCTCTTCTCTCTCTATCTGCATCTCTCTCTCCTCTTTCTCCTCTCTCTCTCTCTCTCTCTCTCTCTCTCTCTTCTCTCTCTATCTGCATCTCTCTCTCCTCTTTCTCCTCTCTCTCTCTCTCTCTCTCTCTCTCTCTCTTCTCTCTCTATCTGCATCTCTCTCCTCTTTCTCCCCCCCCTCTCTCTCCTCTTTCTCCCCCTCTCTCTCTCTCTCTCTCTCTCTCTCTCTCTCTCTCTCTCTCTCTCTCTCCTTGGTTCTGCAGTGTTGTTATCAGTGGACGCTGTAGATGCTCTAGTCATGCAGAGATATTGAAATGGACTTGGCTGCTGAATGTTTCTCATTGTGTTTTCATCGTCAGCCACTCTGACGCTGCTCTGTCTGTCTGTCTGTCTGTCTGTCTGTCTGTCTGTCTGTCTGTCTGTCTGTCTCACCTAACATTTCCTGACTGTATCTTTTTTAACAGCTTCAAACGTTAAGCTGACAGTTATAATAGGGAGGAGAGCGTCTCTGTGACTGCCACTCTGGGGCTGGAGCTCCTGCTCTACAGTTCTGTGTGACTGTGGTTAGAAAAACTGCTTTACGGTGTCACTAATGGGGCTAAAACAGATACAAGGATGCTGCACAGCTCACTGTGTCATCCTTGTAGTTTCTCCGAATGCCAAACGTCGTCTAGTCCAGTTTCAGGCTGCAGGCAAAGAAATAGATTCATCTCACACCAGAGAGCTGGGTCAGTCTTTGTGACTGTTGCCAAATAAGCATTGAAAGTCAGCTCCTTTACTATTAATCGACCCCCGGGCACAATCCCCCCACCTCACCCCCACCTCACATGCATGCTACAGATTATACTGGCAGTAAACAGCCCAAATCAGGCGTGTGATCTGTATATCTCATACACCTGTGTGATGTACCTGCACATAAAGGGGAGTCAGATTCTGTTTCCTTCAACTCCTCAACAAATGCACGTGTGCAGCCGTTCACGAGCACAATTTGTATTTAAGTCAGTAGTGTAAAAGTGAAATACACTCTGCAGCAGTAGGGGGAGCTCAAGAGCAAAAAATAACCAGTTCTTAAATAGTAGTAACTGAACAAGTAATAGTAGTTACTGAATAAATTATAGTAGTTATTGAATCATTATTAGTAGTTACTAAACAATTAATAGTAGTTACTGAATAAATTATAGTAGTTATTGAATCATTATTAGTAGTTACTAAACAATTAATAGTAGTTACTGAATAAATTATAGTAGTTATTGAATCATTATTAGTAGTTACTAAACAATTAATAGTAGTTACTGAATAAATTATAGTAGTTATTGAATCATTATTAGTAGTTACTAAACCATTAATAGTAGTTACTGAATAAATTATAGTAGTTATTGAATCATTATTAGTAGTTACTAAACAATTAATAGTAGTTACTGAATAAATTATAGTAGTTATTGAATCATTATTAGTAGTTACTAAACAATTAATAGTAGTTACTGAATAAATTATAGTAGTTATTGAATCATTATTAGTAGTTACTAAACAATTAATAGTAGTTACTGAATAAATTATAGTAGTTATTGAATCATTATTAGTAGTTACTAAACAATTAATAGTACTTACTAAATAAATTATAGTAGTTATTGAATCATTATTAGTAGTTACTAAACAATTAATAGTACTTACTAAATAAATTATAGTAGTTATTGAATCATTATTAGTAGTTACTAAACAATTAATAGTAGTTACTAAATAAATTATAGTAGTTATTGAATCATTATTAGTAGTTACTAAACAATTAATAGTAGTTACTAAATAAATTATAGTAGTTATTGAATCATTATTAGTAGTTACTAAACAATTAATAGTAGTTACTGAATAAATTATAGTAGTTATTGAATCATTATTAGTAGTTACTAAACAATTAATAGTAGTTACTGAATGAATTATAGTAGTTATTGAATCATTATTAGTAGTTACTAAACAATTAATAGTAGTTACTAAATAAATTATAGTAGTTATTGAATCATTATTAGTAGTTACTAAACAATTAATAGTAGTTACTAAATAAATTATAGTAGTTATTGAATCATTATTAGTAGTTACTAAACAATTAATAGTAGTTACTGAATGAATTATAGTAGTTATTGAATCATTATTAGTAGTTACTAAACAATTAATAGTACTTACTAAATAAATTATAGTAGTTATTGAATCATTATTAGTAGTTACTAAACAGTTAATAGTAGTTACTGGATACATTATAGTTGTTACTGAATAATTGTTAATAGTTACTAAACAATTAATAGTATTTACTGAATAAAATATAGTAGTTATTGAATCATTATTAGTAGTTACAAAATCACTGTTATTAGTTACTGAACAATTAATAGTATTTACTGAATAAATTATAGTAGTTATTGAATCATTATTAGTAGTTACAAAATCACTGTTATTAGTTACTGAACAATTGATAGTATTTACTGAATAAATTATAGTACTTATTGAATAATTATTAGTAGTTACAAAATCACTGTTATTAGTTACTGAACAATTAATAGTATTTACTGAATACATTATAGTAGTTATTGAATCATTATTAGTAGTTACAAAATCACTGTTATTAGTTACTGAACAATTGATAGTATTTACTGAATAAATGATAGTAGTTATTGAATCATTATTAGTAGTTACTGAATTAATTCTAGAAGTTGTTGAATAATTAATACTAGTTACTGAAGAATTAATAGTAGTTACTGGACAAATAATATCAGTTACTGAATAATTATTAATAGTTACCTAATAATTAATAGTAGTTACTGAATAAATTATAGTAGTTACAAAATAATTATATAGTAGTTACCGGCCAAACTATAATCAAATCAAATTTTAGTAGTTACTGAATAATTAATATTAGTTAATGAATCATTAATAGTACTTACTGAATGATTAATAGTAGCTACTGAATAATTAACAAACATTATTTATCAGGTAACTAATCATTATGTAATAGTAAATAATTATTATGAATATAACAGCAGAACTATTGATAGTGGTTACTGATAAAAGCTCATAGCAGATATTTAATATTTTATAGGAGGTACTTAGTAATTCATAGCAGCAGTAATTCATTTATAGTAGTTGCAGAATTATTTGTTCTAAATACTAAACTATTAATAATAATAATAATAATTCAATTATTTACAATATTTATTATTTACTGGATTATTTATAGTTGTTACTGAATAATTCATAGTAGTCACAGTAATCACTGAATAATATGTTTCAATTTTATGTTTTTGTTTTTGTTTGTGCTGGAAAAAGTCTACAACCTGCTGATACAGAATGTAACGTAAATATATTCTTTAATCAATCAATCAACCTTTATTTAATCTCGGAGTACATTGAGGGTGGCCCTCATTTACAATGTAGCCGAGCGTTATACATTGTAAGGGGATGGACAAAATAAAATAAAAAGACCCAGCATTTTAAAAAGATGTAGATACAAAATATTATAAAATAAGATATAAAACAAAAAAGACAAATATTTGTTTAAAGTAGGAATCAATAAAATCATAGGTAAGAAAATCTAAGGTAATAAAAATTATAAAGACTACAGATAAATAATTAAAACTAAATACATAAGAGGGTCAAATGTAAGTAAACAACTAAGAACAAAAGAAGAAAATAAGAAAACGATAAAAGAAAGACAAAAATAAAACAGCTAAAAAAACAAGATTTAAAGGAAATTAAAAGTTAACTAAAAATGTTCAAACGAAAACAAACTAAAAACATAAAATCTAAAAATTGAAATCAGCTAAAACAGTGGCAGGCTGTCTGAGAGTGGTTAGAGACTAGGTGTTTGAAATGATGGAGTGACTCCAGCGAGCTGAGCTTTAGTGAGTTCTGTAGTGAGGGTCCAGCTCGCTGGTGCACTGTAGCTAAAAGCAGATTTTCTCAGCTCACTAAAAACTCTCGGTGCCTGAAGGGTGATCCAGCCACTGCAACGAGTCTGGTAGGTGTTATTTTTAATAAGCATTTGTGTGATGTACAGTGGCATAAGGCCAGAAAGTGCTTTAAAAATAAAAGTAAACAATGTGTTTCCCGGCGCACAGCAATAGGTGTTCATATCTGTGTAATAGCCTTGTCATTGTATGTCATTGTGATGAGTCTGGACGCGTGTGAGTGGATCTGAAGGCTGGCGAGAGGCTCTGTGGTCAGGATCAGCCCGTGCACATCACTCTTACTGATGTGGTGCTGATGTGTGAGGCGCGAAACTGATAGTCTGATGTGAACACACTGCCTCTGTCTCCGTCTGATTTAGTGACCGATCCTCGTCCTCCCTGTTACACCAGCACGCCAGACACCGCGATCAGTCTTGACCCTGTCCTCTCGCCACTGACCGCTCAGGGACATGGTGCTTTGTCATCCTGCCATAGACATTTAGAGACCTAGAGCAACTTAACACACACACACACATGTTTGTTTCTGTGCATTGTGGGGACTGTACATTGACTTGCATTCATTTACTGGAGACTTACCTGAAACTTTACACTAACTACTACTAGCCTAAGCCTAACTCTTACTCTAACCTTCACCTTAAAACATGACTTAACATCAGGGCTGTGTGTTGGCAAGAAGCTGGTGATACATTAAGTATTGTGATACAGCAGCCACGATTCAATATATTGTGATATATCACGATACTGCGAGCAAAGTGATATATTGATATATTGGATATTTTTCAAATCCTACTATTAAAACACACCACTATATGAACAGGTTTGTCAATGCTTACAATAGCGTTGCGCCCTTGTGATCAAGGGATCAATGGTATGCCCTGCTCTTCTCTAGGGCCCCCTGGTAGGGGCTCTTATAACCAGGGCCCTCTAAAATTATGCCTCTTTCCAAGAACCCTCTAATAGCCAGAAGTCAAAGTCAGAGCAGTGCCACAACGCCTTGTCCATTTTCATAAGGGGCCCTAAAGCATGGCTAGGCCTCCAAAAGCATGGCTAGGGTCCCCAAAAGCATGGCTAGGGCCCTCAAGTCCCTAAAAGTCAGAGGATCCTTACAATAGAGGGCCCTTGGAAATAAAAAATATATTGTATCATAAATGTTGATAGGCATCGCAAAATGTTTTGGGCCCCTGGGCCCCTGGGCGCTGGCCCCACTGGCCCGGTCAGTAATCCAGCCATGGTTGCGCCCTTGTGCTACTTGTTTGTATACCGCTTTTTGATTCGTTCGTTTATTCATCCCTCATTCCTCCCATAGAGTACCATTCTTTTTTTAAGCCCACACGAACATCATGGTTTTGTTGACCAATCTGCCTCCAAACTGCATGTACTCACTCAGGGCAGGTCCCCAAACACACTGACCCGCGCTCCTCTACTTGTCGTTTATTCATCCCTCGTTCCTCCCATAGAGTCCCATTCATTTTTTAAGCCCACACGAACATCATGGTTTTGTTTACTGTTCAGCCTCCAAACTGCATGTACTCACTCAGGGCAGGTCCCCAAACACTGACCTGCTCTCCTCTACTTGTCGTTTATTCATCCCGTTCCTCCCATAGAGTACCATTCTTTTTTTAAGCCCACACGAACATCATGGTTTTGTTGACCAATCTGCCTCCAAACTGCATGTACTCACTCAGGGCAGGTCCCCAAACACACTGACCTGCACTCCTCTACTTGTCGTTTATTCATCCCTCGTTCCTCCCATAGAGTCCCATTCATTTTTTTCAAGCCCACACGAACATAATGGTTTTGTTTACCGTTCAGCCTACAAACTGCATGTACTCACTCAGGGCAGGTCCCCAAACACTGACCTGCTCTCCTCTACTTGTCATTTATTCATCCCTCGTTCCTCCCATAGAGTGCCATTCATTTTTTTCAAGCCCACACGAACATAATGGTTTTGTTTGCCGTTCAGCCTACAAACTGCATGTACTCACTCAGGGCAGGTCCCCAAACACTGACCTGCTCTCCTCTACTTGTCGTTTATTCATCCCTCGTTCCTCCCATAGAGTGCCATTCATTTTTTTCAAGCCCACACGAACATAATGGTTTTGTTTGCCGTTCAGCCTACAAACTGCATGTACTCACTCAGAGCAGGTTCTCAAGCACACTGACCCGCGCTCCTCTACCTGTCGTTTATTCATCCCTCGTTCCTCCCATTGAGTCCCATTCATTTTTTTTCAAGCCCACACAAACATCATGGTTTTGTTGACCAATCTGCCTCCAAACTGCATGTACTCACTCAGGGCAGGTCCCCAAACACTGACCTGCTCTCCTCTACTTGTCGTTTATTCATCCCTCGTTCCTCCCATTGAGTCCCATTCATTTTTTTCAAGCCCACACAAACATCATGGTTTTGTTGACCAATCTGCCTCCAAACTGCATGTACTCACTCAGGGCAGGTCCCGAAACACAGATCCGTGCTCCTCTACTTGTCGTTTATTCATCCCTCGTTCCTCCCATAGAGTCCCATTCATTTTCAAATTTCATTTGAAATTTTTGGGCCAGAAAAGAAAGTTAAATGAAAAAGTCCGTCTCGGCTCCCTGACGCGCCCGATCTGTCTGAATCCTCTTAATGTAGCTCCCTAAAGAAGTTATAGCGTGTCTGCGGTTGTGATGGTAATATTTCCCCAGTTTAATGGGGTGGATGTGACAGTCCTCTGTGTGAAGTGAGTAATGGATTGTGCTCTTGTATAAGCTGGCTGTACAGATCCTCCATGTTCTATTTATACCCATCACTTTATACCGGGCTAACACAAAGGTCCGCCTCCGCCCACTCGCTCACACCTCTGCAGATAAAGAGCTAGCACGCAGCCAGGTGCTGAATATTCATCCGCAGCATGTATGTGTGTGTGTGTGTAGGAGAGAGTGTGTTAGACAGACAGCGAGACGCACACTAATTCAGTCATTGCTGTCATTTCCCACCTCTTTAGTCACTGTCAGCTGTGCTTTTACCCCAGAGAGAAGATTTACAGAGTCTTTCTTTCTTTAAATCAGCCCAGAACTGCTTTGGGCGTCGACCAGAAAATGGGTATTTATCTTGTATTATACAGATTTGTGTGTATATCATTATATGTGTTCCTTCAGAACGAGGGATCACGAAGCAGTGCTGTATTTTCAGGGTAATAATAGTTGCAATGATGTGTCTGCATGTGTGTTTGGGCAGAATTATGGGCTGGAGACTGAGAACCTGAAGACCCTCTCCCACAAGCTCAATGCCTCCGCCAAGAACCTGCAGAACTTCATCACTGGCCGCCGGCGCAGCGGACACTACGACGGACGCACCACCCGCAAACTGCCCAACGACTTCCTCACCTCTGTGGTGGACCTGATCGCCGCCGCCAAGAGCCTGCTGGCCTGGCTGGATAGGTTAGTCTTGCAAAGAGGTGCACCCACAAAAACCCCCAACACTGACTCACCAGCTCCCTCACCAACTCACTCACCACTGTGCTTGCACACGGAGGAACTTAACCTCCACAGTTAACCCATCCATGCAGTGAAACACCCACATATACACACACTAGAGGGCAGTGAACACACTTGCCTGGAGCGCCACAGTGGCTGGGGAGCAGTTGGGGTTAGGTGTAAATAAAGGGGTTAGTATTTAGTGTAAATGTAATAGTTAGGGTTTAGTGTAAATGTAGGGGTTAGGGTTTAGTGTAAATGTAGGAGTTAGGGTTTAGTGTAAATGTGGAGGTTAGGGTTTAGTGTAAATGTAGAGGTTAGGGTTTAATGTAAATGTAGAGGTTAGGGTTTAGTGTAAATGTAGAGGTTAGGGTTTAATGTAAATGTAGGGGTTAGGGTTTAGTGTAAATGTAGGGGTTAGGGTTTAGTGTAAATGTAGGAGTTAGGGTTTAGTGTAAATGTAGGAGTTAGGGTTTAGTGTAAATGTAGGAGTTAGGGTTTAGTGTAAATGTGGAGGTTAGGGTTTAGTGTAAATGTAGAGGTTAGGGTTTAATGTAAATGTAGGGGTTAGGGTTTAGTGTAAATGTAGGGGTTAGGGTTTAGTGTAAATGTAGGAGTTAGGGTTTAGTGTAAATGTAGAGGTTAGGGTTTAATGTAAATGTAGGGGTTAGGGTTTAGTGTAAATGTAGGGGTTAGGGTTTAGTGTAAATGTAGGAGTTAGGGTTTAGTGTAAATGTAGGAGTTAGGGTTTAGTGTAAATGTGGAGGTTAGGGTTTAGTGTAAATGTAGAGGTTAGGGTTTAATGTAAATGTAGAGGTTAGGGTTTAGTGTGAATGTAGGGGTTAGTGTTTAGTGTAAATGTAGAGGTTAGTGTTTAGTGTAAATGTAGAGGTTAGTGTTTAGTGTAAATGTAGAGGTTAGGGTTTAGTGTAAATGTAGGGGTTAGGGTTTAATGTAAATGTAGGGCTTAGTGTTTAGTGTAAATGTAGAGGTTAGTGTTTAGTGTAAATGTAGAGGTTAGTGTTTAGTGTAAATGTAGGGGTTAGTGTTTAGTGTAAATGTAGGGGTTAGGGTTTAGTGTAAATGTAGGGGTTAGGGTTTAGTGTAAATGTAGAGGTTAGGGTTTAGTGTAAATGTAGAGGTTAGGGTTTAATGTAAATGTAGGGGTTAGGGTTTAGTGTAAATGTAGAGGTTAGGGTTTAGTGTAAATGTAGGGGTTAGGGTTTAGTGTAAATGTAGAGGTTAGGGTTTAGTGTAAATGTAGGGGTTAGGGTTTAGTGTAAATGTAGGGGTTAGGGTTTAGTGTAAATGTAGAGGTTAGGGTTTAGTGTAAATGTAGGGGTTAGGGTTTAATGTAAATGTAGACGTTAGCACCCTATGAATTATGATTTTTAGGCTAGTACTATATCAGTTAACTGGGTTTGAATATGTCATAGCTTAGTCATAATCTTAATTTGTTATTTTTATACCATAGTTTTGGCTGATTCATTTGAATGGTCCGCGCACACCTCCAAAAAATAATACCGAGGTTAAGAAGTAATTTTAGACCATTAATCCATTCTTCATGAAATTCTAACACAGTGTAAAGGGCAACTGGATCTATATGAGAAACTTAGATCAGATAATTGAATTATTTTAAGGCTGCAGCTGTTTCCTTGGTCCGTATGATGAAGTGTACGCCACAACTTTCTGGTGATATGCTGCCCCCTATTAGTTGGGAGTATAATTTCAACAGGTTGCATCATCTCCCAAGCTGCTTCTTTAAGCTTTTATTTAATTTTATTATGTTGACCGTTGCATTTTACATTATTTTAACATGTTTTTTGATCATTAGAATCACGCGTCTTCAAAAAGATTGCTTTTATATGAATAATATCTTTGATCCCACACTTCAGTGTACACTGATCATGCACTAATTAGAGCCCCAGCACATGCGCAATTAGCTTGAGTAAGCTAATTGACCTTATTGACGCTTCAGGCCGTTTTCCAGCATCCTCAGTGTTAATCGCTGCACGTAACTATTCATAGCGGCCGTGGTGGAATAACTGAATATTGAATTGGGAAACGTCTCCGATCGATGTTTCCCATCCTCGGTTCTGGCGTAACACACCTGGTTGGACTAATCGGGTGATTATCGGGCCTTCTCCCGAGCTAATGAGGTGAATTAGAGGCGGAAAGTCGGTAAACCGGGCAGAGGCACTCGCGCGGCTGGGGTTGAGGAACGGCGTCTTAAGTAATGGATCCACGTGGTGTGGTTTTGATCCTTATTAGTGAGACTGAAAAGCTCTCGACTCGTGGGATTGATCTGCGTTGGTGTTTTCAATTCCATTACCTTCACCCCCGTCTTCCCCCCAGGTGATTTTATAATGAGCTAACATTGATTGGATTGTAATCATTAGAGTACCCTTGATTAACTTGGATGAGAACTTGATTGGAGGCTGATTCATTAGTGTAGAAGCTAATGGAAAGGTTTTTTTATTATTTCTTTTTTTTTTTGAGCACCTGTTTTTAGACTTGGAGCATCTTGAGAGGATATTTCAGGTCAGATTCGAGGCTCCAGGGTGTAAAATCTGCGCGGTCATTCTATTATCTGAAGTGACAGCATACAAATTCCAAATGCCAGACACACTTTGCACTTCGCCACAGGATTAATGCCGGCGTATGTAGGAGCGAGGGGTTGAGCCGGGGTCCTTCTGCATGATGCAGGACGTGTTTGTAGTGTTTCCTCACTGACTGCATGCTGAACGCAACCGTGTTGATTTGTCTTTATGTAACATACATGAGCAATCAGGCACTGAGATGAGTGAGAAGCACTTACATAACTCAGGGTAGCTCTCTCTCTCACTCTCTCTCTCTCTCACTCTCTCTCTCTCTCTCTCTCTCCCTCTCATTATAATTCGCTGTCTATTTCATGGCTTGCTGCTCACTCTGTCCGCTTGTCATGTTTACTTGTAGTGTGAAAGCATGTCTTTATTGCCAAAGCTTTCTGATTAGTAAGAGGAAGAAACTTTAGATGTGCTTTACGATGCTAAAAAAAAATAAGCTCTGGCAAAACACAGGTTTTCCAACTGGCTCTCAGCTTGGACGTATTCTAGGAACTATTCTTAGACATATGCTTCTAGGAAAAAACTTGAATTGCCATAGAACCTATTGGGAGGCAGGACTAAAAGGCACAGGAGCTCAGATAGAGTGTTTCAGATGGTGAATACAGATATACAGTGTGGGAAAAAATATTGTATTTTGGGAAAACTTACATTATATATATATATATATATATATATATATATATATATATATATATATATATATGTAACAACCATCCTCTAAAAGTTCTTTAGAGTTATTTTAAGGCATCATCAAACTAAAGTTTACAATAATATAAGTCAGTTCATACATTTGAAAGGTAAAATAAGTAAGGACAACAACAAGTATTAGTTAAATATTTTATTTATTTAAGATGTTAAATAAAATGAAACATGCTAGCAAAGAGTCTATATATTATATTATATTATATTATATTATATTATATTATATTATATTATATTATATTATATTATATTATATGCTGCATACATTGTTTATCCCCTTTGTTCTTTAATGATCAGGACCACCACAGAGCAGGTACCATTGGGGAGGCGGAACATTTTCAGCACTGCAGTGACACTGACATGGTAGTGGTGTGTTAGTGTGTGTTGCACTGATCTGAGTGGATCAGACACAGCAGTGAAGCTTAACGGCAATCTGTTCTGCTTTTCTGGGTTTTCCTCTATTTTAGTGAGTTATGTACGGTGGCCCAGAAGACCCAGATTCCTGAATGCTGCAGTGCGTTGCATGTTTTTGCAGCGTGTTTGTTAAATGTAGTGCCCTGGTTGCCGTTTTGATGGAAGTGTTTTCTGTTTGCAGCTCGTTTGTGAATCTGCAGCACGTTGAGTCTTCTCGGCCACCGTAGTTATGTAGTTTTTTGGTGCATGTAAACAGTCTATTGTCACCGTCCAATGAAAATCAAGTATTTCTAAAATTCTAACTTCACAGGAGAGGACAAAAAACTGTCTTCACTTTCAACATAAGTCAATGGAATCAGATTTTTTTCCCAAGCTATTTTGTAGCGTTTCTATTGGTCCATTCATCATGAAGTTTTCACACAATATAAACAGCAGCTGCTGCATTTTATTGATGTACATAAATAGAAATAAAAAAATGCAGATGCATGTTTTTCATTGAACAGCAATGCTATGAAGCTAACAGCAGAGTAAGAAACTCTCTGCCACGGAAACCACTTCTCTCAGCTGCCTGAAACGCCTTATTGATATTCCTGCTCTAGTCTAGCTTGCGAATGTGGATCTACCAGCTTGTTATACCCGATTTTCAGGATCGGACTCTGGCTCAAACTGACACAGCAGAACTTATAGGAACACAGCGGGACTTGTGGTAGGGGGCGACTGTGGTGGTTGGCCAGTCAGAACAGAGTGGGAGAGTTGACCAACCAAGAGCACACTGCACCTATTGGGAGGCAGGACTTAAAGGCACAGGAGCTCAGATCACTTTATGGCTGCCGCTCCTCATACTTGCACATAAAAGCACATGTAACTTTTATTATTTTATTTTTAATTATAAAAAAGCAAAATCTATACTTTAATTTTATTTACTCCAACTTCTAATGTATATATATATATATATATATATATATATATATATATATATATATATATATATATATATATATATATATATATTTTTTTTTTTTTTTTTTTTTTTTTTTTTTTTTTTAAGCTTTATCTATTGGTGAATGGAGGAGCAGCAAAGTAAGAATTTCATTGTACAGTGTAACTGTCTGTTTCTGCTGTGCATATGACAATAAAACTCTTAAATCTTGAGTGTTTCAGATGGTGAATACAGATATACAGTGTGGGAAAAATATTGTATTTTGTATATTAAATTTGTAATTTATATTAATGTAACAACCATCCTCTAAAAGTTCTTTAGAGTTATTTTATCAAAAGTTATTTAAGTTATTTTTCAAAGTTTACATTAATATAAGTGAATGCAAACATTTGAAAGGTAAAATAAGTAAGGACAACAACTGAAGTATTAGTTAAATATTTAATTTATTTAAAGTGTTAAATAAAATGGAACATGCTAGCTAAGAGTCAATATATTATATTATATTATATTATATTATATTATATTATATTATATTATATTATGCATACATTGTTTTTCCCCCCTTTTACCCTGTTCTTTAAAGGCCAGGAACCCAAAGGACCACCACAGAGCAGGTACTATTAGGAAGATGGGTCATTCTCAGCACTGCAGTGACACTGACATGGTAGTGGTGTGTTAGTGTGTGTTGCACTGATATGAGTGGATCAGACACAGCAGTGCTGCTCTGCTGGAGTGATTAAACACCTCATTGTCACCAACCAAAACTATCCAGACAGCAGTGTCCTATGGGCGGCGTCCTGTGACCACTGATGAAGAACTAGAGGAACACAAACTGTGCAGCAGCAGATGAGCTACTGTCTCTGACTTTACATCTACAAGGTGGACCAGCAAGTAGTAGGAGTGTCTAATAGAGTGCACAGTGGGTGGACACAGTGTTTAAACACTCCAGCAGCCCTGCTGTGTCTGATCCACTTGTACTAGCACAACACACGCTAACACACCACCACCACATCGGTGTTGCTGCAGTGCTGAAAATCATTCACCACCCAATTAATTCCTGCTCTGTGGTGGTCCTGTGGGGGTCCGGATCATTGAAGAACAGAGTAATAAAGTATACAGGGAATCAGATGAACTGTAAGTGGAGCTCCTATATGGTCAGTGGAGCTGATACAGTGGACAGTGTGTGTAGATATGAGGTGGTGGTATTAATGTCATAGCTGATCAGTGTGTTGTATTACATTATATTGTTTCACATGATGAATTATTTAGCATTTATTTTGAAGCATTTCCAGTAATAGAGAGAGCCTGAAAAACATGTATCACAGCAGGCTAGTGGAGAGTGCTGCTCTCCAGCAGATCAACCAGTGCGTGAGCCTATAGCGTGGCTAACAGAGAAGGACAGATAAGGAGAAAGGGCGAAGTATAAAAGGCAGAGTAATTGTGGGGTTTCTCCTGCTGGCCTTTCAGCAGGTGTGAAGTGAAAAGCCTTCAGACTGGATCTCCCAGTGGGGATGAATCTCTGTGGTGCTGGCTAAAAGCGAGAGATAGCGTGGAGCATTATGCTAGTGAGATTAGGAGAGCGTTAGATTTAAAGCTTGAATTTTCTTGTCTGAAACCTTCCGGACACAAATAATCATGGCTGGTCAGGTTTGGAAGTCTCTTTGTTGGGCTCAAGTCAGGGTTAAAAATTTGTGTGCAGGTTTCTCATAGTCTGCTAACTGATTTTGCCCAGTATCTGCTCCTGTTTCAGTTCCATCCTTACTTTAATATCTCTCCTTCTTTTCATTACTGTGAATGGTTTTATATCTGGAATGATGGAATCACTTTATTTTGGCAGTGAGGTTCCCCGAGGTTACAATAAGAACTATGCAGTAATGCATCTGCATGGAATTTTGTTGAACTACAGTCGGATTTGGGAAGAGTTTTGTTGGGGTGACCCAACAAGTAGTTTATCAGCTCAGACCTTTACAAATAAGACTGTAACCTGAGTTTGAAAAAGTTTTTGTCTTTCTACAGTGGCATGTAGGAAGAATTGTGTTGGGTTACAGTTAGAGTTACAGTTAGGGCCACAGCAAAATTTAGAAGAAATTTTTTAGGACTACCATTGGATTCGGTACAACTTTGGACAAGGTACCATCAATTTTGTGAAGACTTTTGACAGCCTACAGTCAGATTTGCAAAGAATTTTGTTGGGGTACAGTTGGTCTTGGAAACGGTTTTGTTGAGCCATGTTTGGGTTTGGAAGGAATTTAGATTTTTGTTGGACTACAGTCAGATTGGACATATTTTCTGGGGGCTATAGTAAGATTTAGAATAAATTTTGTTGGGCTACAGTCAGATTTATTACAACTTTTGACAGGATACTGTCAATTTTGTAAAGAATTGACAGGTTACAGTCAAATTTGCAAATATTTTTGTTGGGATACAGTTGGATTTGTTAGGCCATATTTAGGTTTGGAAGGAATTTTGAGTTTCGTTGGACTACAGTCAGATTGGACAGATTTTTTGGGGGCTATAGTAAGATTTAGAAGAAATCTTGTTGGGCTACAGTTGGATTTTAAAAGAATTTTATCAGGCTACAGTCAGATTGAAACAGAATTTCACTGAGGTACAGAGGTTTTAAGAAAATTATAACTATAGTTCAGTTCATATAGACAGTGCGGTTAGTTACAGTCATGTGGGATAGAATCTTGCTTGATGCTGTGAGTTGAGTTGGACTAGGGCAAAATGTTAATGCGAAAAAGATCTCAGATCAAAATTTCAGCCTTGATTAAAGCTATGGACACTTCCCCAGGGCTGTGTTCACCATCCTTGGAATGAGTACCCTCCGAACACCCAGCTTTGATGCCCTATCCCACGCCTCTGTCCAATAAACACTCACTCACTGCCCTCAAACCTGGCCAACCTCCAGTTCACCCCGCTCTGATTCTGGGCCTGCATGGATCACACATACACAACAAACACACAGCTGTCTAATTCCCTTGGATGGGTCCTCTCTTGAACTGAGCCCTGGACCAAACTGAAGTAGGGTGGCCTAGATTTGGGGCCAGACACTAGGCTGGACAGTGCCAGGCTGGAGAGTGCCTGCACTAAGGGATGTGCTGTGACCTGCTGACTTAGAGGGAATTCTGGCCAGATTCTGGGCACTGTCTGAATGATGAGAGCTTTGAGTTTTAAGCTCTTAGTTCTATGGGGCCCTGCCACGGCACATCCACGAAACAGGGTCACTGGCACTGAGGGGGAGGAGCTTGGGTCCCCTTGTTAATAGTGGCCTAATTAAGGTAATCAGCCTCACACGTTCTCACTAAAGTCAGTCCCCAGTGGAGCGGCTGTCTGCCCCGCAGACAGAGGGAAAGACAGTGGAAGAAAGGAATTAAAGTGAAATGCGTTGGCTAAAAAATTAATCTGGCGCTCGGGTAATAGAAAATATGACGCATGTAAACTGTAAGTCTCAAATCGCATCCCATATAGACTTGTTTATAAGTGTCCAACCTTGTATGACATCTTGCAGGATCTTGGGGAATTAAAGTATGAACGCAATTCAGGCGTTAAGATGACCTGTAGTACCATCCGTTGTCTGTCAAGGGGGGGCTGGAGCCAATCCCAGCGGTGTCGGGTGAAGGCAGGTAGACCATGGAATGTTCGCCAGTCCATCGCATGACCAACATTCACTCAAACTCTCACACCTACAGGCACTTTAGAGTGACCTATCAAACTGACTGCAATGATTTTGGACTGTGGGAGGAAACCAGGGTACCCAGAGGAAAACCACTCAAGCACGGGGAGAACATACACACTCCACACAGAACCACCCGGACCGGGAATCCAACCCAGATCATCTTACTGTGAGGAGACAGTGCTGACCACTACACCACCATACTAACCACTACACCACCATACTAACCACTACACCACCATACTAACCACTACACCACCATACTAACCACTACACCACCGTACTAACCACTACACCACCATACTGACCACTACACCACCATACTAACCACTACACCACCTTACTAACCACTACACCACTATACTAACCACTACACCACCATACTAACCACTACACCACCATACTAACCACTACACCACCATACTAACCACTACACCACCATACTAACCACTACACCACCATACTGACCACCACACCACCGTACTAACCACCACACCACCATACTAACCACTACACCACCATACTGACCACTACACCACCATACTAACCACCACACCACCATACTAACCACTACACCACCATACTAACCACTACACCACCATACTAACCACTACACCACCATACTAACCACTACACCACCATACTAACCACTACACCACTATACTAACCACTACACCACCCTACTAACCACTACACCACCGTACTAACAACTACACCACCATACTAACCACTACACCACCATAATAACCACTACACCACCATACTAACCACTACACCACCGTACTAACTACTACACCAACCACTACACCACCATACTAACCACTACACCACTATACTAACCACTACACCACCATACTGACCACTACACCACCATACTAACCACTACACCACCATACTAACCACTACACCACCATACTAAACACTACACCACTGTACTAACCACTACACCACCATACTAACCACTACTCCTGTATATTTCAGTTATTTGGAAGTTAATTAACTTCTCGACTCTCGATTGAGGCGCCCAGATGTGGTTTTACACGCCAGTTTACACCCTATGATTTGTCCCTAGAATGAAAACTAGCTGTTTTCCCGTTTTTAAATGAGCTCTGCTCTGAAAGGCTGGTTTACAGTGAGACGCCGCAATGATCACACAGACGCAACATGCTGAAACAGACTAAATAAAATGAACCTCTGTGTAAATAAACTCTCTGTCTTACTATGTAGTTAGCTCTGCTAGTTACTTGGAGCTGCTAGTATCTAACGTTATCTATGCTAGCTACTCTCTTTCATATGGACTTAATACACAAAGTAGATTAAAGGTGTCTTTGTGAAACTTTCAGTTGAAGATGATCTGCTTCAACCAGCACACAGTGATCCACTCACACAGCATGGCTACTACTTACATGTTACTGTTGGAGGTTGTGATGCTAATAAAGGTGGAGCTGCTCGTCTCTTCAGTCTCTTCAGTGTTAAACTCTGAGCTAAAGCTGCTCCATAGTGTCCAAGTGTTTGAGAAACCATCTGAAGATGGATATTTTCAAAGGGAACCAACAACTTTGAATTAAAGATGTGGGCACTGAGGGTTCCGTTCCACCTTAACTGGTGCTGCAGTCACATTCCGCCTCCTGTACAAGCTGTAGCATTTAAGGTGGAACGGAACATTTGATTAAGAAGCTGGTGAAAAGGAAGCAACTTTAGCTTTGTTTATAGATAACCTTGTACCACTGCCAGTTCGGCTATTCAGAACAGGATTTAAATGAGCCAGCACTTCTTCCACAGCCTGGAACGATAGATTCTTCCACAGAGCTCACGCTGTTGATCTGTAATGCTCGGCTAATGTAAATGTAGTTCCATTCTATGGCACTCTTTAACTTTCACCAGCTTTCCTTGCTCTGCAGAATGAGAAATAGATAGAGCTGGAGAGAGATTAGTGGCATGGACCAATGTTCCCAAAAGCCAAGAGAAACATGGACTGATAAAGGCAGGTTCCTGCTGGGCCTCCGCTACGCTACCTCTTGGCTGGCGGCTGAAGTGGTGGAACAGCTCCTGCCCCCACTGTGTGTCTCAGTGTTCATTAGAGTTTCATCAAGCTGCGGGTGCAGTAGGCACCTCCTGCTGGCACTCATTACCTATCGTTCCCATGCTTCGTCTGCTCTGGAGGTGAGGCCGTATCTGCTGGAAGGCTTGGGTAGTCCTGGCTTAGCTGCTAATGGTTTGGAATTTGATTTAGCGACGCTCCTTCTCAGCTTGCCGATTCGATGCGGGTCTGGAACAGGCACTAATTAACTTGGGCTGGGATTGCACGGATGCTGCTGGGTTTCTGTAATTGTGTGGCTCTGTGTGTTGTGCAGTTGCTGGTCCTGTCGTTTGTGGTGTCTTTCTGATGTGTCCTGCCTAATAGGCGGTTTGGGGGGCACTTTGACAAGGTGGTCAAACATGCAGACACAAAGGAGGCAGGCCCTGATTCCTTCAGCCTTGGACATTGATTAGCAGGGAAGGTGTAGCGAGGCTTTGAAGCGATGTTGGGTAGGGGGCACTCTCCAGCTGCCCCTGGGACATCGGAGCAGTCTGGGTCCTTAACGCTTCTGTTCAGAAGTGCTCACGTTTCTGCCAAATTTAAACAATTCATGCTTTTTTTTTGGAAGAATGCACATAAACATACTAGCGGAGGGTGCAAAGTAGGGGTGTTAGAAAATATCGAAAATATTCAATATCGGGATATTATGTTTAGTGATACTGTATCGATTCTCAAAAACACAGTATCAGTACACAGATTTCTGGCAGACAGTGATTCATTGTGTGTTGTGTTTAAACCTCTGACCATTAGATGTCAGTGTTGTAATCCATTTTCAGCTCCACTCCAACATTAACAAGCAGCACAAGGATGCAATGCTATGGTAAGCATTGACAAACCTGTTCATACAGTGGTGTGTTTTAAAAGTAGGGTTTGAAAAATCGCAATATATCACTTTGCTTGCAGTATATATCACAATATATTGAATCGTGACTGCTGTATCACAATATGTATTGTATCGCCAAGTTCTTGCCCATACACAGCCCTATGGCATAGTAGGATAAGTGTGCATATTAGACATATTAGGGTGATAATGTAAATTTAGCCGAATGATTGTCTTCAGAATTAAATGCTGCAAAGCCGATTGAACTAGCTTTGTGCGGTGTAGAGCGCTAGCTTGTGCAGCTTGTGCACTAGTGGCTCAAGGCTGAGTATACTTTAGCAGCTTTAGAGTGCAACTTGTGCAGGACGTGAAAGCTGTAGGCGTTTACTTCACGCTGTTTACGTTAGAGCGTAATGATTCTCAGAAACGACATGAGGCGGTACACAAAAAATATAACCTTTTCACTGTAATCTCTGTAATCTTTTAGAGATGAATCATACAAACGCCCATGGAGGCGAACCTGCTCCGCAAGAGCACATTTACATACAGTAGTGAGTGCCAACTCCAAGTTACAAGACCTGCCGCATTGGCTCCTTCTTCTGTACGAGCTGCTCCATCTTCTCCACCATCTAGCAGAGAGCAAATCACACATACCAGATCTGTTTTACCGTCATTGTATTCATCGTATTTAACCACACCCACTTTCAAGCGTGTGTTTCTTCCGCCTTTGTGTTAGAACTTCCGCTCAGATAATCAAAATGAATACAGTTATATTGGAGGAGACCAGAGAGACAGTAAGAAGTTCTTATGGGACAACACTGTCTCCTCCGAGGTTATTAACACAGTGTGTGGATGATATGAAAAGGTGGTCTGAGGTTACCTACGGCGACGTTTTTAATTATTTTAGTTTATATTTCTGAAAGCCGGTTAAACCCAAGTCCAGCAGCTGCCCGAGCCACTCTGCGTGGGTGTTAATTACAGCCCAGATAGCCTAGCACGGTGGACACTGATCAGAGAACAGTTACTGAACTGATAGACTCACCAGCACCCGACACGTCTGCTTCCTCTGAGCTTCATAAGCGAGACATTTCTCTGGATAAGGAAGCTCTGGTGCTGGTTCTCCTCCACAGAATGGTAAGAACAGACATACGGAGGTTTGGGTGGATGTTTTAAATTTCGCTTCAGTCATAGACGCAGGTGGTCTTCTTTGGAAGGCGGCCCCCCAACACTCTGATCTTTATGTGCTGTGTTCGTAACTCTGTTGTTCAAGCCAAGTTTTCCTCTTCTTCCAATCACTGACTCCCTCTAACTGAACATGTTATGCTATTCATTTTATATGTTTGTTGTTGTTTTGCTTGTAATTAGTATCAACGTATCCGCGGTCACACCGGAAGAAGTTCTAACACAAAGTAAACAAAGATGCCCCCCCCAGTGTTGTCATGGAAAATAGCATGAATATCGCAGCATTCTTTACCAGCTAGAACGCTGCAGTATATTTTTTGAAGTGATGTTGTAAACATTTGTGTTCGCAGTTAATTAATTGTTGATATTTTATTGTTATATATCGTCACTGACCAATCAAAAAAAAACATCTCCAAAATTGCAACTTACTTTACTTTCAATGCAAGTCGATGGAACCAGAATTACTTACAAACTATTTTGGAGCACTTTTATTGGTCGATTCATTCTGAAATTGTTGACGACTGTTGGCATGTTCAAATGATGTTGAAAACTCCAAATAGCCAAAAATGGAGATACATGTTGGACATTGGACAGCGACGATATGTATGTTGCTCGAAATAAAATAAAATAAATAAAATGTCCCCAGACACATCAAGTGATGGAAGGTAATTGACGATAATTGGCATGATATCATCATAAATTTAAACTATCACGATAATCAGTAATATTGTTTATCGGCACAAGGCTAGTGCATACCTCTCTATTACATGTGTGGAACTGCTGTGTTGTACAGACAACAAAAGCTCATGTGCAGACTTGCAATGTCACGTCCAGCGTTTTCCTAATTCTGTCCGTTCTCTTTTTGCTGCAATGCCTTCCAAGACGTTTGCCAGGGCTAAAAATGAATTGCTAAACTTTTCTGTGCATTAAGATTAGGTGCACATGCTAACATTTCGACCAGGTCTTGTGTTCGGTACCAGTAAACCGAGTGATGGCAGCCCTGGTGTTTTGCTATTTGATGATTGGACATCCCACATTAACACCACGTTCATTCAACCTAACAGATATAAGATAGCTGTAGAAATGCGGCTGTTGAGCTGCACTGGTTGAATACACACTGCCGTTATGCCTGCCTGTGTGGTACGATGTACATTTTAGGGCATCCTAAGACCACAGTATCAGGTTTCAGATATTTTTTTAATGCTGGTTTTACATATCAATAAAATGCTTGTGTGTATCTCTCAACCAGGCTAAGCTAAGCAACCACAGACAATCATTCTTTTCTTGTGCCAAGATGATAATAAATGAAAAAGACAGCTTTTACTGAGAGGTGCTATCATTTTTTTCATTAATTATCTAGGCTGCTTATATTACTACTACTAATAATAATAATCATAATAATATTAACAATAATGGCAACAATTTCTTTTCAGTTTCAAGACAACTTCTAACACTACAGCAAATGTTAAAGCTTAGCTTTTGACAAATTACAGGTAAATGCATATCCAAATAAAAGGATTTAGTCCAGTCTAAATCTACAGTAGGGCCTAAATTAGCCCTGGTTATAAACATACATATGCTATAACAGAAACCAAAACCAAAAACCAGGTGGTAAACCCAAATAATGGGACATAAGCTTCCAGGACTTGTTAGCCACATTAGCCTCATTTCTCAGATGCAGGCACCATGCATGTCTGGCTGAACGAATACATATGGGGCTGGTTATTGAAGTGATCTGACCTACTTTATGTGGTCATAAGTATGTGGACATCTGGCCATAACTTCTATATGAGCTTGTCGGACCTCCATTTCTAAAACCATGGTCACTAACATGGAGCTGCCCTGTTTTTTGGCTATAACAGCTACCACTCATCTGAGCAGGCCTTCCAGAAGATTTTGGAGTGAGTCTGTGTGTGTATCTGTGCCCATAAAACCCCTCCAGCTGATGCTTGCCATTGCGCATATTGATCTAAGGCTTGTGTGCAGCTGCTCGGCCATGGAAACCCGTTTCATGAAGCTCCTGATGCTCAGTTCTTGTGCTGATGGGAAGCAGTTTGGAGAGTATTGAGTGATGGATGATTTTTCATGCATATAGTGAGTTTGCATTGTCTACCACTAAGCTGATGTTGCTGCTAGATGCTGCTCTTTCAGAAATAGAACTTACGGTTGTCCAGGGCAGCTTTAGCAGGGCAGAAATTTCACAAGTTGACTTGTTGCAGTTGTCAATTTTTTTAGTTCTGGTGACACATTAATTATACGTCTCAACACACTGTCACGTCTAACCAGAACTTAATATTTCTGAGTAAATAATCAACATCAAAATAAAATTACAGCTATAGCAGAAGTATACCTTGAACAAATTAGTTAATTAGTTCCAACTTTTTTCATCTGGTTAACGCTACAGACTTCCAAAAATACATGGCAGGAGATTTAAGAACTCTTTTATCCCTAGTGCAATTATACTGTTAAATAAGAAGGCAATGTAAAGTTTTTTTATTTATTGTTGTTTTATTTGTATTTTTTATTTATTTTTATTTTTTCTTCCTGTATGTATGGTTTGGTTGTTTAGTGGTCTCCTTGAGAGACAATAATAAAACTGAACTGAACTGAACTGATAGTTTAAAGGAAATTTTATAACTTGTTTAATTTGGATTTGGAATTCTCTTGCTCATACTGGCTGCCTTAAACCTTATTGGGTAGACAAAATAATTAAAACACAAATCATGTTTTTCCCAAGCAGGGTGAATGTGATACATAATAAAAAATGTTTTACTTCATGATGTTGCTCGTTTTGCTCTGTTTAGCCACCTACTTAGTTAGTTAGTTAGTTGGCCACCCAGCTTAATTCATTCATACCCCATTGTTTTATGAGTTTTTACGTTAAATGAGTTTTCACGTAAAAAGTTATACAAACTTTTTACGTGGCCCACACAGCTATTTAACGTCTGTAGCCAGAAAGGAATTAGTTGGCTAGCTAGTTAAAGTTAGCTGTGCTTTTGCCTGTTTTAGGCCGCTGTTATGTCATTTACAAACATTATTTTGTGATATGGTTAATCTTTCGCAGCTATGTAGAAGGTCCATAGGCACAAACTAGCTAGTTAGCAAGCTATCAAATCCATGTTAATTAATAAGGATTATTGCTAGAAGCTAAAAGCTAATTCATCATTAGTTCATCATTAGGTATTTCAAGAAAGCTCCATCCCAAATCATACTCGATGAATAGATTCCCCCTTTATAAAGAGGACGTAACTCTAAATAGTGTGTTTGGAATTAGTGGGGGTCTTACCATGACATGGTGGGCTGCTGCGTGGATTGAACAGAGTTAAGGATAGGCCTAGCAAGGCATGGATTTAACACAAATCTATTTTTTATTTTTAAAAATTGTTAAAGGTATTACTCTTGGTCACCATGTGTATATTTGAATTGTATTGTACTTAAATACATACTGTATATTAACAGTACATATCCATCTGTAGCAAACTTCTTTATATACTTAAAATATTGTGTTGGATCAACGTAATTGAAAAATACATTGATTTATATGCAGCTAACTTAAAATTCTATCAGCAATTGGCAGAACTCAAAAAGACTAATGCAAAACATTGGCTTATATTTTTTGTTGGCCTGATACTTTATTTTTTTAGAGTATGTGTGCTTGAAACATCGGAGCTCAGTAATTAGGAGAAGCATTAACATACTTTTGGCCAGATTGCATGGATCTGCATTAGCATGTCAGCTGCTCCGTGAGGTGCATTTATTCATAAAGTCCTTCTCGGATACAAATGTATCAGTAAATGTTCAGACTGGGACTCCTTCCTCAGCCCTTCGCTCAGCTCCCTTCCACTCCCTCTTTATTTTATTAGATGATTCGCAGCTGTTGATTGTCAAGGGTTCCTCTCTCCATCTCTCCCTCTTCTTCTTCTCCCTCTCTCTCTCTCTGTGGACCTTCGGGTCATGTTCAGGGAGGCCTTGAAATGCCAGCCTTCGTCCACAGCTTCGCCTCCGCTGCCTGACAAGCCGTCCTTGGACGAAGGAACTGCACGCCTTCGGCGTCTTTATATATGGCAAAGTGACTTTGGGAGCAGCGTAGATCCAGAAACACGCCTTATCTTTGGTAGGACAAGACGGCATCATTCACGCTGGAACAAAGCCGAGAGTAACGCCGTGTTCTCAGCAACGCTGTGCTGCGAATGTGCTCGCGGATGCTGCCCGTCCTCATCTAGCCTCGGGCGGCTGTTGTGGTGTGCCTTGCTGGGCTGGAGGAGGCCTAAACACTCTGTTTTCTAGCTTCTGAAGAACACAAAGCAATCTGCTCCTCCAATGCTCAGAAAGCCTCCCGAGAGAATTCTGTTTATTCCAAAACATTTGAAGCAATGAAAGTGTTTCGAGGCAGCGGGGAGGAGATTTGGTATTTCATGAAAGCTCCGTCCCAAATCACATTCGCTGAATAGATTTCCCTTTATGAAGGGGATGTAACTCTAAATAGTGTGTTAGGAATTGGCGAGGGTCTTACCGTGGCATGGTGGGCTGCTGTGTGGATTGAATTGAATTAGGGTTCGACTTAGCACTGCAAGGATTTAACACAAATATGTTTCTTTCAAATTCAATATTAACAGTACGTAAACATCTGTATCAGACAAACTTCTTTATATATATATATATATATATATATATATATATATATTATATATATTGTATATATAGTATGTATTATATATATTATATATATTGTATATATAGTGGATACACTTATTTGTACTATTTTAATAGTATTAATATTAGAGAATAATCAGAACTATGAAGTAACACGTCTGGTTGTGGTTTAAAGTATGTAAAGTGTTTAATTGTCATTTAAATGTACAGTAAAATGTTTGTACATATATATATATATATATATATATATATATATATATATATATATATATATATATATATGCACTTGATTTTTAAAAAAAATATTCTAATAGTATTAATAGAGTAAGTAGTGCTTTTACATATGTCAGTGTGTTCATTTAACCCTTTCCAAGCTTCTCCTTCTATAAACAACCCAGTATTATTTACAGTTCTCATCTAATACCTGCTTTGACTGCTCAGTGCTTCATTAAGCTAAATCAAGATTTGCTGCTGAAGGAACTGAACACATTCATACAATGTCTGGGGCGTCCAGGAGAAATCTGGAACTACACTTTGTTCTTCAAACTGGATCAAGATCTGATCTACTTCTCTCACAATAAGATATTCATGTTACTTTGTATTGTATGTATGATTATTTACATCTGTTCTAATCATATTCTTACTGGTGAACATACACTTATTAATCAGATAAAGACTTTTTACACTGCCAAAATAGGCAGTGTTTATATATTTTGTTGGACTGTCTTTAGCTTTTTAGATTTTTGTAGTTATTTGATTATTATTATATATATATATATATATATATATATATATATATATATATTATATATATATATTAGGGCTGGGTATCGCCACTGATTTCCCCGATCGACTCGATCCCAATTCACAAGGTCCTGATTCGATTCGATTCTGATTCAATTCAATTCGATATCGATTCATTTAGATATATTTCAGTAACAATAATATGTTTTGTTTGAATATGAGAAGAGGTTTTTAGAGAACTAATGTGGTAAATGTACAAGGAACACTCAACCTACCATTACTAAAAACATTAGTGTTTATATGTTTATATACACCGTATTTCACCACACCCACTTTTAACCGTGTGTTTCTTCCGCCTTTGTGTTAGAACTTCCGCTCAGCTAACCAAAATGAGTAGTTACATGGGAGGAGACCAGACAAGCAATAAGAATTTCGAATAGGACTACACTGTCTCATCCAAGGTTAATAACACAGTGGGCGGATTATATGAAAAGGTAGTTTTATTTATATATATATATATATATATATATATATATATATATATATATATATATATATATATATATATATATATATATCGTCGCTGTCCAATGAAAAACATGCATCTCCATTGTTGTTTTTACATCATTTTAACATGCCAATGGTTGTTTACATTGTATGAATATTTCATGATGAATGGACCAATAGAAGTCCTCCAAAACAGCTTAAAACAGCTGGTTCCATTGACTTACTTTGAAAGTAAAGTATATATATATATATATATATATATATATATATATATATATATATAATGCACTTGTGTTATTACATTTGAATAGTGTAGCAAAACAACAGCACTGGCTTTCAACTTCTACAGGTACATGTTCACGTCATCCCGCTGGGGCGTTTGTGAGCTCATGAGCCCTGCAGGTCGTACAGGATGGAGTATTTAAAGACTTGCAGGAGAGCTGAGGGAAGAGGCAATGTTCTTAAAGCTCTGTATATATAGAACACAACCTCAATACAAACGACCCACATTCTACAGCATGCACAGTACGAGAGGAAACTGGGTGTAAAGGACACTCTGCTTACAAAGATGTCACACGCCCATAGGTAATAGTTACACAACCCAGTTTGTTGATAACATGCTTTTGAAGTTTGACTATTTGCACCATTACAATACTTATAGACAACTAGTCTTCATATCTTCTGCTCCATGAAACACATGTTAATGTTCAGTAGTAACAGATATGCTTCTTTAATATATTTACATTGTACTAAACTACATTCATGTTCAATGGGGGCGTATATGAGCTGGAACAGGAAGCCTAGCGCATCCCAAATTTATCAACATTAACATTTTAATATAACATTATAGTCATTATGGCTTTTAGAAGAATGGGGTTTTTTGGGGAGGTGGGCTAGTGCACTATAGACCCCTGTGGTGCGGCCTAAGCTTTACCTTTGCTTTAAGTAGTTCTGAAAGCAGTACTTTTACACTTTTACTGGAGTAAAAAGCTTGAGTTGATACTTCAACTTCTACAGAAGTATTTTTAAACCCTAGTATCTGTACTTCTACCTGAGTAATGAATCTAAATACATTTGACACCTTTGTTATTTAGACATGCAATATTGTTTAAGCCTGCAAAACACAGCATTCACATGCTGACATGCACACAGTCTGTCTTTATAGGCAGGAACTCTAAATTACTGTAGCTAAATTTACTCACACATAAACCTAACCCTAACCCTTAACCTCAGCAGCCAAAGGAAACCTTTGAGCTATTTTCAATACTTAAATAAAATAACATGTTTTGTATATAAAAGCTTTTTTTCCCTCACAGAATGAAAACGTTCATGTTTTTCTGTCATTGTAAGGACGTCCACTCCCCGCAAACTGAGCTACGGCATACACACGTTTGTCCGTCTGGTGTGTCCGCCCTTAAGAATGATCTAATGGTTAATTCCAGGTGCTACTTCTTTTTCAGGTCACCTTTCGCTGCCGTGACGGACTACTCAGTGACCAGGAACAATGTCATCCAGCTGTGTCTGGAGCTCACTACCATAGTACAGCAGGTAAGAGAGAACATACATGTTCTGACTTTGAAAAATAAAGGGAACACTCAAATAACGCATCCTAGATCTGAACGAATGAAATATTTTCATTAAATACTTTGTTCTGTACAAAGTTGAACGTGCTGACAACAAAATCACACAAAAATCATCAATGGAAATCAGATTTGTTAACCAATGGAGGCCTGGAATTGGGGTCACATACAAAATTAAAGTGGAAAAACACACTACTGGCTGATCCAACTTTGATGTGATGTCCTTAAAACAAGTCTTAATGAGGCTCTGTATTGTGTGTGGACTCCACGCGCCTGTATGACCTCCCTACAACACCTGCTCCTGATGAGGTGGCGGATGGTCTCCTGAGGGATCTCCTCCCAGACCTGGACTAAAGCATCCGCCAACTTCTGGACAGTTTGTGGTGCAATGTGACGTTGGTGGATGGAGCGAGACATGATGTTCCAGATGTGCTCAATCAGATTCAGCAGGTTTAACAACTCTTATCATGTTTAAGCTGACTTACAGGAGTCAGTACAGGCATAACATGCTCCCTTCTTTTAGTCCTGGTAAATACACGGGCAGCTGCAAACATGCCATTGCCCCTTTACTGAGAAATGTAAACAGTGCATTGCGGTAATCAAGGCGTGGCGATACTAATGATCAATGATCTTCTCTGTGTTCTGGAAGGAAAGCATTTTTTTCTGATTGTGGGAACATTTCTCAATTGATTGTTATATGCATTGAGAAATTCAGCTAATGACCCTAAAATTAGGTTTCTGCTTACTGGGGTTTGTCTGTAAAGCCAATGACCCAAGCTCCTCCTTAAGTTTATCTGAAACAATCTGGTAGCTCAGAACCAGCACTTTTGATTTCCCTTCATTTAATTTGAGGAAATTACAGCTCATCCCAACCCTCATTGCTTTAATACATTCAGCAAGACTCTCTAATCTACTAAAATCTGAAAATGGCTCTGTACAGAGAGATGAAGTTGTGTATCGCCAGCATGAAAATGATAAAAGATGTTAAAACAACGGATCAAGTTACCTAAGGGGAGCATATAGTTGCTGTCCAATGAAAAACAGGTACCTTTACAGGAGAGGCCAAAAACTGTCTTCAGTTTCAATGGAAGTCAATGGAACCAGAATTCTTTCCAAGCTATTTTGGAGAAATTCTATTGTTTCATTCATCATTACATTTTCCCACAATGTGAACGTCAACTGCTTCATTTCATTAATGTAGAAAAATAGAAATCATAAAAAATTTAGGTACACGCTTTTCACTGGACAGCGACGATATATAAAGAAAAGAAAATAGGACGGATGATTGAGCCTTGTGGAAATCCACGCAAAAGATCCGAACATGAAGACAGCTTTTCTCCAGCAGAGGCTCTAGATGTTCTATAAGACAAATATGAAATGAACCAATCTAATGTAGTTCCAACCCACTGATGCAGCCTGTCTATCAAAATGTTAGGATCAACAGTATCAACAGTAGGCTGCACTTATTTTCAATGAAACCAAAACAGACAGTACAGTGTAGTAACGTGTTATTGTGGTTTTCAGGTTTATTCAGTTCAGGCATTAAACATCATAAATATTCTTTTCTTACAACATTTTCTGATGAGGACTTTTGCCAACTTCTTATTACGATTTTCCTGTTAAATGCTGCAGACATTATAATAATAACTGCTGCTCCATTTAAGGTGGAACATCAAAACCTGAACAACCACAAAATTTTAAAGCTTGCATCATTTTGAATTTAGGAAATTAAAACCATCTTAATATCCTACCTGTAGTTTTATGTACAGAGCTGTTGATAAATATGTGCTACAGTTGGACAAATACTTTCATTCTTTTGGTGGGCTACAGCACCACCAAAGTCCAGCTGCTTCTTCAATGTAAAAATGGCTTGTTGTAACTCTCTACAGCTAGTATGTGGTTTGTCTGTTCTGTTCTACTGTAGAAACATGGCGGTGGCAGTTTCTGTAGAAAGATTGAGCTGTTTCTATGTAGAAATGAAGGCTCATGACAAAAAACACAGCAATTTGTAGTTACAAGTAATTATATACTAATGAATACATTCCCGTCAGTGGGGAACCGTCATGGCCCTCTACGCCCTCTCAGAGGGCCTACAATATTCATAACACACACACACATACATACATAATTTTATTTTATCTACTTACAGTTTGACAATCAACATCTAAACAATTACAAAAATATAGACAAATAAATTATTCACACGTGTCTATTCAATCTGTGTTGGAACGTGAGGGGTTAAGTGGAAGCCTGTGAGTCTGTGTCTCCCACTATAAGGACTGTGATGCCTCTGCAGAATGTTGGTGGTCCCGCTGTTCATGTACAGAGGGGGCCAGGCAGTTATAACTCAGCGCAATACCAATTTCAAATGACAGTAAAACTGACCAATCATATCTTCCCTCTAAGTGGGCGGGGCTTAACTGTATGATCATTTCCGCCCGCTGTGGCAACGCTAGCTGGAGAAACACGATGGAAGCCCATGTCCCGCCTCCAAACTGTCAAGAGGGCCGAGGCTTAAGGGTCACGGTTCGCTACTGATTCCCGTATATTCCAATTCTAGTTCTACTAGTTTAGGTTTAAGCAGACAGAAGCCCTCATGGTTTGCTAGGAATTCAGATATGCTTCATCATTGTGTGTTATATTTCAGCTTTCCACATACTACAGGGTTGAAATATTGAAATGCCCAAAAGATAGATGACCAATCAGGACAGTTTCTTTCTCTATGATCACTACATACAGATCTAGATATAAGTACAGCCAGCTGAGGCTTCCATTGGTTAGAACTTCAGGAGCTGGACACAAGGCTTTACATTATTGCATTAAGGATGTAACAGAAGCATTAACATGTCATATATAATGGGTGGGACCAATTTCATGAGCAAAAAAGTTCTACAGACGTCAATTATGATATATTATGTTATTAGAAATGGAAAACTGTATTCTAATATCTTAAAATTTCTGTGTGTAATCAGTAATGGACAAAGATGTTAGCTTACTGCTGGCATAGAATTAAAAGTCCCATAGGGGCACTAGCAGAGATTTGGTTTTGGCCCAAACTGAGATCCTCCAGTAGTCACCACTGAGTTTTGGGCTAGTTTTAGATACGTGTATGTAAGTAAACGTCATTTACAGGATACATGAGCTGCTCTGAGATTGTATCCTGTTTTCTATTTTTAACACTGTACATACGTTACGTGCTCGTTTTGGCCTACATAGGTTCCGGTGAAACAGAGAGAACCACTTTCTGTGATCAATGCATCATCTGACACTGAAACGAGAGCAGATATATTTCATGTTCGCTGCTTATATATCAAAAACATTGCATCTCTCTATTTTTGGTCATTTTTCAGTCTTTGACATCATTTGAAAATGACTGTTACCCTTTACTTCGTCTGTCAATGTCATGATGGATGGACCAAAAGAAATGGCCCAAAATGACTTGGAAAGAATTCTGGTTCCATTGACTTACATTATAGGTCAAGTAGGTTTTTTCCTTCTCCTGTAAAGTTGGATATCTGTTTTGTTCTGACAGCAGAAACACGTTTTGTTTCTATTATGGATGGCGTGTGCCGTCCTCTTTTGAGTTTTTCTTCTCGCTCCTGCTGTGCAGAGTGAGTATCGCTTGCTTGGGTGTGTGCGTAAAGTGATCTTCTCTCTTCCTCCGCTGCTCTCCTGGCCCTGTAACACCGTTATGGATGTAACAGTGGTGTAATGGATGGAGCACTGCATGGTGGGTGACGTAGTCCTGCGGGAGTGGACTGTGTGTGAGTATGAAGAAGTAGGCCAGCAGCCCTGCACTTGTTAGAGGCACACTGAAGCGGCAGGTGGGAGGAGAGCAGGAGGAGCAGACGGGGCTAGAGCAGCTGTGGTGGCAGAGCAGGAGAGCCAGGAGTTGAGTGTGTGTGTGTGTTGTCATTTGCAGGGAGAACTGACAAATGCTATTGTTGTGGTAGAGAATGTGTGTGTGTGTTACTATTCACACAATAACACGTATTTTTTCATTATATATTAGTTTGAAAAACTACAATTTTAAATTAAGCCTTAAAAACAATTCCATTCTTTTTAGCACACTTTTGATATAGAAGCCTCTTAATTAATTAATTAATTAATTAATGACTCTTACATTGATTGATTTACATACTTAATTCTGTACATAAAGGGAACATAAATGAGCCTTTAATCAATTAGTTGACTTGAATGAGCTTTACAGCTTGATGATGCCTTAAGCTTGAAGTCACTGATCAATGTTTCAAAGATCAGATATTGAATGCTGTTATCTCCAGTTACCTGTAGACAATGGCTGTGTCTCAAATCCTAGTGAGCTCCTACATAGGCAGCATTTTAAGTCATAGTATGCGCTCCCGACATGTAGACTGTCCCAATTCTTACATACCTTAAACATGCTTCTACTGAGGAACCTTATTTAGACCTGATTTTAAGGAAGTATCGAACGCTTCCTCAGCCGCTAAGACAATCCCATGATGCAACACAGGCTAATCTACAAGCAGTGAAGTGGTTTTAAAATGTGAGTTATTTTGATTCTCTCTGGAGTTTTAATGTGTTTCTGCTCATATAATCACACAAAACAGTATTTTATTATCAACTCTGTAACGAGTCCTTCACCATTTGGCAGTTTTATATTCGAGCCATTAGCATTTATGCTAGCGGATTTTTAAACCTCATGCTATTGTTTTGGATGCTGCCCGGTAGCTTAGCAACCAGCTAAACCACCGGTGGCGTGCTGCAGTGGGTGGGAACAAGCCGTGACGCAGTCTCTCTCTAACTAGAGCGTCTCAGTAATCTGTTTTATGAGGAGAGATGAGGAGAGAACACTGCTACTTACACAGCTGACTACCTAGACAGCCTACTTAGACACTCACTAGGGTTTGAGACAGACCCAACAATGAAAAGGTTGGTGGATGTATAATGATGGGGTATAACGGCCTACAATCTGGCAAAGTTTTGTGCTTCTGTTATATCCTGGTTATGGTGCTCTACATTTCTCTGGACGAACATCTAAGCAAGGTCCCACAGCACTGACCTGTCCAGTTTGGCTTTCATACAGATTTTTAAAGTTGCTGGTTGCATAGCAATGACTTCTCCTATGGTTTTATTCACTATGTCAACAGCAACTAGTCAGCAACGACTATACTTTCATCACATAGCTGTCTACTTTGAAAGATATGTGGAAAATATGAACTTCTACTAAGAAGCTGTTTGTCAATGGTCCTTAGTCAACGACCAGACTCAACCAGATTTAACAGTGAACGGAAGCCAGTAGCCTCAGTTCTTTGGATTTATTTTGTATAATGCTAACAGCTGGACTTTCAGTTTCCAATCACTGTTGGCAACAACACATCTCCTCATCTCCTCGTGCTCATATTACTCCTGTGCTGGAAAGACTACACTGGCTGGCTGTTCGTGGCCGTATTGATTTTAAAATTCTTGTACTGACGTATAGGGCGGTGCATGGTACACCTCCAGGGTATCTAGGTGATTTGATTAAGTACTACACTACTTCTTGCTCTTTACGCTCTGTTGGTACTCTTACTCTACAGCTGCCGGTCTGTAAACATCACTCCTCGGCTGTGGAATGCCAGACACTATTAAAATTTTCCTGCTGTAGTATCTTTTAAGAAGTTACTTTAGACACAACTTTTAAATGTAATTTATTTATTTATTTATTTTTAATTCAATTTATATACATACATTTTTGTATTGAGTGTTTTTATGTTTATATGTTGCGCTTTGGATTTGAGAAATTATAAATTAAATGCATTGTAAATTAAAATTATTATTATTATTATTAAAACTTCTTTGAAGCTCATTATTACCCTTGTTGATCCCAAAGTCCAGTGTTATCAAGATCTGCTACTGAGTGCCTAATAAACTGAACACACACACCTCTCCAGTCAAGCTGCTGACTACTAGTTACCTGGTCACTTACAGAAGTTTCTGAATAATTAATAACTGAATAATGAGGCTGCAGTTGAAGAGGTTAAATGGCGCTGCTGTGTAACAGGTTGTATATAGCTGAACTGTGGTGGGATCAGAAGGTCAGAGAGAGAGAGAGTAGAATTGAAAGGATAAGGCTGGTTTTAACCAGAAGAACCCCAAGGCCTCTTCTAATCCGGCACTTAATCCAGGCCAGATTACTGTGCAGGAGGCCCAGCCGCGGCTCTAATCTGAGCTAAGCCTGCAGGGCAGGCCGAGAGGGCTTCGCTCTTTTCTGCACTGATCATACAGGACCACAGACGTCTCCCTTTCTCTCTCTCTCTCTCTCTCTCTTTACCCCTCTCTCTTTTTTCTGCACCTCCATGTCTCAAACCACAAACCGGTTAAAGGATATTTGGACACCCAAGGCTCATCGAAGCGCAAGAGCAACAAATGCCACAAATCCTATCTGGTCCAAACCGACAGAAGGACTAGAAATTTTTAATGAAGGTTTCAGGAGGAATGTGTCACAGCACACAGTGCATCTGCTGCTCAGCCACAGACTGGTCAGAGTGCCCATGCCAACCCCAGTACACTGTCAGAAGCGTCTACAGTGAGCGCTCAAGCAAGTGAACTGGACCTTGTTGTAATGGAGGAAGGTCGTCTGGTCTGCGAAGTCCTGCTTTCTTTTACATCACCGAGTACATATCTGGCGTTCACCTGGGGAAGTGATGGCACCTGGATGCACTGTGGGGAAAAATGCATGCTGTTGGAGGGAGTGTAGTTCTCTGGGGAATGTTCTGCTTGTGGGTTTTCAGGTGGATGTGAAATGCCTAACATAAATGGCAAATTTTATCAATCAACCTTTATTTTCAGTCGGGAGTACATTGAGGGAGACCCTCATTTACAATGTCGCCGAGCATTACAATTGCTAAACAAAAGGGGATTGAAAATGAATGAAAATGAATTTTAATGAGTACTTAAAATGTAAAAGAAACAATAAGATGACAATAAAAACTGAATAAGAAACTAAAATCAGGAATAAGACAAACACAAAAAATAAGTAAATAAAAGTAGATATAAATATGGTAGTAAAACATAATAGTAAAAGAAATAATAAGATATAATAAGAAAATGAAAGTAATAATTAAATAATAATAATAATGGAATAATAAAAATTAAGGTAAAGGATGGTAAAAGGAAATTAAAATGAAAATAAATAAATAAATAAATAAATAAATAAACAGCTGAATATCAAAATCATAAAACAGTTTACTAAAATTAAATAAAACACTGGCAGGTCGTGTGGTGGTGGTTAGAAATTAAGAGTTTAAAATGACACCAGCGAGCTGAGCTTTAGTGTTTACATTCTAAAGAATGTTGTACGTGTCAAATTGACATCCACCCACACACTAGTGAACACACACACACACACACAATAGAAGTGGTGGGCAGCCCTGTCCACAGCACCTGTGAAGCATTTTGGTGGGTAAGTGGCTTGCCCAGGGGCACTTTAGTTCCACCAATGACCTTCTGAACACAAGACTGGTTCCCTTAACCCCCAGCCAATGATCCTAAACATCATTGCGGGCAGTCATAGGCTGGTGGGTAGGTGTCTTGTTCTGGGTCACTTCAGTCGTGTCTGTTGGTTTAGAGCAGGGGTGTTTAATTAGAACTCAGTAAGGTCCAGTTAGAGGAGATTTCCTCAGGCCAGGGTCTGGATAACTTGTATTATGATTCAGTGGTGTATCCTGTATACTGAAGTATCAGCATCTTATACCATCAGCAACTGAAAGACCACCAAATTACAAATACTGTTCAGTATATTTCAGTATATTTACAATTTAAAAGCTGAACTGAATGAATTATTTATAAAATTTCAAATAAACGTCAAGTAAAAACAAGAGCTACATTAAAAAACAATGCTTTTGAAAAAAAGAGCATCTTAAAGTATTTATAAAAAAAAGTAAATAAAACCCTTTAGAGCACGCCTTCTGAATTAACCCTCTGAATTAGCTTTATTCTCCGTTTAAAATAAACACTGTCTAATTTAAATCTTTCTTAATAGATTATTGGTTTGGGTCCGAACCCAAAGCGGTCCGCTTATTAGTGACCTCTGGTTTAGAGGATCAAAACCTTCTGATCACAAGACCAGTTTATGACTGCCTCCAAACATCATTGCAGATCCATTTCTGTATACCCCTTAATGGGAGTGGTATCCCCCGTGGCAGTGCCCTCTTTCAGCATTTCCGGGGAATGGTTCCGAGGAACAGAAAGAGGATTTCAAGGTCTTGCCATGGCCTCCAAATTCCTTATATCTCAAACCGATCTAGCATTTGCAGGATGTGATGGACTAAGTCTAAAGTCTTATATGAGAGTGCCTGATCCACAGAGCATCCTTCAGAGGTCTTCTGGCGGCCATGCCTCTGTGGAACCAACAGCAGGTTAGGCAGGAGGTTATACCAGTTTAGCTTGTGAGTGTGAACCAGTTTAAAAGTGCCTGTTATTTGTTAAACAGCAGTGCACCGCTGTCCGATTCTTGGTAGCACCTTGATATTGTCACGATCGTGTCCTGTTAACTTTCTGTATCCTTCTATGGTTTACGTCCTTCTATTCCATGCTTATTAATATTCCATCTTGATCCACGCTCTGCCGTTCCTAGTAGGAGATACTTTTCAGATGTCTCTTCTGGAGCTGTATCAAGCAGTTTACTCCCACATAGACCTCTAATTTAGTTAAAACTATTATACTGTTTCACATGAGCTTGTTAAAAATGATAATGAACCAGTTTAGACCATGTTTCATGACTTGCTTGCGCTAATAACTACATGCAGCCCTGCTGAGGCATAAAGCCCCGCCCTCGATCGGTATCGGCTATCGACCAATTGCGCTGAAAGGTGATCGGCGATCGGAATCGGCCTCAAAAACACTGATTGGTCCATCTCTAGTTACTACTATATTTTCGAGTTATGGCAATCTAAATTTCTCTGGCCTGCTGGACCTTGGTCAGCATCTCAACAAGGCCACCTAGAGCACACCTAAGTCTGATGAAGGCTCATTGGAAAGGCCATGTTCTGCTCTACTGAGGCTACTGTGGATTCGTCATGGATGGTCCACGGTTGCCCCTTTCGGTGGCTTTATTCATGACATCATCACTGATTAGTCAACAGTTGCCTTTCATAAGCGTTGGCTTTAAATAGGAAGTTGTGTAAGCCCTCTAGTCCACGTATATCCGTTCGTTCCTGAACGGCAGCGGTTTGTTCTGACCTGTTGTGATGTGATGTATATCTGTGAGGAAATAGCAGCAGCAGGAGGTTACATAAACACGGGTTTCAATCAAAAGCAGCCGCTGTCTCTCTCTCACGCACACGTTCATACAGCAGTGCGGCGATGGCTGAACGACGGTGCAGTGGAGTGGGCAGAGGGACAATGGTGAAGGTTGCAGTGGAGGAGGAGGCGGGAATCGATGCTCTTTGACTTCGCTCTAGCCAGCGCTCAGCGTTTAGACTGCCCCTTTTCTTTCTTCCTTTCTTTCCTTCTCTCCCTCTCTCCCTCCTTCCTTATCGCACTGCCACTGGGAACAGTTCATCAGTCTGAAACTGCAGATTTCAGGGAGGCGTTTGTTTATTAGGGCCTTGAGGCGTTATCGTGTATCGATGACATCACCTGCCTACATGCGGCTCCGCGTGTGGAGGTGTGTGTCTGCGGTTTTATATTTGTATCTCAGTGGGGATGGGCATTTAACCAGCTTTGTTCCGTGGCCAGTCACACTTTCTGAAAAACAGAGGGTTTAAAGAGATGCTAGCCCTCTTTCTTCACTTAATCTCTATCAGCAGCATGCAGTCCATTACCACAAACAATGGGTCTCATTCACATAGTGTATATGTAGGAGTTAGTGTTTAGTGTAAATGTAGGGGTTAGTGTTTAGTGTAAATGTAGAGGTTAGGGTTTAGTGTAAATGTAGGGGTTAGGGTTTAGTGTAAATGTAGGGGTTAGTGTTTAGTGTAAATGAAGAGTTTAGTGTTTAGTGTAAATGTAGGGGTTAGTGTTTAGTGTAAATGTAGGGGTTAGTGTTTAGTGTAAGTGTAGGGGTTAGTGTTTAGTGTAAATGTAGGGGTTAGTGTTTAGTGTAAATGTAGAGTTTAGTGTTTAGTGTAAATGTAGAGGTTAGTGTTTAGTGTAAGTGTAGGGGTTAGTGTTTATAGTAAATGTAGGTGTTAGTGTTTAGTGTAAATGTAGAGGTTAATGTTTAGTGTAAATGTAGAGGTTAGTGTTTAGTGTAAATGTAGGGGTTAGTGTTTATAGTAAATGTAGGTGTTAGTGTTTAGTGTAAATGTAGGGGTTAGGGTTTAGTGTAAATATAGAAGTTAGGGTTTAGTGTAAATGTAGAGGATAGTGTTTACTGCAATAGTAATGGTTAGGGTTTATTGTAAACTTAGATGTTAGGGTTTCGTGTAAATGTAGAGGTTAATGTTTAGTGTAAAGGCAGGAGTTAAGGTTTAGTGTAAATGTAGAGGTTAGGGTTTAGTGTAAATGTAGGGGTTAGTGTTTAGTGTAAATGTAGGGGTTAGGGTTTAGTGTAAATGTAGGGGTTAGTGTTTAGTGTAAATGTAGGGGTTAGTGTTTAGTGTAAATGTAGAGGTTAGTGTTTAGTGTAAATGTAGAGGTTAGTGTTTAGTGTCAATGTAGGGGTTAGTGTTTAGTGTAAATGTAGGGGTTAGGGTTTAGTGTAAATGTAGAGGTTAGTGTTTAGTGTAAATGTAGGGGTTAGTGTTTATAGTAAATGTAGGTGTTAGTGTTTAGTGTAAATGTAGAGGTTAATGTTTAGTGTAAATGTAGAGGTTAGTGTTTAGTGTAAATGTAGAGGTTAGTGTTTAGTGTAAATGTAGGGGTTAGGGTTTAGTGTAAATGTAGGGGTTAGTGTTTAGTGTAAATGTAGGGGTTAGTGTTTAGTGTAAATGTAAGGGTTAGTTTTTAGTGTAAATGTAGGAGTTAGGGTTTAGTGTAAATGTAGAGCTTATTGTTTAGTGTAAATGTAGGGGTTAGTGTTTAGTGTAAATGTAGAGGTTAGGGTTTAGTGTAAATGTAGAGGTTAGTGTTTAGTGTAAATGTAGGAGTTAGGGTTTAGTGTAAATGTAGGGGTTAGTGTTTAGTGTAAATGTAGGGGTTAGTGTTTAGTGTAAATGTAGGGGTTAGTGTTTAGTGTAAATGTAGGGGTTAGGGTTTAGTGTAAATGTAGGGGTTAGTGTTTAGTGTAAATGTAGGGGTTAGTGTTTAGTGTAAATGTAGGGGTTAGTGTTTAGTGTAAATGTAGGAGTTAGTGTTTAGTGTAAATGTAGAGGTTAGTGTTTAGTGTAAATGTAGGGGTTAGTGTTTAGTGTAAATGTAGAGGTTAGTGTTTAATGTAAATGTAGAGGTTAGGGTTTAGTGTAAATGTAGGAGTTAGGGTTTAGTGTAAATGTAGGGGTTAGTGTTTAGTGTAAATGTAGGGGTTAGGGTTTAGTGTAAATGTAGAGGTTAGGGTTTAGTGTAAATGTAGATGTTAGTGTTTAGTGTAAGTGTAGGGTTTATTTAAGTGTAGTAGTTGGGGTTTAGCCTGATCTGAGGTCTAAGTACTTGATTATTTGTGCTTTCTGTAGAATGATCTGAAGTGATTTGTGTTATTAAATAAAAGTATTAAGATTAATAATGTTAGGTCTGATGTTGAAAGGATTAAGCTGTTGAATGATTGTGTTGTATGTATTGCTGTGTTCATGTGTTTGTCTCTGTAAGCTAATGGTGTGTCTTTCTCTCTTTTGTAGGACTGCACTGTCTATGAGACGGAGAATAAGATCCTACACGTGGTAAGCTCTGTCCCCCACTGCCACTGTTCTCTCCATCAGCTCTACTGCTGTTCCACTTCTATCTGTCATGGTCTTATATTCATTATATATATATATATATATATATATATATATATTCTGTTCCTTCATCCCTTCATTC
>CM038727.1:7525941-7620941 GCA_021613375.1 Megaleporinus macrocephalus | reverse complement strand
AAAGGCGGCAGCAAGAGAAAGAGAGTAAGTAAAGAAGAACGAGAGAGAGGCAGAGAGAGATAGAGAGAGAGAGACAGAGAGAGAGGGACAGAGAGATGCAGAGAGAGAGAGAGAGAGAGACAGAGAGAGAGGGACAGAGAGATGCAGAGAGAGACAGAGAGAGAGGGACAGAGAGATGCAGAGAGAGAGAGAGAGAGAGACAGAGAGAGAGGGACAGAGAGATGCAGAGAGAGACAGAGAGAGAGGGACAGAGAGATGCAGAGAGAGAGAGAGAGAGAGAGACAGAGAGAGAGGGACAGAGAGATGCAGAGAGAGAGAGAGAGAGAAACAGAGAGAGAGGGACAGAGAGATGCAGAGAGAGAGAGATGCAGAGAGAGAGAAAGTGAATAAGCAAAGAAGAGAGAGGGAGAGAGAGAGTAAATAAAAAAGAAAAAGAGAGGCAGCAAAAGAAAGAGTGTCAAGAAGGCAGAGAGAGAGAGAGAGAGAGAGAGAGAGAGAGAAAGAGAGAGAGAGAGAGACATGTTTACAGAGACGACAGAGATTAGGAGACTAACAGGCCCAAAACAGAAACAGCTAACTGAGCCAAATGAAAAGGAGGAACTGGAGAGAAAAGAGGAGAGAAAGCTGACAGGATGTCAGAAAGAGAGAAGAAGCGAGAGAGAGATGAAAATGTAAACACGCGTAGAGAGCTGAAAAGCGAAAAACAGTACAGGAAAGACAGAGACTGACAGGCGCGGACGGGTCGCATCAGGAAAAAGAGCGAGAGCGAGAGGAGGCAAATAGCATCAGGAAGAAAGGAGGAGGGGAAGGGAGACGGGGTAGAAGCGGGGGTTTGTAAACAGAGGAAGGAGCGAGACTTGTCACTGTTTTTTTGGTGGGGAGGCGCTGCGGTGTTTAGCTGCTTGTGGTGAGGCTGAAACCACTTCAGTGAGAGAGCTGGCTCCAGTACAGCACTCCTCTCTCCTCTCCTCTCCTCTCGCGCCCCGGGTCTGAGAACACAAGCAGCAACCACTCGCAACCATTACACAACCTCAGCACAACCCCCAACAACAAACCCCCTCCTTATCCCTCCTCCTGACCAGTACCGGGCCTCGGTTCCCGTGTGAACACTTACCTACAGCCTGAGGGTCTACAAAAAAACCCCACCAGAATATCAATACTCTCATAGAGCACCTGTTGCACCTTCCTTTAAAAGCCTTTTACACTCTTCTACACTCTGCCTTTTATCTTCTACACTCTGCCTTTTATCTTCTACAATCTGCCTTTTATCTTCTACACTCTGCCTTTTATATTCTACACTCTGACTTTTATCTTCTACACTCTGCCTTTTATCTTTTACATTCTGCCTTTTATCTTCTACACTCTGCCTTTTATCTTCTACAATCTGCCTTTTATCTTCTACACTCTGACTTTTATCTTCTACACTCTGCCTTTTATCTTTTACATTCTGCCTTTTATCTTCTACACTCTGCCTTTTATCTTCTACAATCTGCCTTTTATCTTCTACACTCTGACTTTTATCTTCTACACTCTGCCTTTTATATTCTACACTCTGACTTTTATCTTCTACACTCTGCCTTTTATCTTTTACACTCTGCCTTTTATCTTCTACACTCTGCCTTTTATCTTCTACACTCTGCCTTTTATCTTCTACAATCTGCCTTTTATCTTTTACATTCTGCCTTTTATCTTCTACATTCTACCTTTTATCTTCTACACTCTGCCTTTTATCTTTTACATTCTGCCTTTTATCTTCTACACTCTGCCTTTTATCTTCTACACTCTGACTTTTATCTTTTACATTCTGCCTTTTATCTTCTACATTCTACCTTTTATCTTCTACACTCTGACTTTTATCTTCTACACTCTGCCTTTTATCTTCTACACTCTGCCTTTTATCTTTTACATTCTGCCTTTTATCTTCTACACTCTGCCTTTTATCTTCTACACTCTGCCTTTTATCTTCTACACTCTGCCTTTTATCTTTTACATTCTGCCTTTTATCTTCTACATTCTACCTTTTATCTTCTACACTCTGCCTTTTATCTTCTACATTCTGCCTTTTATCTTCTACACTCTGCCTTTTATCTTTTACATTCTGCCTTTTATCTTTTACATTCTGCCTTTTATCTTCTACACTCTGCCTTTTATCTTCTACACTCTGACTTTTATCTTCTACACTCTGCCTTTTATCTTCTACACTCTGCCCTTTATCTTCTACACTCTGCCTTTTATCTTCTACACTCTGCCTTTTATCTTCTACACTCTGCCTTTTATCTTCTACACTCTGCCTTTTATCTTTTACATTCTGCCTTTTATCTTCTACATTCTACCTTTTATCTTCTACACTCTGCCTTTTATCTTCTACACTCTGCCTTTTATCTTCTACACTCTGCCTTTTATCTTTTACATTCTGCCTTTTATCTTTTACATTCTGCCTTTTATCTTCTACACTCTGCCTTTTATCTTCTACACTCTGCCTTTTGTCTTCTACATTCTACCTTTTATCTTCTACATGATATCTTTTATCTTCTACACTCTGACTTTTATCTTCTACACTCTGACTTTTATCTTCTACACTCTGCCTTTTATCTTCTACACTCTGCCTTTTATCTTCTACATTCTACCTTTTATTTTCTACATGATATCTTTTATCTTCTACACTCTGCCTTTTATCTTCTACACTCTGCCTTTTATCTTCTACACTCTGCCTTTTATCTTCTACACTCTGACTTTTATCTTCTACAATCTACCTTTTATCTTCTACACTCTGCCTTTTATCTTCTACAATCTGCCTTTTATCTTCTACACTCTGCCTTTTATCTTCTACACTCTGCCCTTTATCTTCTACACTCTGCCTTTTATCTGCTACAATCTGACTTTTATCTTCTACACTCTGCCTTTTATCTTCTTAATTCTACCTTTTATCTTCTACAATCTGACTTTTATCTTCTACACTCTGCCTTTTATCTTCTACACTCTGCCTTTTATCTTCTACACTCTACCTTTTATCTTCTACATTCTGCCTTTTATCTTCTACATTCTACCTTTTATCTTCTACATGATATCTTTTATCTTCTACATTCTACCTTTTATCTTCTACATGATGTCTTTTATCTTCTACACTCTGCCTTTTATCTTCTACACAATATCTTTTATCTTCTACACTCTGACTTTTATCTTCTACACAATATCCTTTATCTTCTACACTCTGCCTTTTATCTTCTACACAATATATTTTATCTTCTACACTCTGCCTTTTATCTTCTACACTCTGCCTTTTATCTTCTACACAATATATTTTATCTTCTACACTCTGCCTTTTATCTTCTACACTCTGACTTTTATCTTCTACACTCTGCCTTTTATCTTCTACACTCTGCCTTTTATCTTCTACACTCTGCCTTTTATCTTCTACAGTCTGCCTTTTGTCTTCTACACTCTGCCTTTTATCTTCTGCATGGTAACTTTTATTTTCTATCTTGTACATGATATCTTCTACATGGTACCTTTTACCTTCTACATGGTACCTTTTACCTTCTACGTGGTGCCTTTATCTTCTGCATGGTACCTTTTATCTTCTACATGATATCTTCTACATGGTATCTTTTATCTTCTACTAGGCTATTAAACATACATGCATTCTCTTCTATGCACTTACATCGTACTACTCAGCATTTTAAAAAACCTTCTTTGTGTAAACGAGAGTGTGCTAGGAAGAATTTGGGAAGAGTTGTAAAAGCAGTGTGGAGCAGTGTTGAGCCGGAGACACTAGTATGGAATACTGTCGTGTACCAGGCTGTGCATCTTCAAAGATCAGAATTTTATCATGGCTCTTCTTTCCATCGATGTGCTCATGAATAATTTAATGAGCTCTGCTCTGATTTGCTGGTTTACTGGTTGCTATTACCAGTTTGACTGCTCACAGGAGTGGAATCTCTGGTTGTAATAATGATCGATAATGATTATTTATGTGTGTAGATTGTTTATATATGGCTCCTTAGATGCTTTTTATGAAGGTGGTCTCCTGTGTGGTGAGAATGTGCAGCTTGTAACCTGTATTTGTGTCTGTGTGTGTATAGTGCAAGACCCTATCAGGAGTGTGTGACCACATCATCTCTCTGTCGTCGGACCCCCTGGTCTCTCAGTCGGCTCATCTGGAAGTGGTTCAACTGGCCAACATCAAACCTACTGAGGGTCTGGTAAGATTTCACACACACACACACACACTCTCACACAAGTTTCATATTGTGAGGATGTGGTCTTCACAAATATACCACTATAAGAACATACAGACGCACATACATGTAAACAAAGACACACACACACAGACATACAAACACACACACACACACACACACAGTCAGTTTGTACCTGCGTACACACATATACCCATGTGTAGACGCACATACACACACACTCATATAGACATAGACACACACATAGCCATACATAGGAATACAGATATATATACAGACAGACATACACTCACTTGAATACACAGACAACAGGACTATCCCGCTAGTGTGTGTATGTGTGTGTGCGTTTGTGTGTGTGTGTTTGTGTGTGTGTGTGACAGAGTGTGTGCAGAATGGGCTGGGTAAGGCAGATTTGTCCTCCCGCTGCTGTGGAGAAGTAGCATGTGGATGAGATAGTGCTAAAAACGAGATTAGGCTTAAATCAGATAAAAGTGCTCCACTCTTAGTGGATTTTACCCCTGCTGCAGTGTGTGTGTGTGTGTGTGTGTGTCTGCTTGTGTGCCTGCACAAGACTCATTTAAGTGTCCCTCTTGCTCACACGGCTCTGCTGCCATTCACAGCCAATCAGCTCTCATCAAGACTCTCTGCACTAATAAACTTGCTGTCTATTAGCAGCACTAAAGCTGTGATTCAACTATACGTGGTCGAAATAACAATGCCGACCTACTTCCATCTTCATTCATCCTGAATTATAAATCACTCAGTAACTGTACGAGAGAGCGTGCATTAGCGAGACGGACTCTTTAATTCACACACACACACACACACACACACACACTGGCAACAAAAGTGAGTACACTCCTAAGTGTGGCCAATTAACCATTTTTCCTCGGCGGTGTCACGTGACTCGTTAGTGTTACTAAGTCTCAGGTGTGAAGGGGGAACAGGTGTGTTAAATTTGGTGTTATTGCTCTCATACTCTCTCATACTGGCCACTGGAAGTTTAACATAGCACCTCATGGCAAACAACTCTGAAAAGAAATTTATAAAAATGTAAGGGGTGTAGTCAATTTTGCGAGATACTGTATTAGAGTATCAGAGTTTTTGAGGCCGATTCCAATCGCCGATTATCTTTCAGCACGATTGGCGAATAGCTGATACCGATAGAGGGCGGGGTATATGCCACGGCAGGGCTACATGTAGTTATTAGCGCAAGCAAGTCATGAAACATGATCTAAACTGGTTTATTACCAATTTTAACGAGCTCATGTGAAACAGCTTAATATTTTAAACTAAATTAACAGTAAATAAACAAAGTAAATCAAACAAATATCCCCAAAACTGCAATCATTACATTTAGACCCTTAATTTAAAACTAAAAAAAGCTAATTAAATAAATACAGTAAAAACTGCTGTCATTAAACTTAAACTCTGTAATTTTAAACTAAATCTGTAATCATTAAATGTAGATCTTGAATTGTTGCTGCTGTTCTGTTTGTACCGGTCAGATCTGGTCTGTATGGTGTTCTGGGTTGTTTGTTTTGTGTTAGCTGTGTGTGCTAGCTCTGCTGTTTACTGATACTCACTGTATTCAGTTGTGTGCAGTGCTGTATCAGATTAGTAGTTAAATATCTTTGTCTTGGTTCCTCAATGAGACGCTGATTTTACTAATTTAAAAACGCCTGAATTAGTCTGTATCACATACGGTAAAACACTGCCAGACGGACGCAACGTTTTCTATCCGCACATGCGGTAAACACCGTAAACTATTAAAGGGTGTGTGTCTCCACCTAGTGGTTCAGATAGGAATTGCAGGGAGCTGGCTGGAGGGGGTTTCAAGGAGGGCCCCTCTTCCTGGATGAAACGCTAGCTAGAAATACAGAAATTAGGCTCATTTGTTTAATGCCATCGATCGGCTCTCGAGATCGTATAAATTGGAGAAATATCGCCTGATCACATATTTTGATTAAAAATCAGCCGATACTGATACATAGCTGATCGATCCTTCCATCTCTATACTGTATAGAAACCCCATACATATTGCTCGGGTACAGTTAGAGACCATTTGTCAGCCAACCTTTGGATATTTTTGTGGGGTGGACCACCCTCAACCTACTTACTGTTGTGTTGAAGATGAACTACCAACCTTTGGGCAGTAGTGATTCTATAGGCAGAAACTGACCAGTGATGTGAAGGGTAGTATGATGGACTAGGATATAATTGTTCTCTTAAGTAGTTTCTAAGTGACCAGTCAGTGAAAGTACAAGAACATGGCCAGTGAGTGGAAGCCCAATATACAAGTCAATTTGTGTTTATGTGTTTATTTCTGTTATTTTTTCACAGGGCATGTACATCAAATCCACATACGACGGTCTTCACGTAATTACTGGAACCACTGAGGGAGTAAGAGTCTGCCTATATTCTTACTAATCTGTGTGTATGTGTGTAGTTGTGTGTGTATGTGTGTGTGTGTGTGTGTGTGAGATTCGGTTTAAATGCAATGTCTCTAAATGTTCTTTGACGTTCTTAAGCCTGTATGACTTTAAACATCTGCTCTTACATTTGGCTTAATTATTTCTCATTCATATTCATATTTAAATGGAAAGGAATCCCATTGAATGTGTGAATTCAAGTCAAGTGTAACATCTCTGAGGTGTGAGTCAGAGTCTCTGGAGTGTGAGAGTGACTGGATTTCCAAATCTCTGGGTTGAGAGTATCAAGTATGAAGTTGAGTCCATGGAGTGCAAGTCCAAGTCTTGGAGCGTGTGTTTCAAATTTGTAGGATGTGAGGTCAGGTCAAATATAAAATCTCTGAGGTCTGAGTCTGTGAAGTGTGAGTCTAATGTCAAGACTCAAGTCTCTGGGGTGTAAGGCTTAGCTGAGTCGCAAAATTCTGGGGTGCAAGTCATGGTTTCTAAGTTGTGAGTAGAGTGTCTAGTCTTTGGGGTGAGACTCTGAGTCAACCATCAAGTCACTGGAGTGCAAGTGTTAGTCCAAGACTAGTTTTGAACCTCTGGGGAGTGAGTCAGATTGAGCTCAAATCTCTAGGGTGTGGGGTTGAGTTAAGTATAACATCTCAAGTCTGAAGTCTCTGGGGTGTGAGATAAGTCTCAAACCTCTGGAGTCTCAAACCTCTGGATGTTTTTTTAGGGGTGAGTAGAGTGTCTAGTCTTTGGGGTGGGACTCTGAGTTGAATATGAAGTCTCTTGAGTGCAGGTTCAGAGATGTGTGAGACTTTTGAATCTCTGGGATGCAAATCCAAGTCCTGACTGGAGTATGAGTACAGTCTCAAATCTCTGGGGAGCGAGTCATGGTTTCTGGGGCATGAGTAGAGTGTGTAGTCTCTAGGGTAAGACTCAAAGTTGAGTATTAAGGCTCTGGAGTGCAAGGTTGAGTCCAAGTCTCAAGCCTCTGGGCTGCAAGTGCAAGTCAAATGTCAAGTCTCTGGAGATTTGAGTTTGAGTCAAGTAGGTTTTTGGGGTGTGAGTTTAGTTAAATGACAATGTTTTGTGTATTTTGCTGGAGACGTCTGGGAGATAGTATGCTTGTTTAACAATTTATAACCTAGAAATATTAAAAGCACTTATTAGAAGTCAGGCAGTGGTTATTAAGAATGAATAAGTTCTACTTTACTTATGGTTGAACTCTTTGATCGATATTATTTAGATAATTTGTGAGCTTTTAATAGCGGTTATGTATTGATAGTTAAAAATGACTTATTAGTTTTGGACTTTTTATGGAGGTTTATTCGCAAAGATGACAAATGATGTGCTTGTGTTTGTTATAGTATTATTAATTGCTTGCATGATGATTATAAATTGCCTGTTAATGTTGTAGTAATTGTTAGGAGCTCAAAACAAAGTGTTATCAGGTTTTGTCTATTTTATTTTATATATAAACATTTTTTAACCAGATTTATTCCATGTATCTGAACAGTATTGGATATGAACACTGTACTGGGGCCTATATGTCTTACCAGGCAAGGTTCCCTTTGAAGTCTTATCGAATCTGATGCTGCTGCGAACTGCAGAACGACAGCGTTGCAGTAATGACAGCACGTGACCTGACAGGCTGAACACGTTTCAAACCTTTGTTCTGTCATTTAAGGGCAAGTCCAAGTCAAGCGACGAGTCAGTCCAATCCCCATCTCTGACTGTGTTCATGACTAACTGTGTAATTACATAATTACACTGAATTAAAGAGTGACCGACATGTCACTCTCTTATCACAGTGCTGAATCTGAGAGAGAGAAAGACAGAGATGGAGAGAGAAGGGGGGAGAGAAAGAAAGAGAGAGAGGGACAGAGAGAGAGGGGCATAGAGAAAGAGAGAGGGACAAAGAAAGAGAGAGAGAGTGAAAGAAAGACAGAGAGTGAGAAAAAGAGAGAGACGGAGAGAGGGGGGAGAGAGAAAAAGAGAGAGGGGGAGGGGGGAGAAAGAGAGGGAAAGAGAGCAAGGGAGAGAGAAAGAGAGAGAGAAAGTGAGCCCGAGAGAGAGAGAGAAAGAGTGCAAGGAAGAGAGAGACAGAGAGAGAGAGAGAAAGAGAGAACAAGGAAGAGGGAGAGAGAGAAATAGAGAGACGAAGAGAGGGGAGGGAGAGAAAAAGATAGAGAGAGAGAAAAGAGAGAGAGACACAGACAGAGAGACAAGGAACAAGGGAGAGAGAGAGAGAGAAAAAAAAAGAGAGCAAGGGAGAGAGAAAAAGAGACAGAGAGAGAGGGAGAAAGAACAAGGGAGAGAGAGAGAGATGAATAGAGAGACGGATAGAGAGAAAAGGAGAGAGAGAGAAAAGAGACACAGAGAGAGAGAGAGAGAGAGGAAAAAAGAGAGATGGAGAGAGACAGGGAGAGAAAGAGAGAGAGAGTGAAAGAAAGTGACTGAGAGAGGGGGGGGAATAGAGCAACAAAGAAAGACAGAGAGAGAGAAAGAGGGAGAGAGAGAAATAGAGAGATGAAGAGAGGGGAGGGAGAGAAAAGGATAGAGAGAGAGAAAAAAAAGAGAGAGACACAGACAGAGAGACAAAGAACAAGGGAGAGAGAGAGAGAGAAAAAAAAGAGAGCAAGGGAGAGAGAAAAAGAGACAGAGAGAGAGGGAGAAAGAACAAGGGAGAGAGAGAGATGAATAGAGAGACGGATAGAGAGAAAAGGAGAGAGAGAGAAAAGAGACACAGAGAGAGAGAGAGAGGAAAAAAGAGAGATGGAGAGAGACAGGGAGAGAAAGAGAGAGAGAGTGAAAGAAAGTGACTGAGAGAGGGGAAATAGAGCAACAAAGAAAGACAGAGAGAGAGAAAGAGGGAGAGAGAGAAATAGAGAGATGAAGAGAGGGGAGGGAGAGAAAAGGATAGAGAGAGAGAAAAAAAAAGAGAGAGACACAGACAGAGAGACAAAGAACAAGGGAGAGAGAGAGAAAAAAAAGAGACAGAGAGAGAGGGGAGAGAGAAAAAGAGAGGGGGAGAAAGAGAGAGAGAGAAAGAAAGAGATCAAGGGAGAGAGAAAAAGAGACAGAGAGAGGGAGAAAGAACAAGGGAGAGAGAGAGATGAATAGAGAGACGGATAGAGAGAAAAGGAAAGAGAGAGAAAAGAGACACAGAGAGAGAGAGAGAGAGAGAGAGAGAGGAAAAAAGAGAGATGGAGAGAGACAGGGAGAGAAAGAGAGAGAGAGTGAAAGAAAGTGACTGAGAGAGGGGAAATAGAGCAACAAAGAAAGACAGAGAGAGAGAAAGAGGGAGAGAGAGAAATAGAGAGATGAAGAGAGGGGAGGGAGAGAAAAGGATAGAGAGAGAGAAAAAAAAGAGAGAGACACAGACAGAGAGACAAAGAACAAGGGAGAGAGAGAGAGAGAAAAAAAGAGACAGAGAGAGAGGGGAGAGAGAAAAAGAGAGAGGGGGAGAAAGAGAGAGAAAGAAAGAGAGCAAGGGAGAGAGAAAAAGAGATGAATAGAGAGACGGATAGAGAGAAAAGGAGAGAGAGAGAAAAGAGACAGAGAGAGAGGGAAAAAAGAGAGATGGAGAGAGACAGGGAGAGAAAGAGAGAGAGAGTGAAAGAAAGTGACTAAGAGAGGGGGGGAAATAGAGCAACAAAGAAAGACAGAGAGAGAGAAAGAGGGAAAGAGAGAAATATAGAGACGAAGAGAGGGGAGGGAGAGAAAAGGATAGAGAGAGAGAAAAAAAAGAGACAGAGAGAGAGGGGGAGAAAGAGAGAAAGAGCAAGGGAGAGAGAAAAAGAGACAGAGAGAGAGGGAGAAAGAACAAGGGAGAGAGAGAGATAATTAGAGAGACTGATAGAGAGAAAAGGAGAGAGAGAGAAAAGAGAGAAAGAGAAAAAAGAGTGACTGAGAAAGGGGGGGAGAAGTAGAGCGACAAAGACAGAGAGAGAGAAAGAGAGAGAGAGCGAGTGAGCCTGAGAGAGATGACAAGATACATTGTCCCACTACACCCAGAAAAAGGATGAAACAGAAGGACGTGTGTGGGATCGGACCAGTACCAGCCCTGACTAATTGAGATAGTGCTAGTGTAACTGAGACGGCAGAGCTTTGATGTTTGCCTGTTAGAACAGAAGGATTTACAAAGAGAGTTAAAGAGAGACGGAGGGATAGGGGAGAGGAAGAAGGAATGTTTGCACAGATGTGCACGAGCATCCATGGGCGACCAAGGTCCCATCTGCGCAACACTTACTAACAGCTTCATTCCTCGTTCTCTCTCTTTCTTCCTCTGTTTTTCATTTAGAAGCTATGCTCAATGCTCTTTATCTATCAATCGTGTCGGTGCTGAGTTTCTTTCAAGCGAATAATCTAGTTTCGTTTGTTGTGACAACCTTAAAATCAAAACCATTAAAGTAAATGTGTGGACTGTTTTGTTAAACAGTAACTGTATGAGGTAACTCTCTCTCTCTCTCTATCTCTCTCTCTCTATCTCTCTCTCTATTTCTCTCTCTCTCTTTTTCCTCAGTCTCCAGCTGACCGCTGTAAAAAGATCCATGCTGGTGATGAGGTCATCCAGGTGAACCATCAGACAGTGGTGAGGCTCCTTCATATCTCCTCCTGCCTTCGTTCCCTCCATCCATCCCTCCATCTCTTGCATTCTTCAGCATCGACTGCATCTTTATAGTCACTGGCAGCACAGTGGGCTCGTTGGGGGGGATCGTAGTCTACGCTTTACGTTGTGCCTCTGCATCACAGAGGAGCCGTCAGGGTCTTCTAGGCTTCCAGAGAAGGTCTAGTGAAAAATACAGTACAGTTACAGAAAAAATACTATTATTTCAGTTTCGGTTGAAACCAGGACCTCCGTAGGACCACCATCATTCTCAGCACTGTAGTGGGCTGCTACGAGTGGCTCAGATTCAATAGTTATGAAACACCTCAGTGTCACTGCTGGACTTATTATCATTTACTAGCCAAAACTATCCAGACAACAGCCTCCTGTGGGCAACGTCCTGTGACCATTGATAATGGACTAGAGCAGCGGTCACTAATAGGCGGGCCGCGGTCCAGGTCCGGACCCAGACGTTGTCCAATGTGGACCCAAACAGTGTTTCGACAGTGTTTATTCTAAGCAGTGGAACATTTCTTCTCTGTGTGGGCTTTGGTACGTGACCAATCACGTACGTTGCAAGATCACCAAAGGTGCTCCTCAATCTCGGAGTGGTTTCAGGAGCACGACAAGGCTTTGGTATCCTTGCATGATCTACTGCTTCATCCAATCCCAATCCACGGGAGCACATCTGGGAACACTTGGATCACCAGGCTTGCCGTGCTAACTGACAACCACTAAACCTCAGTGCTCTGCTGCAGATGGAATGAGCACAAGTGTCTCCAGATAACTTCCACCACCTGATACAGTCACCATGTCAAGTTAAGTCAAGTTTATTTGTGTAGCGCTTTTTACAACGATGTTGTCACAAAGCAGCTTTACAGGAATTTAAAAGCATGAAAACATGAAATCACAACACTTTATCCACTGTGAGCAAACCAGAGGCAACAGTGACAAGAACAACTCCCTCAACTGGAGGAAGAAACCTCGAGAGGAACCAGACTCTCAAGCAGAGACCCATCCTCCTCTGGTCGAACAGTATTTACAGTTTATTAAACTAAAGCTGAGTCTGAAGGTAAAAGCTTTAGAAGCTGCACAGGTGCTACATCAGGTGGATGATACAGTGATGCAGTCAAGGATGGAGCAGATGGCACCAATGTAGAGGAGGACTGGTTGGTGGCAGTATTCGGTGGGACAGGTGGGTTAGTTCTGGTTTGGGTTGGTGCAGAGACAGAGTTAGGTCTGGTTTGGGTTTGTACAGAGACAGAGTTAGGTCTGCTTTGGGTTTGTACAGAGACAGAGTTAGTTCTGGTTTGGGTTAGTACAGAGACAGAGTTAGTTCTGGTTTGGGTTAGTAAAGAGAGTGAGTTAGTTCTGGTTTGGGTTAGTACAGAGAGAGAGTTAGTTCTGGTTTGGGTTAGTAAAGAGAGAGAGTTAGTTCTGGTTTGGGTTAGTACAGAGAGAGAGTTAGTTCTGGTTTGGGTTAGTACAGAGTCAGAGTTAGTTCTGGTTTGGGTTAGTATAGAGACAGAGTTAGTTCTGGGTTGGGTTAGTACAGAGACAGAGTTAGGTCTGGTTTGGGTTAGTACAGAGACAGAGTTAGTTCTGGTTTGGGTTAGTATAGAGACAGAGTTAGTTCTGGTTTGGGTTAGTACAGAGTCAGAGTTAGTTCTGGTTTGGGTTAGTAAAGAGACAGAGTTAGTTCTGGTTTGTGTTGGTACAGAGACAGAGTTAGTTCTGGTTTGGGTGAGTATAGAGACAGAGTTAGTTCTGGTTTGGGTTGGTACAGAGACTGAATTAGTTCTGGTTTGGGTTAGTACAGAGACAGAGTTAGTTCAGGGTTGGGTTAGTACAGTGACAGAGTTCGGTCTGGTTTGGGTTAGTATAGTGACAGAGTTAGTTCTGGTTTGGGTTAGTATAGTGACAGAGTTAGTTCTGGTTTGGGTTAGTACAGAGACAGAGTTAGGTCTGGTTTGGGTTAGTATAGAGACAGAGTTAGTTCTGGGTTGGGTTAGTACAGAGACAGAGTTAGTTCTGGTTTGGGTTAGTACAGAGACGGAGTTAGTTCTGGTTTGGGTTAGTACAGAGACAGAGTTAGTTCTGGTTTGGGTTGGTACAGTGACAGAGTTCGGTCTGGTTTGGGTTAGTATAGTGACAGAGTTAGTTCTGGTTTGGGTTAGTACAGAGACAGAGTTAGTTCTGCTTTGTGTTAGTATAGAGACAGAGTTAGTTCTGGGTTGGGTTAGTACAGAGACAGAGTTAGTTCTGGTTTGGGTTGGTACAGAGACAGAGTTAGTTCTGGTTTGGGTTAGTACAGAGACAGAGTTAGTTCAGGGTTGGGTTAGTACAGTGACAGAGTTCGGTCTGGTTTGGGTTAGTATAGTGACAGAGTTAGTTCTGGTTTGGGTTAGTACAGAGACAGAGTTAGGTCTGGTTTGGGTTAGTATAGAGACAGAGTTAGTTCTGGGTTGGGTTAGTACAGAGACAGAGTTAGTTCTGGTTTGGGTTAGTACAGAGACGGAGTTAGTTCTGGTTTGGGCTAATACAGAGACAGAGTTAGTTCTGGTTTGGGTTAGTTCAGAGACAGAGTTAGTTCTGGTTTGGGTTAGTACAGAGACAGAGTTAGTTCTGGTTTAGGTTAGTACAGAGACAGAGTTAGGTCTGGTTTGGGTTAGTACAGAGACAGAGTTAGTTCTGGTTTGGGTTAGTACAGAGACAGAGTTAGTTCTGGGTTGGGTTAGTATAGAGACAGAGTCAGTTCTGGTTTGGGTTAGTACAGAGACAGAGTTAGTTCTGGTTTGGGTTAGTACAGAGACAGAGTTAGTTCTGGGTTGGGTTAGTATAGAGACAGAGTCAGTTCTGGTTTGGGTTAGTACAGAGAGAGAGTCAGTTCTGGTTCGGGTTAGTACAGAGACAGAGTTAGTTCTGGTTTGGGTTAGTATAGAGACAGAGTTAGTTCTGGGTTGGGTTAGTACAGAGACAGAGTTAGTTCTGGTTTGGGTTAGTACAGAGACAGAGTTAGTTCTGGTTTGGGTTAGTATAGAGACAGAGTTAGTTCTGGTTTGGGTTAGTACAGAGTCAGAGTTAGTTCTGGTTTGGGTTAGTAAAGAGACAGAGTTAGTTCTGGTTTGGGTTGGTACAGAGACAGAGTTAGTTCTGGTTTGGGTTAGTATAGAGACAGAGTTAGTTCTGGTTTGGGTTAGTAAAGAGACAGAGTTAGTTCTGGTTTGGGTTAGTACAGAGACAGAGTTAGTTCTGGTTTGGGTTGGTACAGTGACAGAGTTCGGTCTGGTTTGGGTTAGTATAGTGACAGAGTTAGTTCTGGTTTGGGTTAGTACAGAGACAGAGTTAGGTCTGGTTTGGGTTAGTACAGAGACAGAGTTAGTTCTGGTTTAGGTTAGAATAGAGACAGAGTTAGTTCTGGTTTGGGTTGGTACAGAGACAGAGTTAGTTCTGGTTTGGGTTAGTATAGAGACAGAGTTAGTTCTGGTTTGGGTTAGTTCAGAGACAGAGTTAGTTCTGGTTTGGGTTAGTACAGAGACAGAGTTAGTTCTGGTTTAGGTTAGTACAGAGACAGAGTTAGGTCTGGTTTGGGTTAGTACAGAGACAGAGTTAGTTCTGGTTTAGGTTAGTACAGAGACAGAGTTAGTTCTGGTTTGGGTTAGTACAGAGACAGAGTTAGTTCTGGGTTGGGTTAGTATAGAGACAGAGTCAGTTCTGGTTTGGGTTAGTACAGAGACAGAGTTAGTTCTGGTTTGGGTTAGTACAGAGACAGAGTTAGGTCTGGTTTGGGTTAGTACAGAGACAGAGTTAGGTCTGGTTTGGGTTAGTACAGAGACAGAGTTAGTTCTGGTTTAGGTTAGTACAGAGACAGAGTTAGTTCTGGTTTGGGTTAGTACAGAGACAGAGTTAGTTCTGGGTTGGGTTAGTATAGAGACAGAGTTAGTTCTGGTTTGGGTTAGTACAGAGACAGAGTCAGTTCTGGTTTGGGTTAGTATAGAGACAGAGTTAGTTCTGGTTTGGGTTAGTATTCTCCAACAGTATTCGGCAGAATGGGTGTGTCTCATAACCTAGTGAGTGTCTAAGTAGGCTGTCTAGGTAGCAGCTGTGTAAGTAGCAGTGTTCTCTCCTCATCTCTCCTCATAAAACAGATTACTGAGACGCTCTAGTTAGAGAGAGACTGCGTCACGGCTTGTTTCCGCCCACTGCAGCATGCGACCGGTGGTTTAGCTGGTTGCTAAGCTACCGACCGGCATCCAAACAATAGCCCGAGGCTTAAAAATCCGCTAGCATAAATGCTAATACAAATAAAATACTGTTTTGTGTGATTATATGACCAGAAACACATTAAAACTCCAGAGAGAATCAAAATAACTCACATTTTAAAACCACTTCACTGCTCTTAGATTAGCCTGCGTTGCATCATGGGATTGTCTTAGCGGCTGAGGAAGCGTTCGATGCTTCCTTAAAATCAGGTCTAAATAAGGTTCCTCAGTAGAAGCATGTTTAAGGTATGTAAGAATTGGGACAGTCTACATGTCAGGAGCGCATACTATGACTTAAAACGCTGCCTATGTAGGAGCTCACTAGGTTTTAAGACACACCCTATGTTTAGTGAGTGTCTTCCAGGCCAAGGGAGGTCATTCTGCCTGAATGTGAGTTTATTGCACGTTCACATGATTGAATCCCTAAACTGCCGTCTTGTTATTCAAATCTCAGCATGAATAATTCAGGATCTGATATCAATTATTCAGAAACGTCTATGAAACTAATGCGTAAGTTATGTAGTTATGAGAACCAGGAACTGAGCTGTGGGCTACATACAGGCCCTCAGGGGCTCCTGAGGTTAAGAGATTGTATTTCAGAGGTAGTTAACTGTAAGCTGCAGTGTGTCGAGCTGCATCACTGACATATGTGTGACTACGGAGGCCAAAGTGTGTGTGTGTTTGTGTGTATGTGTGTTCATGGAGGCACTTTTCTTTGTCAATCAGCAGCGTTGCTGGGGCGCCGGGGGGGCGCGGGCTGGGGCGCGGGCTGGGCCACGGGGGCGGACGGTTTTGGCGTAACGAGGGGATGACTGTGCTGAGAGTGTAAGAGGGTGCAGTAAATGACATCAAAGTTAGCCGCTCCAAATGAAGGGTCATTATTCTTTGATAAATATGAAGTAATGAATAATTTGGAGTCATATTCTGGACATTAAGGGTCCACTGGGGTTTGAGGTGTTTTGAGAGGCTGTGTTCATGTTAGAGGTGTAGTGATAGATAGATAGATAGATAGATAGATAGATAGATAGATAGATAGATAGAATTGCAGAGTGATAGTTATAGATAGATAGATAGATAGATAGATAGATAGATAGATAGATAGATAGATAGATAGATAGACTTGCAGAGTGATAAAGTGATAGATAGATAGATAGATAGATAGATAGATAGATAGATAGATAGATAGATAGATAGATAGAATTGCAGAGTGATAGTTATAGATAAATAGATAGAATTGCAGAGTGATAAAGTGATAGATAGATAGATAGATAGATAGATAGATAGATAGATAGATAGATAGATAGATAGATAGATAGATAGATAGATAGATAGAATTGCAGAGTGATAAAGTTATAGATAGATAGATAGATAGATAGAATTGCAGAGTAATAAAGTGATAGATAGATAGATAGATAGATAGATAGATAGATAGATAGATAGATAGATAGATAGATAGATAGATAGATAGAATTGCAGAGTGATAGTTATAGATAAATAGATAGAATTGCAGAGTGATAGTTATAGATAGATAGATAGATAGAATTGCAGAGTGATAAAGTGATAGATAGATAGATAGATAGATAGATAGATAGATAGATAGATAGATAGAATTGCAGAGTAATAAAGTGATAGATAGATAGATAGATAGATAGATAGATAGAATTGCAGAGTGATAAAGTTATAGATAGATAGATAGATAGATAGATAGATAGATAGATAGATAGATAGATAGAATTGCAGAGTGATAAAGTTATAGATAGATAGATGTATGATTGTTGTTATGCACCTACTATGGTATTACAGGTTGTTGCTATGGTCTTGCTGGTGGTTGTTACATTATTCCACATGGTTAATAGGGTGTTGCTAATGTACTTCAATCATCGTAATATAAGCTGAATGCACAGTGATAATTATATAAGACCTATGTGAGATAAATAAAGTGTAGTGTTACAGTTTACCTGTACACAGGTAGGTAAAGGCAGTGTTACAGTTTACCTGTACACAGGTAGGTAAAGGTAGTGTTACAGTTTACCTGTACACAGGTAGGTGAAGGTAGTGTTACAGTTTACCTGTACACAGGTAGGTAAAGGTAGTGTTACAGTTTACATGTACACAGGTAGGTGAAGGTAGTGTTACAGTTTACATGTACACAGGTAGATGAAGGCAGTGTTACAGTTTACCTGTACACAGGTAGGTAAAGGCAGTGTTACAGTTTACCTGTACACAGGTAGGTAAAGGTAGTGTTACAGTTTATCTGTACACAGGTAGGTGAAGGTAGCAATAAAGTTTACCTGTACACAGGTAGGTGAAGGTAGTGTTACAGTTTACCTGTACACAGGTAGGTGAAGTTAGCTTTAAAGTTTATCTGTACACAAGTAGGTGAAGATAGCGTTACACTTGATCTGTACACAGGTAGGTGAAGGTAGTGTTACAGTTTACCTGTACACAGGTAGGTGAAGGTAGTGTTACAGTTTACCTGTACACAGGTAGGTGAAGGTAGTGTTACAGTTTACCTGTACACAGGTAGGTAAAGGTAGTGTTACAGTTTACATGTACACAGGTAGGTGAAGGTAGTGTTACAGTTTACATGTACACAGGTAGGTGAAGGTAGTGTTACAGTTTACATGTACACAGGTAGGTGAAGTTAGTGTTAAAGTTTATCTGTACACAGGTAGGTGAAGGTAGTGTTACAGTTTACCTGTACACAGGTAGGTGAAAGTAGTGTTACAGTTTACCTGTATACAGGTAGGTGAAGGTAGTGTTACAGTTTATCTGTACACAGGTAGGTGAAGGTAGTGTTACAGTTTACCTGTACACAGGTAGGTGAAAGTAGTGTTACAGTTTACCTGTATACAGGTAGGTGAAGGTAGTGTTACAGTTTATCTGTATACAGGTAGGTGAAGGTAGTGTTACAGTTTATCTGTACACAGGTAGGTGAAGGTAGTGTTAAAGTTTATCTGTACACAGGTAGGTGAAGGTAGTGTTAGACAGTTTACCTGTACACAGGTAGGTGAAGGTAGTGTTACAGTTTACCTGTACACAGGTAGGTGAAGGTAGTGTTACAGTTTACCTGTACACAGGTAGGTGAAGGTAGTGTTAGTCAGTTTACCTGTACACAGGTAGGTGAAGGTAGTGTTACAGTTTACCTGTACACAGGTAGGTGAAGGTAGTGTTACAGTTTACCTGTACACAGGTAGGTGAAAGTAGTGTCAGAGTTTACCTGTACACAGGTAGGTGAAGGTAGTGTATAATGTAAGGTGGTTGCCTGAATGGTAAATTGAACCCCGGTCTACAACATACTGGGCAGCAGAGTAACTATATCAGTGTTAGTAATAAGTATTGGATTTATTGACTAACTGGACCTGAATCTCTCCGATACAGTTAATCAAGTATTACCTGTCAGTATCATCCGGTGCATGGTTTGATGAATCACTGCTTCTTTGGGTTCAGTTGTGTGTGTGTTGTTAATGGAATAATATAAAAGTTGATGGAACACACTGAGAAAATCCAGAAGAACTCTGGAACCAACCTTTGTTCATCTAAGTAGCTGATCTAGGAACTGCTCATGAATTCTTCTGTGGTTTGTTTGTATTTATTAAACTGGTCAGCATATCTGATACTGCAGATACGTCAGTGTGTGTGTAAATTGTATCCTCGACAGATATTGTGCTCCAACATTGACGATATGAATATTAACATTTGTCGCAGCACACCTGATCACCCCGCCAGTCACCCTTCTCGCTGTCTGGTTTTCATGCCTCCGAACGGCGTGTGCGGTTCAGCATGGCGTGCGGGTTCTCTTCCTCACCTGTGGCCTTTTTAAATGAATTCTTGCAGCTTTCAATAAACGAATGTTTGTTTATCTCCGCCCGTGACCGTTCTGTTGCCGCAGCTGAGCGGCGCCACGCTCTTTTCCTGATGAAAGATCAACAAGACCGAAGCCTCATTAATCCTAAATTAATTAGCACATTGTCAACTCCATTATTGGGAAAAGCGTGGCTAATGTGTGATAAGGGACTCGTGTTTGGAGTCGAGGCAGAAAATAAAATAAAAATAAATCCTTTAACAGTAAATAAATAAAAGCCTCGACGCAGCGAATACAGTAATCCTTTACACACCTTACCGGGAGCAATTACCCAAGATAAACAGCTCAGAGGACAGGCCCTAAGGAGATGCTGAAACATTGGAGCTTTTGCTGTGCACATGTAGTGTTACTTGTGCTGCACAGTAGAAAAACATAACGTAACAATTCGTCTGCGCATCACAATATACCCGATAAGGGCAGCAAATAGAGATTAAATACTAAAAATACATTTTTTGCTACATGAATAGCTGCTATACATTTGTTGTTGCTGATGATGTTGTTGTTTACAGGCTGTCTGTAATTGATTTATCTATTCTCCGCCCAGAGTACAGATAAATGATCTTTATTTAGATCTCAGTGGTGAGTTTGCAGCTTATAATTCACTTGGAAATGGACTGTGTTGTTGTAGCTCATCAAAACTAGGCAGAATAGACATGACAGTACTCAATCTATATATATAATAGAGATGGATCAGCGTTTTTGAGGCCGATTCCGTTCATCTTTCAGCACGCTCAGCCGATAGCCGATACCGATAGAGGGCGGGGCTATATGCCACGGCAGGGCTACATGTAGTTATTAGCGCAAGCAAGTCATAAAACATGATCTAAACTCGTTTATTACCATTTTAAACAAGCTCATGTGAAACAGCATAATATTTTTAACACAATTATCAGTAAATAAACAAAGTAAATCAAACAAATATTGCAATCATTAAATTTAGACCCTTAATTTAAAACAAGAAAAAATAATTAAATAAATACAGTAAAAACTGCAGTCGTTAAACGCAGACTCTGTTATTTTAAACTAAATCTGTAATCATTAAATGTAGATCTTGAATTGCTGCTGCTGTCCGTACATGCGGTAAACACTTAAACTGTTCTCGCGAGGCCGCTGCTTTAGTCAGTCTGTGGAAAATGAAACGGTATGTATTTTGTGGTTCAGATAGGAAATGCCGGTAGCTGGCTGGGAGGGGGTGGAGGGCTCCTCTTCCTGGATGAAACACTAGCTGGAAACACAGAAATTAGGCTCATTTGTTTAATGCCAACGTTGGCTCTCGGGATCGGCTAAATTGGAGAAATATCGGCCCCATATTTTGATTAAAAATTGGCCGATACCGATACATAGCTGATCGATCCTTCCATCTTTAATATATATATATATATATATATATATATATATATATATATATATATATATATATCATCAGACAAATATGTACATAGATGTGTCACATTTTGGAGCACAGACTGTGTTGATCTGGTGTTATTGTTCCATTAAGCTTACCCAACCTAGTAAGTCTTGCTATGAATGATGATTACTTATGTATAAATAAAAACATGTTTAGAATGTGATAATATAGCATCATAAGCATGACTTCTGTCTATTGTTAACACTGTAAAAGAGGTGTTGTTGATACAACTGCTTCATGTGGTTCAGATAGGAATTGCCGGTAGCTGGCTGGGAGGGGGTTTTATGGAGGGCTCCTCTTCCTGGATGAAACACTAGTTGGAAACACAGAAATTAGGCTCATTTCTTTAATGCCAACGTTGGCTCTCGGGATCGGCTAAATTGGAGAAATATCGGCCGACCACATATTTTGATTACAAATACCTAGTAAGTCTTGCTATAAATGATGATAACTTATGTATAAATAAAAACATGTTAGAATGTGATAATAAGGCATCATAAGCATGACTTCTGTCTATTGTTAACACTGTAAAAGAGGTGTTGTTGATACAACTACTTCATGTGGTAACAAGCAATTGAATGAGTTTTACTAAATAAAATCAAAATATTTTTTTGGGTGTTACAGTGTAACTCATTATGGTAACACTTTACTGTAGGGTGCTTTACATAAGGCTACATTACACCTACATAAGCTTGCCATAGCAACTGACATAATTCTGGTTATAAACACTTCTTTCAATATGTACAGTTGTCAGCTGTCATCAACAGATTATGTAGGTGTCTTCTGAACTGCACCCTACAGTAAAGAGTTACCCACCTTATAAGTAGCTTATAAGAGGTTATAAGCTGTAAATGCCAGCTGTAAAAGTGAAAGCAAGGCATGATTTATACTAAAGCTGTTTATGTTGTTATGATGAAGGTTTCAGTGCAATATACAATCACATTACAAGCCCGATGTAGGAAAGTCAACATACACCACTGTTAGCATGGCACTAATTTAACACTACAAATCCAATAAAATACCATCAGAAATTATTAAAACCAGTTTGGGATTTTAAATGTTAATTTTAAATGTTAAAATTTTAAAATAGCACTTTACTAACATGCCTCTCACTTCACAACTTAGCTCAGTGTGACATCAGAAGGGGTTTTAAGGGTGCACTGGAAAAACAGTAGTTGTTTTAACTTCACATCAACTTCAAATAAGTTAAAACCCCCAGCTTTTTCTTTTACAGTGTACTTGTGTTGCTGTGATATAATGTGATTTTTAAAGTGATACTGGTGGATAAGAACAGTGTACTGGAGTAATAGCTCTGGGCTGGACAATCTGAATTTCCAGGCCTATTCAGGAACACTCAAGGCCCAAAGATCCAGCAAAGCACAACCTATGGTGAGAAATAAAATATTGAAAACTTCTTATATATTGACAATGTACCATGTTATTAATGCATTAGGTTAACAATCCATAACACATAATACACCTGGCTATATTTATAACATTTATAGCCATGTTTAAAAAGCTTAATAAATGCATTAAAATGTGCTGTAAAAGTGTCTATACCTGCTCATAGACATTGCATTCATAGAAAGTGCTAGCTTGGCCTGGATAAGCCTACAGAATTGCACAAATGTCAGAGGCCACCCTTTATTTCATTTCCAAGGAACATGACATGTACAGGTTTCTGGAAGCAGACGCTTCTGTGGAGATTAGATATGAAATAATACAGTGAAGAAGAAAAAAGTCAATAGTAAACAAATGAAGAAAGCAGGAGTTTCTGCAACTGAAGTTAAAAGAAAACCACAAAAATATAGGACTCAACCACCCGACAGCACTGGCCCCACCAGATAAGCCACACTTAAAGCTTTCATCTTAGAAAGAGAGAGGAGAACATGAAGCTTCACTCCTGCTTCAGATCTTAGAACATCCACAGAAGTTTCTGTCCATCCTCCCACTGTGAGAAGACACCTCAGCAGCTATGGGTCTGAAAGGATGTCAAAGGAGATACAGACACATCAAACAAAGAAGCTACTGATGTTCTCAGAACGATGGACTGACCACCCCAGAGTCCAGAACCTCAACCAAGCTGAATGTTTTTGGAGTTATTTGGATGGTGAGAAGCATGAAATGCAACAAAAACCCTGAGAAGTCAATACTAAGTTGGTTTTATGGTTTGTTGATGCAAAGTATAGATGATATGTTCATGTTTTCTTCTGTTTTCTCCCAATTCTAACTAATTTGTACATATACTGACTGTTTGTCTCTGTCTTGTACACAATACTGCAGAAGTACTGATGCTCCCTATGATCCCCCTCAGAAAAGACCACTGTTGCATCGTTTTTTTTAAATAGCACCCCCAGTGGCCGTCATGGGGGTTGGATGTCAGAAGAAAGCCCAGAAGTCTGGGTCCAGCCCATCTCAGTGTGTCTTCTTTGTGTTGTTAGCTGTCGTTGTTATAGCATGTCTCTGTAAGTTCACGAGGGTGATGTTGAGGTAGGGGGCGGTCTGCGGGGGTCGTGACTGGACTGTAACTGTGGGTGTCTGTCTCTTTCTTTTGGGTTGTTTAGTTTATGATAAATATGATAATTAAACTGATGATAATTAAAGAAAGAGCTTCAGCCTACCGGAAGTAACTGACCACTAAACCGTGATGCTAGTGTGGGTTCTCTCAGAATTGGGGCCACATTGATTTCTCCTCCATCTCCCAGAGTTTTAATAAGGGCTTGATAAATAATCGATGATCAGCTAGATAATAAGCAATAACAGCTGCAGGCGCTTTCACCACTGTAGCCTGTTGTGGTCAGTTTTTACTACAGCAAGTAGCCCATGCTCATCACATAGGGATCAAAGACTAAACAGCTGACCTATCCATCCTGCCTGTTCTTCTATAGCATCTGTTACCAGGTTGGGAAAGCTTGGTAGAAACCCCATTCAGTTCAATTAGAGACTGTAATACACAACCCAGTGTTTGATATGCATTTAGTTTTTTCATTAGTAATTAATTAAGCCAGATTAATATAAATAGGGTTAATAGGCTAAGCTGGACATGAGGATGGACCATTACGGACAAACTTCTATTGCTGGGCCATGGTTGTTATATCAGAGTCCTTACAGGAAAGTGTGGTCACTTGGTGTCCATATTTGCAACCCAGCCTGGCGCTTATTTCTCATTATATTATTATTATTATTATTATTATTATTATTATTATTATTATTATTTCATTGTTATTTAAAACACAATGAAAATCACAGAACAAAAAAACTTTAGATCTCCACAATGAAGAGGAATTTCCCTTCTAGTGCCTCAACATGGTCCACCAATCTTCGCCAGTGGTGTAACCAGTAAGCCGATTGGCTCTTTTTATGAAAGGCCTGGCTTTTCTCCATTATGAGCATTTCCAATTCATTCTCCGTATCTATAAACATCTCTGTTTACATACCAGTCAATGCAAAAGTTTGGGCACTGCTGGTCAGATGACATGATTTGTTAATATTCTGAGTGAGCACATCTTCCACACTCAACACACTGCCCCACATTTTAGGGCACAGTTGCTGTTAATTTACTGAACTGAACACTGATCAGCAAAAAAAACTGCATCTGGTCCACTCGTACCAGCACAACACATAATAACACAAACCACCGCCATGTCATTGTCACTGTAGTGCTGAGAACGATCCACCTCCCTGGATCAGTACCTGCTCTGTGGTGGTCCTGACCATTAAATAACAGGCTAACAAAGTATACAGAGAATAATAAGATGGACTACAGTCTATATAGTCAGTGGAGCTGATAACAGATACTGTTAGCTGGAAAGTTTGTGACTTCTGAGTAGGACGTATAAACTTGAATGGCCCTTCAATTTGTAATTCCACTCAATTCTTCTTTGAATTGTAATTCCAGGACATGGCTTCAGCATTTCAATGTTAATAGTGTAAAGTAAGAACAACAGGTTGTGGGAGATTTGATTAACAATCCTTAAATCCATTGGGATCATTGGTTCAATGGAGGTTGCAATATTACCTTCATGGTTTATTAGGCATTTACAGTAATGTTACATTGCATACTTCCAAAATTCTCATACCAGTCACTGTAGCATATACAATACGGCCAAATGTATGTGGACGCTTGAGCTTTACACCTATATGAGTGCTGGAAAGGCATCAGCACATGCTGGTTTGAAATATTGTGGGAATCTAGACGAAATCTAAACCCAGTCATGGTTCGTTTAAAGCTAACGTGGTAGTCTACGCCACTGGCTCCGGCAGCCAGGCTGAAGCTACTCTAAGTGATTTGCCAATGGTTTCCCTGCTGTGCTTACCATATACACTTACATTACAGGAATAATGGAGAGAGTGAGTTGTGGCCTCTAGCTATACAAATCAGATCAGGCTTCTCCATAACAGTGGCAAACGCAAGTCACACAAAGTCTTTCTGGTTCCAGCATGATTCATAGGGTCTGTCCCAAACCCTAGTGAGTGTCTAGGTAGGCTGTCTAGGTAGCAGCTGTGTAAGTATCAGTGTTCTCTCCTCATCTCTCCTCATAAAACAGATTACTGAGACGCTCTAGTTAGAGAGAGACTGCGTCACGGCTTGTTCCCGCCCACTGCAGCACGCGACTGGTGGTTTAGCTGGTTGCTAAGCTACCGCCCGGCATCCAAAACAATAGCCCGAGGCTTAAAAACCTGCTAGCATAAATGCTAATGGCTTGAGTATAAAACTGCTAAATGGTGAAGGACTCGTTACAGAGTTGATAATAAAATACTGTTTTGTGTGATTATATGACCAGAAACACATTAAAACTCCAGAGAGAATCAAAATAACTCACATTTTAAAACCACTTCACTGCTCCTAGATTAGCCTGTGTTGCATCATGGGATTGTCTTAGTGGCTGAGGAAGCGTTCAATGCTTCCTTAAAATCAGGTCCAAATAAGGTTCCTCAGTAGACAGCATGTTTAAGGTATGTAAGTATTGGGACAGTCTACATGTCGGGAGTGCATACTATGACTTAATATGCTGCCTATGTAGGAGCTCACTAGGTTTTGAGACACACCCATAGTTGCTTGTCGTAGATCTGCATGAAGGACGAACTTTCAAATGCATTCAAATAATTAAAATAAAATGAAAAACTATTTCTAAACTTAGGTATATTCATTCAACCCCAGCTTCGTTTTACACCAGATGCGTCTAGAATGCAGCTGCGACTGCATTTCCCAGCAGAAGGCCGTCCCGTTGTGTAGAATCCGTGGAATGCGGCTCTAGCAGGCCAAACGAGGCCCTATCTGTGAATACATGTCTTCAAATGCGGCTTTCAGTCCGTCTCTCTATATTCACCAGAGTTGAATATAAAGAGACCGAGAGTGTGTATTCTGTTGTCCAGTAGATGACATATTGGTGTTGTGTGTGTGTATGTGTATGTGTGTGTGTGTGTCCCATGTTGACCCTGTGTTTGTCGCTGTAGGTGGGCTGGCAGTTGAAAAACTTGGTAAACTCTCTGCGTGGGGACCCTGGAGGGGTGACGCTGACGCTGAAAAAGCGTCCCCAGAGCACGCTCACCTCCGCCCCGGCCCTGCTAAAGAACATGAGGTGGAAGCCCCTGGCCCTGCAGGTATGAAGTTCTCCCGCCCCCTCCCCGCCCTCGCCACCCCATGAGCCATGTGCCATCCTGGGCTGCCTCTGCCTCTTACCTTCCTCTCTGTTCCACCCCAACCAACCAGGGCCCCTTAGTGCTAGACACCCCCTCCCCTTTGACTCCATTTCCCATACTGCTTTGCTACCCGCACACCTGCTTGCTCTTCTGCTGTGTTCGTGATTAAGCCAGAACCGGCAAGTCTGCGACTTCCGAGTAGGAAATATCCACTTGAACGGCCCTACAGCTGGTAATTCCCACTCGGAAAATCATTCCCTTTCGCAAAAAGACTCTTGGGTTGAGATTCCGGGACGTGGTGTCAACATGGCAATGGTCATAGTGCAGAGTAAGAACTAGGACCCTCGTAGTGCTAGTTATGTAAAACACCTTTCCCCCTTCTGACTCCATTTCCCATACTGCTTTGCTACTCCCTCCCTCACCTGCCTGCAATGATGATTAGGCCGGAACTGGAAAGGTTTTGACTTCCGAGTAGAATATATACCCCTTAAATGACCCTTTAATTGGTCCTTCAACTCTTCTTTGAGTTGTAATTCTTTGAGTTGTACTATAGTGTATACTATATGGCCAAATGTATGTGGACACTTGATCTTTCAATTGGTAATTCTGCTTGGAAAGTAATTCCCCTTCAAAACTTCCTTGAGCTGTAATTCCGGGACATGGCTTCAGCATTTCAATGAGAACAACAGGTTGTGCGAGATTTGAGTAACAATCCTTAAATCCATTGGGATCGTTGGATCACTGGAGGGTGCAATATTACCTTCATGGTTTATTAGGCATTTACACATATACATTGCATACTTCCAAAATTCCCATACCAGTGACTGTAGCGTTGACTCTATGGCCAAATGTATGTGGACACTTGATCTTTACACCTATATGAACGTCCATATGGACATTCCATTCCAAAACGATGGCCTTAATATGACTAATAATAAGGAGGTGCCCCCTCCACCGTGCCAATATAACAGCCTCCAATCTTCTGGGAAGGCTTTGAAATTCGTTCCCATTCAGTCACGAGAGCACTTGTGCAGTCTTGCTGGCACAGGAACGCAAACCGGTGCCACAACGTTGTAGGAAGTTAATTGTGTAAAATGTCTTGGGGTTGCATTAGCATCACCTTTTACTGGAACCCTGAATAACAGCCCCAGACCATTATCCCCCAGTAGGTAGCGTTCTCCTGGAATCCGCTAAACCCAGTTCTGTCCGCCGTGTACCGTCTGTGTGTTTGTGTGTGTTGGTAACAGAAAGCAGACTGGCATTACTCTGCTTCGGCTGTTGACGGGAGGATTTAATTCCCCCTGTCCAGTTTTAGAGTCACAGCAATAAACTCAGATCTACTCAACCTCTATCCCTAACTCATCCTTTAAAGACCTTCCTCGGGTTGCTGCCTAACAGCTTTGTGTGTGCACGCATGTGTGTGTGTGTGCATATGCGTTAGTTTACAGACTCAGTGGGTACAGTTAGTGGTGTCCATAGGTCATAAAACCACTGCGATAGGTGAAATGGAACATTGACATCATGGTCCATGTATACAAATGTATGAGAATTTGTAAAGCTATATAGAAACACCAACATTACAGCCTAGTCAACATTCATCAGCATCTGACTCCTTATACCATATACTGATGTAAAAACTTTTTATGACCAATAACACTTGTAAGCTTTAATATGGTGTAATGACTCTAAATTGTTAATACATGTTGTAAAAAAATCACAAAAGTATCAGATTTATTTATAAATTAACACTTTTATTATAAATATTTATCATATTGACGCAGCCATTATTTCTGATGCGCAATGCCTGCTGGGTAGATGAGGTCAAATGGTTTCAGGTCTGAACTGGACTGTGGTGTGAAGGAGTGAGTGTTAGTTACTAACCTAGCTTAAAGAAAACCATGTACATTGTGTTGTTGATGGTGTTTCAGTGAAAGTCAGTGTGAAGACTGATATTAGTCTAAACAGCTTCACAAACATAAACAAGGAGAATAGTTAGTGAAGCAGCGTGTGGACCAACACAGCTACCCAAAGACCCCCGCTCTGCTCTCCTCACTTCAGTCTGGATGAGTTTGAGTGGTTCAGTAGACCACCACTGGTGAGAGACTTGACTGTTGGTTTTAAGCGTAGACTAAAACACAATGCAGTGCCACAGTTTCCCCACACAGGAAGTCCAAAAACTCCAGATTATGGAGAACCGCGAGAAGAACCGTGAACGTGAACATGCGCTGGATTCTCTCCTGAGAACGTTTAGCGTTAGCGTCAGCTGCTTCTCCTCGTTTGTGGATCCTGAAGGTGAAAGTAGAGTCTTAGTAGTGAACATACTAGTTCACTAATAAAGGAGTGTGAAGCTCAGAGACACTCCCGTTCAGTGTATCGAGCTGTTTACTGAGTGTGAATGTTTCCTGCTAGAAAGCGGAGCTCCTTTAACAGACACTCTCCTTCTCCGTCAACACCAACACACAGCTTCACAACAACTCCAGCACTGTGTCCACTCTCTCCTCCACGCCTCTCTGTTCACCATTTACACTAACGTGGTGTGTGATGTCACCGCTGATGTCAGAAATGTTGAGTTCTAGCTCAAACTGTAAAGACTGAACAGTAGCATGTTTAGCTAGCTAGCTGTGCTCAAGCGTGACGGCCGGTTACTGCAACCATTTGACGTCACTACCCGCTGATCACGTCAGTAGATACAACAATGGAGACCCACGTGCAGCGGATTTTACACAAAATCTAATAAATCAGATACTTTTTGTGATTTTTTTTCAATGTGTCTTAATAATTTACACCATATTAAGACTTACAAGTGTTACCTGCCGGGGTTCCCTTTAAGAAGTTGGGATATTGTTTGGCCTCTTTTTCTTCATTTCTTCATCACCCTCACCAAACTCGTGATGTTTCAGGTAGGGCTTGAGCTAAATATATATGTCACATTTGTTTGGATAGAGTGAGTGAATGCATTTTTCACAGCTGCTTTGTTACAGCCCAATGTACTTTACCTTTTTCTCTCACTGTGGGAGCAAAGCAGGGCTTGTTCGGTCCCTCCTTCATACAACCGAAGTGTGTTTGATTGGTTTTATTCCACATTGGGAAGGACTCAGAGACAGATCACAGAGGTGCTGGTTAGTTGCTCTTGATGTGTCATCCTCATTTTCACCAATAACGTAGCACAGTGAGCGGGACATTGGGCCAAATCGATTTTCTGTTGATCATGGTTGCATCAAATATATATATATGCACACACATCTATCAGCCATAACATTAAAACCACCTGGTATGAGTAGCGCAGATATGGCAGGGCTGTGTCCACTCACTGTCCACTCTATTAGACACTCCTACCTTGCTGGACCACCTTGTAGATGTAAAGTCAGAGACAGTAGCTCATCTGCACAGTTTGTGTTGGTCATCCGTTAGTCCTTCATCAGTGGTCACAGGACGCCGCTCACAGGACGCTGTTGGGTAGATGTTGCTGGTTGGTGGACGATTCTCAGTCCAGCAGTGACACTGGGGTGTTTAAATTCTCCAGCAGCAGCTCTGCTGTGTCTGATCCACTCACACCAGCACAGCACACACTAAGTCAAGTCAAGTCAAGTCAATTTTATTTATATAGCGCTTTTTACAACGATGTTGTCTCAAAGCAGCTTTACAGAGTTTTGAAAACAGTTATAACATATATCCCCCAGTGAGCAAGCCAGAGGCAACAGTGGCAAGGAAAAACTCCCTCAACTGGAGGAAGAAACCTTGGGAGGAACCAGACTCACAAGGGGAGACCCATCCTCCTCTGGTGGAACAGTATTTACAGTTTAAACTAAATACCAAAGAAAAGAGTCTCTGTTTGAAATCTGGATAGCAAAGCTTTAGAAGCTGCACAGATAGAGGCAGTCTCTGGCTGAGGCAGTCTCTGGCTGAGGCAGTCTCTGGCTGAGGCAGTCTATGACTGAGTCTTTGTGTAAAGTGGGCGTGAGCTGAAACAGTCCCATCCTATCTCAGTGCTGGTGCATCTGGATGGTGTACAGTGATGTAACTGAGGGTGTAGCAGTAAATGGACAGGTGAGCTGGCTGGTGATGGTGGGGTGATGGCCTGATGATCAGTCCTTCAACAGCCTTCAACAGACATGAGGACAGTCATTACCTCAGGAAGAGTAAAGAGAGAGAGTTAGTTGGGCTCAGGAGTAAGACTGTAGAGAATATGAATATTCAGAATTTTAGAGTGTGGCTGGTGACTCCGGCAGATCTAACTATAACAGCCTAAACTAAAAGGAGAGAACCAGAAGGTAACATGGACATGAGACCACCCTGAGACACTGGGGTCCCCCCACTCCACCATCAACAAACCTGTGTGATCGCGTGAAGTGGTGGAACAACAGCACCAACATCTCAGTTTACCACACACCTCCCAAATAGTACCTGCTCTGTGGTGCTCCTGTGGAGGTCCAGGCTATTTAATAACAGGGGATATACAATGTATGCTGCGAATCAGATGAACTACAGGCTGCAATTGTTGAACAACAAAGTGCTCCTATATGGTATGTGGAGCTGATAGAATGGACAGTGTGGGTAGATATAAGAAGGTGGTTTTAGTGTTATGGCTGGTTGGTGTGTATATGTGTGTGTGTGTGTGTATATATATATATATATATATATATATATATATATATATATATATATATATATATATATATATACTGTATACGGAGGATCAGGAGTGTCCGCTTTACAGACAGGAATCAGTCCAGGCTCTCTCTGCTCTGGGACCTATTAATCCTTGACTCTGTTGCAGCGGCTGTATCTAGACCTGCCAGTCGGCTGTACAGCTCTATCCTCTGACAGCTCGCTGACTGTGTGCAGTTGTAAATCACTGTATGATCAGGACTCTTAAGCTTTACATCCATGTAACTGCTGATCTGTTATCGATTACTCCTCTCTGTTCGCTTCCAGCCTGTGGCTCCCAAGAGCCCCACCAGCAGCTCGGCCACGCCCACCAGCACCATTAGCACGCCCTCCAAACGGGACAGCTCCGCTCTCCAGGACCTCTACATCCCACCTCCTCCATCTGAGCCCTACACGCCCAGGTAAACACAGGGGGTGCTTTCACTGGGGTGCTAAGCTGGTTGTCAGTATCATGCAATCCTATTAAGTCTATGTGTATATATTAACTTTTTTTTATTATTATTTCATGAACAGCTATGTTGAAAATATCAACAAAGCTGGGAACGTCTCAGTCCAAAAGGTCGAGGTCTGAGCTGATCTGGTCGCATTTGAATAAATCTATTATCAGCTTAATTAAGCCCAACCCAGGTTTAATGTTTTGTTTCTGGATTTTTGCTGTCTGGGGTGCTGCAACCTTCAAATATGCTTGATCTGAATGTCTGCAGTGTGAAACATCCAGCAACGTTCACTCAGGTTTCAAGTTTCAAGTTTATTTGTCATTTGCACATCATGTCAGGTCATAACATGCATTGAAAAGCTTGGGGTGAGGCTCAGATACACCTCTACAGCAGGGCAGCAATATATATAGTAGTTACTTGCAACTTGCACATAAAAGCACACATAACTTTTATTTTTTATTCTTTAACTATAAAAATACTTTTATTTACTTCAACTTATATTATTATACTTTGTATATTTTGTATATATTTTTTATTATTTCTTTTTTGTTACCTTTATCTATTGGTGAATGGAGGAGCAGCAAAGTAAGAATTTCATTGTACAGTGTAACTGTTTGTTCTGCTGTACACATGACAATAAAACTCTTGAATCTTGAAAAACAGTGCAAACATAACAATAAATAGACAATAATGAAGAAAAAAATAAGCTAGAATATATACATTTAGTCATAACTGAAATATATAAAGGACTATATAAAACATACGCAAGATATACAGGAGGACACATGTAGAAACTTTTGCATAGGCAGGTTATCTAAGAATATATATCTATGTAAAAAGACTTAGTGATATTGACCATAGCAGCGATATCAGAAGAAATAATATAATAGTGGAACATAATATAATTATATTACATCTCATTAGACCTTGTGGTCTTAGTATTCCAATGAACATGCTTGATTGTTAGAAATTCGGCCTTCAGGAATCAGAAGTCAGGAGACCTTCAGTGTTGACTTTGAGTTTATTGACTCACACAGGAATGTATGGGTACAGCTCAGTCGATCACAACAAGTCTGTTAGTGGTCGGACTGCAGTCTTAATTAGAGATGGACCGATCAGCGTTTTTGAGGCTGATTACGATCCCCGATCACCTTTCAACACGATCGGCCGATAGCCGATACCGATCGAGGGCTACATGTAGTTATTAGCGCAAGCAAGTCATGAAACATGGTCTAAACTGGTTTATTACCATTTTTAACGAGCTCATGTGAAACAGCTTAATATTTTAAACTAAATTAACAGTAAATAAACAAAGTAAATCAAACAAATATCCCCAAAACTGTAATCATTACATTTAGACCCATAATTTAAAACTAAAAAAGCTAATTAAATAAATACAGTAAAAACTGCAGTCATTAAACGCAGACTCTGTTATTTTAAACTAAATCTGTAATCATTAAATGTAGATCTTGAATTGTTGCTGCTGTTCTGTTCGTACCGGTCAGATCTGGTCTGCACGGTGTTCTGGGTTGTTTGTTTTGGTAATAAACCAGTTTCAACCATGTTTAATGACTTGCTTGCGCTAATAACTACATGTAGCCCTGCCGTGGCATATACCTCGCCCTCGTTCGGTATCAGCTATCGGCCAATCGCGCTGAAAGGTGATCGGCGATCGGAATCAGCCTCAAAAACTATGATCGGTTCATCTCTAACACTAACCTCACCAAACTCTTGCTGATCGCTCTATACTCACAAAACAACATGCCAGTGTGGCCCAGTATGGGCAAGAAACATGTGCCCTTTTAAGAGTGTACACTTCCTGCAATACAACAGATATAAACCAGTATATGACTGTACACAGCCATTAGCATGCATGGGCAGCATGCCTATCATCATGTTGGTCAGCTTTGGCCATAACAGAACATATCAGTACAGAATGCATCTTTAAACACAGACTAGATAAGAACTTTTACTGGCAGTCTGTGATGTAGCTGTATTATCTATGAAAACAAGAGTAAAGTAGCTCAGACTGGACAAAGAATCTACATCACCATGATGCAGAAGTGTATTGTGAATGAGCTCTCAGTGGCTCATGGCTTCATCAGTATTTCTGGATCTCAGGCCGTGTCTGTGTTCGGATATCTATAATGTATAAGCGTGTGGCGAAGCTACGCTCCAGCAGAGATGGATACCGTAACTCTGAGGGAGCAGCTGCCTCAAGCTGGTGTTTACTTGCACGTTTATGTGAGTACTACAAAGAAAACCATGCCAGTTGTGTCAGGTGATGCAACGCTCAAGTGAAACGCAGTAACTTTCAAATCCTTGAGATTTTCCAACTGCAGAGTCAACTAATTGGAACTTAGTATGTCTGGGATGCTGGTCCATCTCATAAGGCCTCACAATGTTTTTTGTATATAAAATCGTTCCTGCCGAGAATGCCTGTTGAGAGTGTGGACTTTGAGAGCTTTTACTTGGTGTTTACAGGCCTCGGAGGAGATATTGTGATGTTATGATCGAATTTGATAAAAGAAAACAGAGAGGAAAGAAAACATCACCTGAACGGCTTTCTACTGCCTTTATAATTATGTGTGCTGTGTAATTTTACTTTCTTCACTCAACACTATACAGTCATATACAAAAGTCCCCAGACGAATTACATGTTTTGACAATTGTTTAGGTTCATGATCTTAAATCCAGAAAACATAAAGAGACTCTTTCAGTTCATCTGCTTCTAAACTGTCGAGCTCAGTTCACAATTTCAAGAAATACACAATTAAAAAAATATATTTTTACTATTTAAATAAACTCCTCTTGGCTCACATGTGGGGTGGGACTGGTAGTGATCTAAAACGTTTGACTGGTAGTGTACTAAAACGTTTGACTGGTAGTGTATCTAAAACGTTTGGCTGGTAGTGTATCTAAAACGTTTGACTGGTAGTGATCTAAAATGTTTGGCTGGTAGTGTATCTAAAACGTTTGGCTGGTAGTGTATCTAAAACGTTTGGCTGGTAGTGTATCTAAAACGTTTGACTGGTAGTGTATCTAAAACGTTTGGCTGGTAGTGTATCTAAAACGTTTGACTGGTAGTGTATCTAAAACGTTTGACTGGTAGTGTATCTAAAACGTTTGGCTGGTAGTGTATCTAAAACGTTTGACTGGTAGTGTACTAAAACGTTTGACTGGTAGTGTATCTAAAACGTTTGACTGGTAGTGTACTAAAACGTTTGGCTGGTAGTGTACTAAAACATTTGACTGGTAGTGTATCTAAAATGTTTGACTGGTAGTGTATCTAAAACGTTTGACTGGTAGTGTATCTAAAACGTTTGGCTGGTAGTGTATCTAAAACGTTTGACTGGTAGTGTATCTAAAACGTTTGTCTGGTAGTGGATCTAAAACGTTTGACTGGTAGTGTATCTAAAGCGTTTGACTGGTAGTGTACTAAAACGTTTGACTGGTAGTGTATCTAAAACGTTTGATTGGTAGTGTACTAAAACGTTTGGCTGGTAGTGTATCTAAAACGTTTGACTGGTAGTGTATCTAAAACGTTTGGCTGGTAGTGATCTAAAACGTTTGGCTTGTAGTGTATCTAAAACGTTTGACTGGTAGTGTACTAAAACGTTTGGCTGGTAGTGTACTAAAACGTTTGGCTGGTAGTGTATCTAAAACGTTTGACTGGTAGTGTATCTAAAACGTTTGACTGGTAGTGTACTAAAACGTTTGGCTGGTAGTGTACTAAAACATTTGACTGGTAGTGTATCTAAAACGTTTGACTGGTAGTGTACTAAAACGTTTGACTGGTAGTGGATCTAAAACGTTTGACTGGTAGTGATCTAAATCATTTGGCTGGTAGTGTATCTAAAACGTTTGACTGGTAGTGTATCTAAAACGTTTGACTGGTAGTGTATCTAAAACGTTTGGCTGGTAGTGTATCTAAAACGTTTGACTGGTAGTGTACTAAAACGTTTGACTGGTAGTGTATCTAAAACGTTTGACTGGTAGTGATCTAAAACGTTTGGCTGGTAGTGTATCTAAAACGTTTGACTGGTAGTGTATCTAAAACGTTTGACTGGTAGTGTACTAAAACGTTTGGCTGGTAGTGTATCTAAAACGTTTGACTGGTAGTGTATCTAAAACGTTTGACTGTTAGTGTTTCTAAAACGTTTGACTGGTAGTGTATCTAAAACGTTTGACTGGTAGTGATCTAAAACGTTTGGCTGGTAGTGTATCTAAAACGTTTGACTGGTAGTGTATCTAAAACGTTTGGCTGGTAGTGTATCTAAAACGTTTGACTGGTAGTGTATCTAAAACGTTTGACTGGTAGTGTTGTAAAACGTTTGACTGGTAGTGTATCTAAAACATTTGACTGGTAGTGTTGTAAAACGTTTGACTGGTAGTGTATCTAAAACGTTTGACTGGTAGTGTATCTAAAACGTTTGACTGGTAGTGTATCTAAAACGTTTGACTGGTAGTGTTGTAAAACGTTTGACTGGTAGTGTATCTAAAACGTTTGACTGGTAGTGATCTAAAACGTTTGACTGGTAGTGTACTAAAACCTTTAACTGGTAGTGGAATTTGGAAAATAGTACAGCCATTCATGCTTCAGTACCAGCTGGTCCACAGCTTGTTTCGTACACAAGGCCTGACTGCTGTAATGTCTGATTCAACTGAGTGAGTCAGGAGGTTTGAGAGGAAACAGAATTGTGACAGTCAATCTGGTGTCTATGTTAGTCTCACCACAAGCGACGAAGCATTTCTTTATGTCTGCTGCCTGAAAAACAAAGTGGACGACTTTGCCTGGATTGGAATAGACAGCAGGAGGCGGGAGACCATTCAGCTACTAGAATAACACTAGTGTGTTTCACTGTTTGTGCATTATCTGTGTGTTGATTAGTGGTTAATGCCTTAGGAAGGATTTCAAGCAGCATACCGGATGAACCGGTGTACGGCCCACTACTTATATAACGAAATTAATTATAGTCATTAATTACATAATGAGATTAATGAGATATAAGAGATTAATGATATAATGAAATTAGAAAACCAAGTACAATTAGCAGCTGATCTTCTTTTTGTTTCTGCGCCGTGGCCTGTAGGAGGCAGCAGAGAGGATTGACTTGAGGTATCTCAGTGTGTGGCTGATGAGTGTTTCTGATCTACTTTGTAGGGATGAGCAAGGCAATCTTCCCGGCGATGAGAGAGGTCAGGGAGGAGTTCCCGCAGCCAAAGGCTCAGAGTCGCCCAACTCCTTTCTGGATCAGGAGTACCGCCGTCGCTTCCCACTCATGGAGGAGGAGGCTGTGCTCTACTGCTACGAGTATGACCCCAACCGTGGAGCGCCACCTTCTCGCCGAGAGAGCACACCCACCTACGGTACGAACACATGCACACACACAAGTTGCACACACATCACATACACACACACAGTACCAGCACAAAGTTATGCAACATTAAACAAATCTTAACCTTCAGATTACTTTAAAGGGCCACAGAAGTAGTTGAAGATGAAAAGGGCTAGAAGCTCATTTTGGGCTCCCTGCATGGTCAGTACACCCACTGTGTCTTTCAGTTCAGAGCCGCCTTGCATGCTCTTTTGAGGTCAGATGTTCGATGATGCTTGGGTTGAAAAGACCGTGAGGGTCATGGCGAAACCTTCATCTTGTGCCTCTTCAAATAATCCATTGTGGATTTTGAGGTGTGTTTAGGATCATTATCCTTTTTTTCATCTCCATCTTTTTTACAGAGGGTGTGATGTTTTCTGGAATTTAATTGAATCCATTCTTCCCTGGTCAAGTGAAATGTCCCTCACGTCATTGGCTGCAACACAAGCCCAAAGCATGAGGCTAATGGTGACCAAAAGGTTTGAAGTTTTTAAGGTTAATCAGTCCACAGGACATGGTTCTGAAATGGTTTCTTTGTAAACCCTTATGCTGAATTTTGTGTTGATGACGCGGGAAAGCTTTTCTTCTAAAGAATCTTTTATGAAGGCTCATCTTATAGCTTCTCCTGCTTTGTGGGCATTAATAATTTATTATTAATTCATTACCATTTAATTTTCAGAGTGATTGTTGGGACGAGGTTTGAGGAGTTAAATTTTCCCATCACCGCGTCTTTCCTATTGATGATTGTGTGGAAAAGCTGTAGTCCTAACAAACTAATTAAGGTCTGACATCTTGGTAAAAGTTCGATCTTTTGCGAGCTCAACATGTTTCCCACACTAAAATTGTTGAAAAAATACGCTAAGCTGTTGAAAAGAATGTTTCATCTGTAACTTCATATCTGTTGGAGATCCAGTAATTTTCTACTCACTTTTCCGGCCTGCACTGTGAATGTACTCAATAAAAGACATAATGAACTATCATAAAACAAGGCAATGTGCTAAATATGGGGGTCAGGGGTTGCAGGGGATAGTAACTACACAGTCAAACTATACTAGTTACTTTGCAATCAAACTATATTAGTTACTATACAGTCTAACTATACTAGTAACTATACAGTCTAACTATACTAGTTACTATACAGCCTAACTATACTAGTAACTGTACAGTCTAACTATACTAGTAACTATATAGTCTAACTATACTAGTAACAACACAGTCTAACTATACTAGTTACTATACAGTCTAACTATACTAGCTACTATACAGTCTAACTATACTAGTAACAACACAGTCTAACTATACTAGTTACTATATAGTCTAACTATACTAGTTACTATACAGCCTAACTATACTAGTAACTGTACAGCCTAACTATACTAGTAACTATATAGTCTAACTATACTAGTAACAACACAGTCTAACTATACTAGTTACTATACAGTCTAACTATACTAGCTACTATACAGTCTAACTATACTAGTAACAACACAGTCTAACTATACTAGTTACTATATAGTCTAACTATACTAGTTACTATATAGTCTAACTATACTAGTTATTATACAGTCTAACTATACTAGTAACTATATAGTCTAACTATACTAGTAACAACACAGTCTAACTATACTAGTTACTATACAGTCTAACTATACTAGCTACTATACAGTCTAACTATACTAGTAACAACACAGTCTAACTATACTAGTTACTATATAGTCTAACTATACTAGTTATTATACAGTCTAACTATACTAGTTATTATAGAGTCTAACTATACTAGTTACTATACAGTCTAACTATACTAGTTACTATATAGTCTAACTATACTAGTTACTATACAGTCTAACTATATTAGTTACTATACAGCCTAACTATACTAGTTACTATATAGTCTAACCATACTAGTAACAACACAGTCTAACTATACTAGTTACTATACAGTCTAACTATACTAGTTACTATATAGTCTAACTATACCATTTACTATACAGTCTAACTATACTAGTTACTGTATAGTCTAACTATACTAGTTACTATACAGTCTAACTATACTAGTTACTATATAGTCTAACTATACTAGTTACTATACAGTCTAACCATACTAGTTACTATACATTCTAACTATACTAGTTACTATACATTCTAACTATACTAGTTACTATATAGTCTAACCATACTAGTAACAACACAGTCTAACTATACTAGTTACTATATAGTCTAACTATACTAGTTACTATACAGTCTAACTATACTAGTTACTATATAGTCTAACTATACTAGTTACTATACATTCTAACTATACTAGTTACTATACAGTCTAACTATACTAGTTACTATATAGTCTAACTATACTAGTTACTATACAGTCTAACTATACTAGTTACTACATAGTCTAACTATACTAGTTACTATACAGTCTAACCATACTAGTTACTATACATTCTAACTATACTAGTTACTATACATTCTAACTATACTAGTTACTATATAGTCTAACCATACTAGTAACAACACAGTCTAACTATACTAGTTACTATATAGTCTAACTATACTAGTTACTATACATTCTAACTATACTAGTTACTATACAGTCTAACTATACTAGTTACTATATAGTCTAACTATACTAGTTACTATACAGTCTAACCATACTAGTTACTATATAGTCTAACTATACTAGTTACTATATAGTCTAACTATACTAGTTACTATATAGTCTAACTATACTAGTTACTATACATTCTAACCATACTAGTTACTATACATTCTAACTATACTAGTTACTATACAGCCTAACTATACTAGTTACTATACAGTCTAACCATACTAGTTACTATACATTCTAACTATACTAGTTACTATACAGCCTAACTATACTAGTTACTATACAGTCTAACCATACTAGTTTGGCGTCACATCTGTAACCATTTAATTTAATGACCTTCTGCCGTGCGGGAGCTTTCAGAGGCGTATACTCTTCAGACGTCTGGTTCCATTTACCACCACTGTGGAGATGTTTCTCTAGAGCAGTCTGTTCGGCATCACCACCACTCCGAAAGACTGTTTACATCTTAATGACTTAATCTCGCAGTAAATGTGTCAAACCGGCTGAATCTGAAAAGCCTCTGCTGGTGTGTGGATTCATGTTGAGGGTGGTGCTGATGGACTGCGCTCTTATAACTGAACTGATTAGCGGGTATCAGGTACGAGAGACGCGGGACAGACTGTGTATCGATCAGAGAAGCTGCTACTCCAGCACAGTCGCCTCCAGTCGCGTCCCCACTGCGTGGCACTAAGTGGAGCTGGTGCGAGTGTGTGCGGGGCTGCAGGGCGTGTGTGAGGGAGAGGCTGTGCAGCACGTTCAGAGAATACTGGAGTGCTTTTCAGACGGTGGGTAATTAAACTCAGGAGAACAGCGTGAGGAGTACCTGCTGCAGCCGTGACACTCTGCAGATCTGCTGACACACAGCCTGAGTGCACTTTCATACTTTCATGGAAGAGTGGCACCACATCTCACCCTCTTCTCTCCCTCACTCACTCGCCTTTTTATCCCTCTCTCTCTCTCTCTTTCTCTCTCTCTTTTGCTTTTTTCCTTATCTCTCTCACTCTTACCCTTTTTCTCCCCTTTGCTTCTCTCTTTCTCTCTTGTTGTCTTCTTTTCCTTCTCTCTGTATCAATTTTTTCTGTTTTTGCCTTTCTTTTTTCCTCTTTCTCTCTCTCGTCTTCCATCTGTCTCTCTCTCTCTCTCTCTCTCACTTCCCTTTGCTTCTCTCTTTTTGTCTTTTACTTCTCTTTCTATTTCTATCTTTTTCTTCTCTCTCTTTCTTTTACTTCTCTCTCTTTCTTTTCTTCTTTTTCTCTTTTCTCTTTGTCTCTTTCTTTTACTTCTTTCTCTTTTTTCTTTTTTTTCCTCTATGTCTATCTATCTCTCTCTCTCTCTCATGATTTCCCTTTGCTTCTCTCTTGTTGTCTTTTACTTCTCTTTCTATCTCTATCCTTTCCTTCTCTCTTTCTTTCTTTTACTTCCCTCTCTTTTTTCTTCTCTTTTTCTGTCACATGCTTTCTCTTTTTATCGCTCCTCTTTCTCTTTTGCTTTTTCTTCTCTTTCTGTCTCTTTTTCTCTCTCTCTTTCCCTCTCTCTCAAACTTTCTCTCTTTCTTTTTTCTTCTCTCTGTCTCTCTCCCTCTCTCCCTCATTTTTGCACCCTTTACCTTCTTTCTCTCTCTCTTCCTTCTTATTTATCTCTTTTTTCTTCACTCTCCTCTCTCCCTTTTACTCTCTTTCTTACTTTCTTTACCATGTCTGTCTATTTCTCTTTTCTTCTCTGTCCCTCTCTCCCTCCTTCTCTCTTTCTTCTTCTTTATCCCTCTTTCTCTTTTTCTTTTTTCTCACTCTCATTCTCTCTCTTTTCCTTATCTTCCTTTTTCCTTCCTTTTCCTACCTCTGCTTTTATATCCCTTTTTTGCTTCGTCTGTCCTTTACTCTTCTTTCTGTCTTTCCTATCCGTCTTTCTCCTTTCATTTTCTCTGTCTCCCTATTCCTGCCTTTTCTTTCTCTCTTTCTCTCTCTGATTTTTCTCTTTACTTCACTCTCTCTCTTTTCCTTTTTCTCTCGTTCTTATTTTATTTACCATGTCTCTTTTTCTCTTTTCTTCTCTTTCCCTCTCTCCCTCCTTCTATTTTTCTCTTTCATCCATCTCTCTTATTTACTTACCTCTGCCTCTATCTCTCTGTCGTCTTCTCTTGTCTATCTGCCCCTCTCTCTTCCTTCTTCTTTATCCCTCTTTCTCTTTTTCATTTTTCTCACATTCATTCTCTCTCTTTTCCTTATCTCTCTCCCTTTTATATCTCTCCCCTCTTTTTCTCCTTCCCATCCATCTTTCTCCTTTAATTTTCTCTGTCTCTCTATTCCTGCCTTTTCTTTCTCTTTCTCTCTCTCTCTCTGATTTTTCTCTTTACTTCACACTCTCTCTCTCTTTTTCCTTTCTCTGTCTTTCTTACTTTTTGGTCTGTCTTTTTCTCTTTTTTCTCTGTCCCTCTCTCCCTCCTTCTCTCTGTCTCTTTCATCCATCTTTCTCATTTACTTACCTCTGCCTCTCTCTCTCTCTCTCTGTTCCTTTTTTATCTCTCTTTCTTCTTTCTCACTCTCATTCTCTCTCTTTTCCTTCTCTTTCTCCCTTTTATATCCCTCTCTTTTTGCTTTGTCTGTCCTTTTCTTTGCTCCTCTTTCTCTCCTTCCCATCCGTCTTTCTCCTTTCATTTTCTCTCTTTCTCTTTTTCTTTCTCTCTCTGATTTTTCTCTTTACTTTCTCTCTCTTCTTCTTTCTCTCTCTTTCTTACCTTCTTCTCTGTCCCTCTCTCCCTCCTTCTCTCTTTCTCTTTCATCCATCTTTCTCATTCATTTACCTCTTTCTCTCTCTCTCTCTCTCTCTTTCTTTCTCTCTCTCTCCTTCCTGTATCACTGGGTTATGAACGTGAGGTGACACAGAGGACTGTAGTCATTGTGTTAGGCTGAGCTAATTAACCACAACTCTTTTTCAGAACCTTTGATTGTATTGATTTGGACCCAGTCGAGCCAGTAAGAACCGGTTAGACGAGCTTGTTTGTGTAAGAACACAAACACGGGCCGGCGTTGCGCTCAGTATCAGACTGAATGGACAGTCCGACTCAGCCGGCTCTAATTATTTGTGTTGCAGGTCGACTGAGGCCCATCTCCATGCCTGTGGAGTATAACTGGGTGCCGGACTATGAAGACCCAGCCAGACTGAAGCGAGAGGGCAGGAGAGGTGAGCGTGTTCTTCTCACACACACACACACACACACACACACACACAGACAGATCAGCTCTTTTCCTCTCTGTGCAAATATCAGAGACGTGCAGGTCAGCAGCCTGTCAGACTCAGTAACATGTCATCGCTGTCACTCTTCCCCTCCTTTTCCCTCATATCTCTCCTCCCTCTGTTGACTAAACCTCTTTTCTTCTGCTTGACTCTAATTGATGGCTTGTATGTGGTGCAGGAACCAGGCCCAGGCCTCCATTACTCCAGCAGAGCCTTTCCCATTCAGCGATCCATTACACCAGGACCACCGTTTGCACCTAATGAGCTTGGATGTTATCTCGGAGTATAGCTGTAAAACTGAGCTTCATTAAAAATGATCACTTATCAGACTAATCTGTGTTAATTAGATCTTTAAAGAGCTCATAACCTACGATTTCCTCGTATATTAGCTCCTTAAAGTCTTATCACACCAGTTGACGCAGCTCATGCGGGCTTGACGACTCATCCGTCCCATGTTTTGGTGGAGGGCACCTCTCCTCCTTCCCATTTCTTCACTGGTTCTTCTTCACAGGAGCTGGGGTTCGTTTTCCCACACCTCAGATTCGATTTTCCACACTCCGCCGTAGCTCGTCATTTTCCAAAAACGTCCCGTGCTTGGCCTGCGCCTCGCTGATTACCCACTTCCAGCAGCCCCGCCGAGTGAGGTGCCAGCGAGCGCCAGCCTGCCAGTGCCAGTCTCAAAGAGCCAGGCGGAGGCCTTCGACTGAGACTGATGAAAACAGCCCACCTAATCTTCCTGGGCATCAGTCCTGATTAGAGATCAGCTTTACTGTAATCAGTGCCGTCGTTGTCATTACCATCAGCTTCTTCCAGCTCCATGATGGTAGTGATAACCTTTTGAAGAGCTTGCTAGTTCAATTTGAGGCAGAAGTTGTTGTGAAACATGTTGAAGTTTATTCTCTTAACCCAGATGAAGCCAGCTTCCTGTTTTCCTGTTTATTATAACATATATATATATATATACACTACAGCTCAAAAGTATCTTCCTTCCTTAACACAACAATGGACTGACGGGTCTCTAAAGAAAGTTGTTTCTTTCTGGTCATTGTGAGTCGGTCAGCAAGCCATCAACTGCTGATCTTCAGATACTAAACTAACCTAGAATGTTGTTCTCCCTTTCATACTCACTTATTAGTAGAATGTTTTTCAGCTGTGCATCACAATTGATCAAGAGTGTCCTAACAACCAATTAGTCCAATAACATCCTTAACTTGGATTGGTGGTCGTACCAGGAGATTTAGACAGAGGACTGAGAATTGCTGATAATAGAACTATATGTAAAATAAGCCTCTATACAAAAATAGACTTTAATACAAACATTTTTACTCTTTAAAAATCATCTTATACACTTACATTCATTGTGAAATTGACAATGTTGTTTGTGAATTGCATGAAATGAAATTCTAAAGTGATCCTAAACTTTTGAGTGGTAGTGTATGTATATATCACTGTATAATCTTGGTGGCACGGTGGTGTAGTGGTTAGCACTGTTGCCTTGCAGGGCTCAGTAACTCTCTATCACCTCTTCTGGTACAAAGTGGTACTACAGTGACTCACTTTCGCCTCTAAAGGTACAAAGTGGTACTACAGTGACTCACTATCACCTCTTCAGGTACTAAGTGGTACTACAGTGACTCACTATCACCTCTTCAGGTACTAAGTGGTACTACTGTGACTCACTATCACCTCTTCAGGTACTAAGTGGTACTACTGTGACTCACTATCACCTCTTCAGGTACTAAGTGGTACTACAGTGACTCACTATCACCTCTTCAGGTACTAAGTGGTACTACAGTGACTCAGTACCACCTCTTCAGATACAAAGTAGTACTACAGTGACTCACTATCACCTCTTTAGGTACAAAGTGGTACTACAGTGAATCACTATCACCTCTTTAGGTACAAAGTGGTACTACAGTGAATCACTATCACCTCTTCAGGTACAAAGTGGTACTACTGTGACTCACTATCACCTCTTCAGGTACTAAGTGGTACTACAGTGACTCACTATCACCTCTTCAGGTACTAAGTGATACTACTGTGACTCACTATCACCTCTTCAGGTACTAAGTGGTACTACAGTGACTCACTATCACCTCTTCAGGTACTAAGTGGTACTACAGTGACTCACTATCACCTCTTCAGGTACTAAGTGGTACTACTGTGACTCACTATCACCTCTTCAGGTACTAAGTGGTACTACTGTGACTCAGTACCACCTCTTCAGATACAAAGTAGTACTACAGTGACTCACTATCACCTCTTTAGGTACAAAGTGGTACTACAGTGACTCACTATCACCTCTTCAGGTACTAAGTGGTACTACAGTGACTCACTATCACCTCTTCAGGTACTAAGTGGTACTACTGTGACTCACTATCACCTCTTCAGGTACTAAGTGGTACTACTGTGACTCACTATCACCTCTTCAGGTACTAAGTGGTACTACAGTGACTCACTATCACCTCTTCAGGTACTAAGTGGTACTACTGTGACTCACTATCACCTCTTCAAGTACTAAGTGGTACTACAGTGACTCACTATCACCTCTTCAGGTACTAAGTGGTACTACTGTGACTCAGTACCACCTCTTCAGATACAAAGTAGTACTACAGTGACTCACTATCACCTCTTTAGGTACAAAGTGGTACTACAGTGAATCACTATCACCTCTTTAGGTACAAAGTGGTATTACAGTGATTCACTATCACCTCTTCAGGTACAAAGTGGTACTAAAGTGACTCACTATCACCTCTTCAGGTACAAAGTGGTAATACAGTGACTCACTATCACCTTTTCAGTTACAATATGGTACTACGGTGACTCACTCTCACCTCTTCAGATACAAAGTGGTATTACAGTTACTCACTATCACCTCTTCAGGTACAAAGTGGTAATACAGTGACTCACTATCACCTCTTCAGGTACAAAGTGGTACTAAAGAGACTCACTATCACCTCTTCAGGTACAAAGTGGTATTACAGTGACTCACTATCACCTCTTCAGGTACAAAGTAGTATTGCAGTGACACACTATCACCTCTTCAGGTACAATGTGGTACTACAGTGACTCACTATCACCTCTTCAGGTACAAAGTGGTACTACAGTGACTCACTGTCACCTCTTCAGGTACAAAGTAGTATTGAAGTGACACACTATCACCTCTTCAGGTACAATGTGAAATTACGAGACAGGACAGGTCGGGGTTAGCTGGTTAGCATGATAACTTCAGTAGACATATCTGCAGTGTGACACATAGGTGTCTTTGACTGTTATAATAAATAAGACCCTTAGTGTAAGACCTTCACTGTCCTCCTCTCTCCCCCTCTGTCCATCTCACTCTATGGTTTTAGTTGTTCACCTGAGGTTGTGTGTGTATGTGTGTGTGGGAGTGATGTTTAGTGTGGTGTGTGTGAGCTTCTGTTTGATGTGTTAAACTGCTCTGTCTTTGCTTTGTGAAGAGATTAATGCTGGCAAGGCTCTCTCTCTCTCTCTTTCTCTCCCTCTCTCACTTTCACTATCTCTTTCTCTCTTTGGGCAGATTGCATGTTTGGAGTCCACATACAGAAAAAAAGAATGAAAGACAGAGAGGGAGAGAGAGTAAAAAGGGGGGGTAAAATTACAGAGTGAGGATGACAGAATTTGAAGAGGCAGAGTAAAAGAACAGAAAAAGGTAAGAGAGTGACAGAGTGAGGCTGAGTGAGAGTAAGAAATGAGAAGTATGGAGTCAGAGAGAGAGAGAGAGAGAGAGGAAAGAGGGTAGGTGTAGAAGTAGACAGAGAGAAGAGACCAGAGACATGAGAGGTGGAGAGTGAGAGAGGAGATTTAGAGAGGAGAGGTAAAGAGACATAGAGATGGAGAAGTAAAGAGTGAATAGAGAGAAGATAGAGAGGTAGAGAGAGAGAGGAGATGCAGACAGAGTAGAGAGAGAAAGGAGAGGTGGAGAGTGAGAGAGGAGCGATCGAGAGGAGAGGTAGAGAGACCTAGGTAGAGATAAGAATTAAAGAGAGTGAGAGAGTAGAGGTAGAGAGACAGAGGGGAGAGGTGGAGAGGTAAAGAGAGTGAATAGAGAGAGGAAATAAACAGGTAGAGAGAGAGGAGAAGTGGAGAGGTAGAGAGAGAGAGGAGATGCAGACAGAGGAGAGAGAGAGGAGAGGTGGAGAGGCAGAGAAAGAATAGAGAGGAGAGGTAGAGGTAGAGAGAGAGAGAGAAGAGAGGTGGAGAGGCAGAAAAAGAATAGAGAGGAGAGGTAGAGAGAGAGAGAGAGAAGAGAGGTGGAGAGGCAGAAAAAAGAATAGAGAGGAGAGGTGGAGGTAGAGAGAGAGAGTAGAGAGGTGGAGAGAGAGGAGATGCAGACAGAGTAGAGAGAAAGGAGAGGTGGAGAGGCAGAGAAAGAATAGAGAGGAGAGGTAGAGGTAGAGAGAGAGAGTAGAGAGGTGGAGAGGCAGAGAAAGAATAGAGAGGAGAGGTAGAGGTAGAGAGAGAGAGAGAGAGAGAGAAGAGAGGTGGAGAGGCAGAAAAAGAATAGAGAGGAGAGGTGGAGGTAGAGAGAGAGAGTAGAGAGGTGGAGAGACAGAGAAAGAATAGAGAGGAGAGGTGGAGGTAGAGAGAGAGAGTAGAGAGGTGGAGAGGCAGAGAAAGAATAGAGAGGAGAGGTAGAGGTAGAGAGAGAGAGTAGAGAGGTGGAGAGACAGAGAAAGAATAGAGAGGAGAGGTGGAGGTAGAGAGAGAGAGAAGAGAGGGAGAGAGAAAGAAGAGAAGAGAGGGTGAAAAGGCTAAAGATGCTCGGAGGTCACTCCGACAGAACTGAGCACAGTGGTGTTCAGAGCTCTCAGCGCTTTGTCATCTCTCATAACAGCAGCTATTTTTACTGCCAGCACATCTATTCAACCAAGACAAACACTCAGCCTCCAAACCTCCAGCTCCTCCCGCAGCCCAGGACACACAAACACACAGAGACATTTAGAAACAACAGCTTAATCTCAGCTTATTACATCACTTCAAACCAGCTCGTTAACCCTGTGATTGATAGACAGTGAAATAAAATAAACAAACCCTACAGTGGACAGTTTTATTAAAACATCCCATCCACTTAGTCCCAGAGTTCATACCAAAACTGAACAGACAGACAGACAGACAGACAGACAGACAGACAGATAAATAGCCATAGATAGATAGATAGATAGATAGATAGATAGATAGATAGATAGATAGATAGATAGATGTGTGCTTTGATAGATAGATAGATCGATAGATAGATAGATAGATAGATAGATAGATAGATAGATAGATAGATAGATAGATAGATAGATAGATGTGTGCTTTGATAGATAGATAGATAAATAAATAGCCATAGATAGATAGATAGATAGATAAGATAGATAGATAGATAGATAGATAGATGTGTGCTTTGATGGATAGATAGATAGATAGATAGATAGATAGATAGATAGATAGATAGATAGATAGATAGATAGATAGATGTGTGCTTTGATAGATAGATAGATAGATAGATAGATAGATAGATAGATAGATAGATGTGTGCTTTGATAGATAGATAGATAGATAGATAGATAGATAGATAGATAGATAGATAGATAGATAGATAGATAGATAGAATAAATGTACATCTTCTACTGTGGAAAGGATGTGTAAATTAATAAAAAAAACAATAAAATAATAAATAAATAAGCAGGCCAGCTTGCTCTGAAAGCTTTATTGAATGACAAACTAATTAAATGACTAGCAAAACTAGCTGACAAAACAAATACATTAATTAATAATTAAGCAATTAATACGCAAAACACAGTGAAATTAACAAAAAGAAACCTCTGCCTTGGAAGGCTTTATTTAATAGCGAACTACTTGACTAACTAAAAACATTAATTAATAAAGAAGCAAGCAGCCCTTTCTGTGGAAAGTATAATTAAATAAATAAAAATAAATAAAATAAATAAATAAGCAGCCCTATTTGTGGATAGCTTTATTTTAAAAACTAATGAAATTAGATTCACTTAGTCTTGGTTTGTTTATTATCTTTGGCTGTTTAATAGAAACATTAATAAAATATAAATAAATAAATAAATAAACTGACTGTAGCTTCATTTAGGAAGAGAACAGTAAGACCACATTAGACTCATTCACAGAGTCTCAGATCGTTTCCAGCTCCACAAACACAGCGCTTTAAATCTGCAGCCGCCACAATCGCTTCAGTGTAATTAATTAGTGGCGGAGCTGCTTCTGGGACCTGTGTGAAATACTCCACTCACTGCTGCCGTTCCCAACTTTTCCAGTCCAGAGCGAGAGAGAGAGAGAGAGAGAGAGAGAGAGAGAGAGAGACCCTTCATTCTGCAATTACTCTGTGTTGCCATGGAGACTCTTGACAGTAGCTCTTCGCGATGATTTACGTCCCATTGGCAGCTGCCGGGCAACAGGGGAGTGAAGGGGTGGGAACACAGCAACTTAATGATGGCCGTGGTGGGTTTGGAATTAAAGGGATGGTTTAGTGGAACGCCAGCGTGACCAATCACTGCTGCACGGCTTGTTAACCAAGAACTGGGCTTTTCAAACAGTGTTTGGGGCTCATTTGGAAAACCAAGCAGGTGATTGGCCCCAGAAGAGTTGGCCAGCGATTTTGATTGGTCGGTGGAGTTAGTGAGAGATGAAGGGGCCAGTGTATTACTTCAGGGCTGGCACTCATGTTGGTACGGTGGGCAAATATAACGATTGCCTATTAGCAGAGGTGTCACATAAAAAAGTACAAATACTTACCTTACTTAATTAGAAATGTTGGGTATTTATACTGGAGTAATTATTTTTCACATTACTTTTTACTTCTACTCCTTACATTTACACTCTATTATCAGTACTTTCTACTCCTTACATTTACACTCCATTATCAGTACTTTCTACTCCTTACATTTACACTCCATTATCAGTACTTTCTACTCATTACATTTACACTCCATTATCAGTACTTTCTACTCCTTACATTTACACTCCATTATCAGTACTTTCTACTCCTTACATTTACACTCCATTATCAGTACTTTCTACTCCTTACATTTACACTCCATTATCAGTACTTTCTACTCCTTACATTTACACTCCATTATCTGTACTTTCTACTCCTTACATTTACACTCCATTATCAGTACTTTCTACTCCTTACATTTACACTCCATTATCAGTACTTTCTACTCCTTACATTTACACTCCATTATCTGTACTTTCTACTCCTTACATTTACACTCCATTATCAGTACTTTCTACTCCTTACATTTACACTCCATTATCAGTACTTTCTGCCCTTTACATTTACACTCCATTATCAGTACTTTCTACTCCTTACATTTACGCTCCATTATCAGTACTTTCTGCTCTTTACATTTACACTCCATTATCAGTACTTTCTACTCCTTACATTTACACTCCATTATCAGTACTTTCTACTCCTTACATTTACACTCCATTATCTGCACTTTCTACTCCTTACATTTACACTCCATTATCAGTACTTTATACTCCTTACATTTACACTCCATTATCTGTACTTTCTACTCCTTACATTTACACTCCATTATCTGTACTTTCTACTCCTTACATTTACACTCCATTATCTGTACTTTCTACTCCTTACATTTACACTCCATTATCAAGATTATTGATAACATGTCTTTGAAGTTTGACTTCATTACAATACTTATAGACAACTAGTCATCATATCTTCTGCTCCATAAACACATGTTAATGTTCAGTAGTAACAGATATGCTTCTTTAATATATTTACATTGTACTAAACTACATTCATGTTTAATAGGCGTATATGCGGCTGAATTATCAGAATCGCTATGCTGATTGGATTACCTGTCAGATTCCTAGAGTTTCTACTGAGCTGGGAAAATCTGTTATTAGCTACAGTGGACCAGTGATCTGGAATTCACTGCAAGGAACTCTAAAACTAAGCTCGCTGGTGTCACTAAATCATTTTAAACTTTTAGTTTTTTAACCACCTTCAGACAGCCTGTACCTGTTTTCATTGAGTTTTTCTTTTGCCTTTTATTTCTTTTGTCCTTTTGTCTAATTTTCCTTTTTGAATTTTTAGCCATTTTATTTTGTTTTTATTATTATTTTATTTTTTATTTTATTTCATTTTACCTTTTTATTTATTTTACTTCCTGTTCTATTTTGGGCCTTTTACCTTTTTTTATCTTTTTTCTTATTTTTTCTATCTATCCAATCTCGGTTTTACGTTTGATTTTATTTTTGTTATTTACTTTCTTCATAATCTTGGTGTATTTAATTTACTTTTTTATTACTTAATTGTGTTTATATTCTATTGTCCAATTATTATCTCTTTATTTCATTGTTTTATATTTTTAGATTGTCCACTTATCCTTTTATTTTTAATTATTTATTTCTTCTTAATTAACTCATATTGTTTGCCTGTTTATATATATATATATATATATATATATATATATATATATATATATATATATATAAAATATTTTTATCATTTAATTCTTATTGTTTACTCATAAAGTTTCTTATTTTAGCTTCCTTGATTAAATACTTGAATCTAATTTAAATTTATTTTGAAGCCCTTTAAGTTATCAATGCTCGGTTGCATTGTAAATGAGGGTTACCCTCAATGTATTACCGAGTGAAAATAAAGGTTGATTGATTGATTGATAGATTGAAAATGATTTTCAATGATGTTAGACGTGTCATAAGAACAACCAGTCGTGTGTCACACCTACACAGTGAGATTCAACATTAAAACACATAATGAGTGTGATATTACTATAAATTATAACTATAAACTATAAATAACCTAAAAAAAACAATATCTGGCTGCATTGCGACTCTTCTTCTGCTTCACAAAACACTGAACTGCTTCTCGCTGCTACCTTAAAGGGACTCTGGTGGGACTTGTCACAGGACTCTGCCCACAGGACACTGTTGTCTAAATAGTTTTGGTTATTCTCAGTCCAGCAGTGACACTGAGGTGTTTAAACACTACAGCAGCAGCACTGCTGTGTCTTATCCACTCACACCAGCACAACACACACAAACACACCACCACCATGTCAGTCACTACAGTGCTTCTTTGTGGGGGTCCTGACCTTTGAAGAACAGGATTAAAGGGGACAAACAATGTATACAGAGAATCAGATGAACTACAGTCTGTAACTGTTGAACTACAAAGTTCTCCTTTATATCGTCGCTGTCCAATGAAAAGCAAGTATCTTCAAAATAGGAACTTTACAGGAGAGGCCAAAAATAGTCTTTACTTTCAATACAAGTCAATGGAACCAGAATTTTTTCCAAGTGATTTTGGAGCATTTCTATTGGTTCATTCATCATGGAAATTGTACACAATGTAAATGGCGGCTGTCATGTTCCAATAATGTTGAAAAATGAAAATCGACAAAAATGGAGATACATATTTTTCATTGGACAGCAATGATATACAATTTGCCGATTGTCCTTTGCATTGTGTGAACATTTCAAGATGACTGGACCAATATCATTATCGTGAACGTATTATATTTTTTTCTCTTTCCTTCTGAGAGTCAAGGTTTAGTCAAGTATTTAATTAGTCCAGTGAGGTCCAGTTAGAGGAGATCTCCTCAGGCTGGTCCAGACCATCATCATTTCTAACGTGTGTTCTGATTCAGTGGTGTATCCTGTTTACTGAAGTAGTCTAGTATCAGCATCTTATACCATCAGCTACTGAAACACCAACACACCACACATACCGTTCAGTATATTTCAGTATATTTACTGTTTAAATACTGAACGTAATGAATTATTTATAAACTTCTCATAAACGTTATATAATAAACTCACTTAAATATAGACAAGGGCTACATTAAAAAAAACAGAACACTTTTGAAAAAAGTGCATCTTAAATTTTATTTATAGAGAAAAGTTTATTTATAAAGTTTATTTATAAAGTTTATTTTATTTAAAGTTTATTTATAGAGAAATGTTTATTTATAAAGTTTATTTTATTTAAAGTTTATTTATAGAGAAAAGTTTATTTATAATGTTTATTTTATTTAAAGTTTATTTATAGAGAAATGTTTATTTATAAAGTTTATTTTATTTAAAGTTTATTTATAGAGAAAAGTTTATTTATAATGTTTATTTTATTTAAAGTGTTTTCTCAGTTTTCTCTGTTCACTTTTCTGATTTTAGAGCTCCTTATTCTTTCTGACTCGCTTTAGTCTCCGGCTGCTGCTCCTCACTTTGTACCTCGCCTGTGTGCTCGCCGCACGCCCCAATCTGCACAGATCTGATTGGCTGAGGAGGCTTCAGTGATCTTACAGCGCACGTGATTGGTCTCTGAGTTCACTGCACAGTAAAGCCCGTATACCGTGAAGACAAGAAAAGCTTCACCTCTTAAAATAAACACAGTGTAAATGAAATAATTCTCAATAGATTATCAGTTTGGGTCCACATTAGACAACATGTGGATCCGGATCCGGACCTCGGTCCGCCTATTATTAGTGACCCCTGTAATAGGCTGTATAATCATATCACAGTAAATTTCAATATTTTTTGCAGTAAAATAGTAATAGGTGATTATTGCTGTAGTTAATCTCTCTCTCTCTCTCTTCTCTCTCTCTCTCTCTCTCTCTTTCTCTCTCTTTCTCTCTCTCTCCTCTCTCTCTCTCTCCTCTCTCTCTTTTCTCTCTTTCTCTTTTCTCTCTTTCTCTCTTTCTCTCTCTCTCTCCTCTCTTTTTCTCTCTCCTCTCTCTCTCTCTCCTCTCTCTCTTTTCTCTCTTTCTCTCTCTCTCTCTCTCTCTTTCTCTCTCTCTCTCTCCTCTCTTTCTCTCTCTTCTCTCTCTCTCTCCTCTCTCGTCTCTCTCTCTTTCTCTCTTTCTCTCTCTCTCTTCTCTCTCGTCTCTCTCTCTCTTTCTCTCTTTCTCTCTCTCTTCTCTCTCTCTCTCTCTCCTCCTCTCTCGTCTCTGCTCTCTCGTCTCTGTCTCTCTTTCTCTCTTTTCTCTTTCTCTCTCTCTTTCTCTTTTCTCTTTCTCTCTCTCTCTCTCTCTCTCTCTCTCTCTCTCTCTCTCTCTCTCTCGCTCTCTCTCTCTCTCTCTCTCTCTCTCTCTCTCTCAGAGAACTCCATGCTGCGGTACGTGAGTGAGGACAAGGTTCCAGAGGAGTATCTGACCAGCCGCAGCGCAAAGCGGGACACGGGCAAGCGGACGAAGAAGAAGAGTGAGAAGGGAGGAAGCCCCGCCCACTACGCCCTGCTCCCAGCCCTGCAGATGGAGGTCCTGCGGCAGGAGTCAATGTCCACGCCCAGCTCAGACTCCACCTCGCTGTACCACGTGAGTGTTCTCAACCAGGTCCTCTCCTCCAAAGTGTGACGTGCAGCAGTGACTTTGATTACATGCAGAGTTTTTCCTGATTAGATCTTTTTTTCTGATTATAGATCAAAGTTGAGATGTTTATATTAAAACTCTGCTCAACAATCTGATGGAAAATCTCACGCGACAATTAACGTGTAGAGAACCACAACAAGGAGCGTCTCGTGTCCAGTCAGAGTGAGACGAGCAGCAGCCGACTTCCATCCGTGTTTAATTGCTGTATAGCTGGTAGAAGCTCGCTGTCATTCATTTGCTGATGAACTGGCTGAACAGCTTGTTACTGGGAGCTTCATAGCCGCCCGTCCTGCTAATTATTTTAAAATCTTTTGAAGTTTGAAGCAAATATTTGGTCTCCTGTGCAGACCGGTTTCTGCTCCCGCCATGTTGAACGTTATAAACTCGGGCTATGACGCAGAGGCACATGTGCAGTGCTTGTCTGATTGGGGGTGTAATCAGATACAGGCGGGTACGTGGATATTTTTCCTCTATATAACAGGTCTAATACAGGATTACTCATCTTGTTCATTCAGATAGAAATGGAAGTCTGTCGTGACTGAGCTATTAGTCTGATTGTTAAAGGGTTTTATCAGGTGGTATGTCAAGTCAAGTTTATTTGTATAGCGCATTTTATGTGTGTGTGTGTGTGAGTCCTGTGTATGATGTGTGTGTGTGTGTGTATGTGTGTGTGTGTGTGTATGATGTGTGTGTGTGAGTCCTGTGTATAATGTGTGTGTGTGAGTCCTGTGTATGATGTGTGTGTGTGTGTGTGTGTGTGTATGTGTGTGTGTGTGTGTGCCTGTGTCTGTGTGTGTGTGTGTGAGTCCTGTGTATGATGTGTGTGTGAGTCCTGTGTATGATGTGTGTGTGTGTGAGTCCTGTGTATAGTGTGTGTGTGAGTCCTGTGTATGATGTGTGTGTGTGTGTGTATGTGTGTGTGTGTGTGTATGATGTGTGTGTGTGAGTCCTGTGTATAATGTGTGTGTGTGAGTCCTGTGTATGATGTGTGTGTGTGTGTGTGTGTGTGTGTATGTGTGTGTGTGTGTGTGTGTGTGCCTGTGTCTGTGTGTGTGTGTGTGAGTCCTGTGTATGATGTGTGTGTGAGTCCTGTGTATGATGTGTGTGTGTGTGAGTCCTGTGTATAGTGTGTGTGTGAGTCCTGTGTATGATGTGTGTGTGTGTGTGTGTGTGTGTGTGCCTGTGTCTGTGTGTGTGTGTCTGTGTCTGTGTGTGTGTGCCTGTGTCTGTGTGTGTATGTGTGAGTCCTGTGTATGATGTGTGTGTGTGTGTGTGTGTGTGTGTGTGTGTATGTGTGTGTGCCTGTGTCTGTGTGTGTGTGTGTGAGTCCTGTGTATGATGTGTGTGTGTGAGTCCTGTGTATGATGTGTGTGTGTGTTTGTGTATGTGTGTGTGTGTGTGTGTGTGCCTGTGTGTGTGTGTGTGTGTGTGTGTGTGTGAGTCCTGTGTATGATGTGGGTGTGTGAGTCCTGTGTATGATGTGTGTGTGAGTCCTGTGTGTGATGTGAGTTCAGTTATTTGGATAATGTGTGTGAGTTTTGTGTATGATATATGTGTATGTGTGAGTTCTATATATAATGTGTGTGTGTGTGTGAGTCCTGTGTATGATGTGTGTGTGTGAGCCCTGTGTATGATGTGTGTGTGTGAGCCCTGTGTATGATGTGGGTGTGTGAGTCCTGTGTATGATGTGGGTGTGTGAGTCCTGTGTATGATGTGGGTGTGTGAGCCCTGTGTATGATGTGTGTGTGTGTGAGCCCTGTCTATGATGTGGGTGTGTGAGTCATGTGTATGATGTGAGTTCAGTTATTTGGATAATGTGTGTGAGTTTTGTGTATGATATATGTGTATGTGTGAGTTCTATATATAATGTGTGTGTGTGTGAGTCTTGTGTATGATGTGTGTGTGTGAGTTCTGTGTATGATTTGTGTGTGTGAGAGTCTTGTGTATGATGTATGTGTGAGTTCTATATATAGTGTGTGTGTGTGAGTTCTGTGTATGATGTGTGTGTGAGAGTTCTGTGTATGATGGCTGTGTGTGTGGGTCTTGTGTATGATGTGTGTGTGTGTGTGTGTGTGAGAGAGAGAGAGAGAGAGAGAGTTCTGTGTGTGTGTGTGTGTGTGTGTGTGTGTGAATCTTGTGTATGATGTGTGTGAGTCCTGTGTATAATGTGTGTGTGAGGTGGTTCCTGTTGCTGACCTGATTCAGAGCCTGAACGTTGGGAAGAAGCTCCTCCTTATCCTCCCTGTGTTCGTCTTTAGGGGGCGAAAGTGCTTTCCTGACCTCAACAGAGAGAAGAGTCCATTTTTGTGATGGCTGGGGTTCTTCACAGTCGGCCTGGCCTTGTTTGTACTAGTACATATACAATACGTTCTAGTTTTACAGTACAGTTAAGTTTTGACTTGACTTAGCTTGTTGTTGAGGGTATTTATACAGTGCAGGTCATTTAGACCCCTAACACACATGTAATTTAGTTTTAACATGGTACGAGGGTTAATCTGGTTATCTTTCCACTTATTACTAAAGCGAAAGGTGAGGTGCCAGCACAGTCTCTGGAGCCGGTTAATGCGTCATTCAGGGGTGAAGCCCCCTCGACACCAGACCATCTTTCCACAGATCTCACAGTTTCGTTTACTTTCACACTGTTGAGCGATTCCCTCCATCTGTCTTCAGCTAAAGATCTATGTGATGACGTGGGACACAACGTAAGATATAGTCCTAATATGAGTGTCAGGCGCTTTCATTCAGGTCTCTCTTTCTCTCTCTCTCTCTCTCTCTCTCTCTCTCTCTCTCTCTCCCTCTCTCCAATGTCTCTCGGCCCGATGCCAGCAGAGGCTTCAGCAGAGATTAGTTCAAGCAGGCCGTCTGTGTTTAGCTTTCAGCAGGAGCGCCTTGGCCCTTTTCTTAATGGAACGCCGTATCCGCTCTCTCCATGTGTGTGTGTTGTGTGTGTGTGTGTGTGTGTGTGTGAAATTAGACCTCCTGTTAGGGAGGTTATTAGTAGGAGCTGTCTGAGTTGGCTCTTCCACTGCAGGACAGGAGACTGCAGCAGACGCTTTCTCTCCATGAACACACACCTTCGCTGCCGCACACGTACACGGCACACGCCGGCTGCTGCTGATTGTTTGGAAAGCTGCGCGGCGTCTCGTGGCGACTCTGAAAGTGGGTGACACACTGAGGTGTACGTGAGCGAGTCTGTCTCCAGGCACATACGGATGCTGAGTAGGCAGATGGTGCCCGCGTGGGTGTGGGCGGGGCTCCGTCACAGTGTCACGTACCACGCTGAGTCCAGCTCTGTGATTGGATGAGCCCCATCTGTCTGTGGCACGCGCGTGTGAGCTGTTTTAGCAGAGCAGAGATTGTTTAGGTCTACCGTTTGGAAAAGGGAAGGACCGGTCAGCGCTATGTGAGGACAGTACTGGTTGCTGATGCTGAGTTCAAGTGGGTGGGGCAGCGAACATGGTTGAACCTCTTTGTGCCCCCCCCCCCCACCCCACCCTTATTAATATAAGCTATGAAAATAGTTTCTCTGTAAGTCTGTTATCAGTTGAACCTAGGACACTGTTGTCTCTCTGTGTTAAGCTGCTAGTGAGCAATGATTAGTCAAAGGGGGGAAATGAGACCCCTGCTGTGAAACACCTTTCCAAAGACGGCCATACTGAGATAAAGCAGGCAGCTTTTTGGCCAAACACTTATAAACTCGTATTACATCTTCACATACAAGACTGTGTAAAAATTTTAGGCCCTTGGAGACATTATAACACTTTATTATTTAAATATTCAGTATAAACAGTATTAATAGAGTAAGTAGAGCTTTTACATACATCAGTGTGTTTATTTAACCCTTTCTAAGCTCCTCCTTGTGGAAACAACCCAGTATTATTTACAGTTTTCATCTAATACCTGCTTTGACTGCTCAGTACTTCATTAAGCTAAATCAAGATTGCTGCTGAAGGAACTGAACACATTCATACAATGTCTGGGGCGTCCAGGAGAAATCTGGAACCTAACTTTGTTCTTCAAACTGGAGCTCAAGATATGATCTACTTCTTCAATAATAAGATATTAGTGCTACTTTGTATTGTATTTATGATTATTTACATCTGTTCTAATCAGATCTGGTGGTGAGAATACACTTACTGATAAGATAAGGGCTTGTAAACAATCAGCTCAGGCTTTTGCACAGTGGTGTATTTATATATGTTCTCTTAGCCAATAAGGAAAAGGGCCATCGGTAGATATATATTCGTGCTGTTACCAGTGTAAAGTTAAAAAGCATTGTCTTTACGTTGTGGGGAAAGGTATTAGTGCATATATTATGGATAACTTGCACGTTTGGAGCGTCCAGGAGAAATCTGGAACTAAACTTTGTTCTTCAAACTGGAGCTCAAGATATGATCTACTTCTTTTACAATAAGATATTCATGTTACTTTGTATTGTATGTATTGTACTGGTGAAAATATACTTATTTCTTAGATAAAGGCCTTTAATTAATCAGCTTGGTGCCTCAGACTTTTGCACAATACTGTATCTTTCCAAAGAAAGTTGTTAAACTTGCCAAGTCACAGCAGTGGTGATAGCAACCAAACAGCTAATATCCTCATAAAAGCTGGCTCACAAACTTTATTTGAGGAAGATGATATGAATATGCTGATATGAATGTGTTGTCTGACGACTGAGACATCTTGTTTTATGGCAGGGTAGAGGTAACTTAGCTTTTGGCCTAAAACCTTTGCGGTATTCTCGTAGCCCAGAGATACGAGATGTATTGCGTACAGTTTTGTAGATTCACCAACATATCTTGAGCTCCAGTTTGAAGAACAAAGTTAGGTTCCAGATTTCTCCTGGACGCCCCAGACATTGTATGAATGTATTCAGTTCCTTCAGCAGCAAATCTTGATTTAGCTTAATGAAGTACTGAGCAGTCAAAGCAGGTATTAGATGAGAACTGTAAATAATACTGGGTTGTTTATAGAAGGAGAAGTTTGGAAAGGGTTAAATTAACACACTGACTGTCTTGCACTTGCATGAACTTGGAAACTATGGACCTGGCGTTGAGAAAAGTAGATTCACCAACATCACGCTTTACAAATAGTAAACTTGCTTGATTTGAATTGTAAATTAAATGTTTGTACTGTAGACATGGTGAGCTCTGGTACTTGTCACCATCACTGTAAACTCTGTAAACACTGTAAACTGTTCTGAATGATCTCGATCACTGAATTATATCAAATATGGAAAAAAGAGGGAAATTCCTATTTACAGTAATATATTAAGAGAATGTAATGCAAATGAATGTGCGTACCTTCTTGACTTACTTTCAGATGTTCAGCCAGGTTACTTTATTCTTAAGTTTAAGGGGCTGGATTGTTTTACTGTATTCACAAGTTTTCTTTAAAAAACCCCAAAAAAACACAATTCCACTAGGGGTGTGCCATATCGTATCGTATACAATAATATTGCCAACATTTCTAATTATCGTGAACGATATTATACCCTAAAATATCGCACCAGATCACCCATCACTAATTATCACATCAGGGTACTACTTCTTACTGTTTTTAGCAAAAGAAAAATTCACACTTTTCTCATTTCCCATTATATATCTACTAGAGACAGATTTTATCTGTCCAGTATCATTCACCTTACTTCAGTTCTGGATATATGGAGATATTTGGAGTGCATTATTTAGTATCGTGACATTCTGGATCATTGATTCTGTTACAATCTGATGAAAATTCTTGTATTTTTTAATATCTCAGTTAGGGGTATGCCGTATCACATCGTATGCAATAATAAAATTTTATTTTCATTTTGTTGCAGTAGTAAATTCTTGAAATATTTTTTTTTAATTCAATGTTTTGTCATATCGCCAAGAGTATCGTTATCGCAAAAATACCATAAAATATTGTGATATTATTGCAGGGCCATATCGCCCACCCCTACATTCCGCACCTCATAGCGGTACATGGGCGATGAAATTCTTCTTTTTAAAACTAAATAAAGAACTACGAGCTCATCTACCGTCACCATGGTTGGTTTACTCCGAACTGCCCTCTACTGGACAAGTTGCTCAGCAACCATGTCAACGGAGCTGACGCAGAGAAGGTTAAGGGCAGTGACGCTATATTGCCTCAAACGCACGCAGACAGAGTATAAATCAGCCTTTACATGTTAATCATTTTAAAATCTGTGTTTCTGTGTAAAACACTCCCACAACTTTAGATCCACACAGATAAATCCAAGCTTTCAGTAGGCGTGGCCATCTATGCTAATCGATGTAATTTCGTAATCGATTACGTTGACGCGTCACCCCAGCCCTGTCTGCATCATTCTCTTGGTCCAAAACCTACAAGCTAATACACAGTTTCTTTTTGTCTACTTCAAAGTAAACTAGCTGTTTGAATATCCAATTAAATAAAGAAATATGAAGTGGAAAATTTGCATAACCACGCCCCTCCATATCCACGGCCCCTGCCATGTGTTCAGCGCATATGTCGGAGTGCCATATGGCCACAGCGCAGAGAGCACTGTCCACCCGAGGGACGTTTTCGGGTAGCCTCCTGTCTTTTCTCCTCCAAACTCACTTCTATATTTAGAGCCGCAGAGGTGTCAAAGGTGTCAGCGTGCGCTCTCAGCTGGAGTGTCGACGTCCTGTGTTAGGGTGACTTTCACTGCGCAGCTCCTGCTGCTTCTGTTTACACACACCTTCCAAATGTGTGTGTGTGTGTGTGTGTGTGTGTGAATATTTGTATAAGCTCAGCCACTCATCACCTCGTCAGTTGGAGCCACTGCTGCCCACATGGTCATAGCTTGGGATCAAGGCATCTTCTGGTTAGCTGGCCTTGCCCTGAACCTCAGCTACAGCACAAATGCCTGTGGTAGCAGAGTAAGATCTTTTTAGACTAAGCCTCTACCTGGCAGGGCATAGTTTCTAAGGACAGGTGGTTGGCAATCTTCTTTTTTAATATATACCCTACTTTGCAAAAGTCTCAGGCACCCAAGCTGTTTGTTTAAAAGCCTTTATCTGATCAATAAGTGTATTTTCACTGCTAGATCTGATTAGAACAGATGTAAATAATCCTACATACAATACAAAGTAACATGAATATCTTATTGTGAGAGAAGTAGATCAGATCTTGAGCTCCAGCTTGAAGAACAAAGTTAGGTTCCAGATTTCTCCTGGACGCCCCAGACATTGTATGAATGTGTTCAGTTCCTTCAGCAGCAATCTTGATTTAGCTTAATGAAGTACTGAGCAGTCAAAGCAGGTATTAGATGAGAACTGTAAATAATACTGGGTTGTTTCCACAAGGAGAAGCTTGGAAAGGGTTAAATTAACACACTGACTGTCTTGCACTTGCATGGACTTGGAGACTGTGGACCTGGCGTTGAGAAAAGAAGAGTCTGAGTCTGAGCACCACATGCCAGGAATTGATCAAACCCAAAGCTCTCAGTCAACACCTCAGTTGACATCTCTCGCTACATATATCACCTGCTCACCTGGTAGATTAAGGGCCGTGGCAATCTCTGCCCAGCTTCTCTCCAGGATGACACGCTGTAGAGACACTTGTATGTGTCCCAAAGCTCTACAGGTGTAGATGATTCTGCAGTCCATGGCACACGGCAAGGTTTCGCTGTTTTTCAACTAGATTGCTATTGGCTAACATGCTTGCACTCAAGGATTGTGTCCAGATCATCAATACAATAGAGAAGTAGCTAATGTATTCAGTATCCACCAATCAGCTGGGGGGCTCGATCAGAAAGTTTAAGATTTAAGACTCATGGCTGCTGTCACACTACCAGATTATTCCAGCAATAATCTCTTCCCATTCGTCACCCCAACCAGGAGATCCACCAATTAGGGTTAAAATCTGGACGTAATGTGTGCCAGAGCACTGGCATCAGATCCAAAGTATCAGCCAAAATCAGGAGTTAAGATATTGGAATTGGTTGGAATCCTGTTGTAAATCGTTGCTGTCATCGGATCAAAACTTAGTATCAGCCAAAACCAGGAGTTAAGATATTGGAATTGGTTGGAATCCTGTTGTAAATCGTTGCTGTCATCAGATCAAAACTCAGTATCAGCCAAAATCAGGAGTTAAGATATTGGAATTGGTTGGAATCCTGTTGTAAACCGTTGCTGTCCAATGAAAAACTAGTATCTCCCAAATGGCAACTTTAAAGAAGAGGACAAAAAGAGTCTTCACTTTCAATGTAAGTCAATGGAACCAAACTTTTTGCTTTGGACAGCAAGGAAATATTTCTTACATACCATGAACGTCTGCCACACTACCCTGTAGTGCAAGTAGTGACCGTCACAGGACTGTGCGATTCTTTCACATAAGAACTATTTTGGCACAAGGAGTATGGCAGACAAAATATAGCACATCCCATGCAAGAGTGGTGCTCAGTGACCACTCACTCCCCCCAGCCAAGAAAGACTAACTCCTTTTATAGTCTTCACCTACCAGAAACTGTAGGAGACCAAACCGTTTTAGAGTGAGGGCAAAGCAAACATTAAATTAATTATTATACCTGCATATATCTACCATATATACATACCAAGCAAAATGGATACAACAAAAATCATCAGAATAATACAGGGCAAAGGTAAAGAATGACATTTCAAATGAGGTAGAATCCCCCCTGAAGATGGACCAGCCCACAAGGTCTCCACTAGGCATGCCCCAACATGTCCTGGGGCCTATAAAAACCCAGGCAAAGACAATAGAGGTGCACCTACTTGTCTACTACTAATACTCAGTAGGCGAAATCAGTAGGCGAGCACGGCTAGTATGTCCGAATACCTAGTAGGCATCAAGTAGTAGGTGAACAGTACCCGGCACACTGGGCTATCCCATGATTCATCTGGAGCCCGGGATTCAAGATTCAAGAGTTTTATTGTCAGACAGTTACACTGTACAATGAAATTCTTACTTTGCTGTTCCTCCATTCATCAATAGATAAGATAACAAAAAAAAGAAATAATAAGAATATATACAAAATATACACAAAAAGTATAATAATATAAGTTGAAGTAAATAAAAGTATTTTTTATATAGTTAAAAAAAATAAAAATCAAAGTTCAGAGTATATGCCTTATTCTTGAAGATCCTGATGATCTGAGAAGGTCTGACAAGGGTCTGAAATTGACTGGCAACTGCCTAGTCTTATAGGCCTGCCTCCACGTTCCATGTGACCCATGTGGCCAAGTCTTTATCTCCTGGGTTTGGGGCAGATTTCCTTGGGAGGTTCCTGTAGTAAGAATGATGGGACATGCTGAGCCACTAACTTCTCGTCACGTCTGTAGCATTTTGTGTGATGGTCCATCTGCGTCCATACAGACTCACTTTAACAGACGGTTTCAGTAAACAGTAAAACACTGTACAATGAAATTCTTACTTTGCTGCTCCTCCATTCACCAATAGATAAGATAACAAAAAAAAGAAAGAATAAGAATATATACAAAATATACACAAAAAGTATAATAATATAAGTTGAAGTAAATAAAAGTATTTTTATATGGTTAAAAAAATTTATAATAAAAGTTACGTGTGCTTTTATGTGCAAGTATGAAGAGCAGCAGCCATAAAGTGCAAGTTGCAAGTAAATGAATTCAAAGTGGAGGAAATAAACGGTGAAGAGTGGAACGTCGGCTGTGTGTACGTAGCTACGTACACGTCTAGTGAATAGCCGCTACAGAAGTTAGTGCTACTGCTGAGGTAAACAATGATTACATTCCTCCGTTTTGTCCTATCTTAGCTACAGCTCCACACCGTCTGAGTACATATTCAGACATATTCTTGCTTCACAGGACGCTGGTAATATGGCTACTAAAACTTACCTACTGAAATTACCTACTAGCAGTACATACTGGCTCTAATCTAGTACCTACTGACTAGTAGGAGATTTCAGACGCACCATAGGACTCTTCCACTTCCAGAGCTCAACAGATGTCAGTATGAATAAGTTAAATATGTACCTGTGCCTGCTTAGCAAAACCTGTTCTGAAATAATATACTGGAAACAATAGAAATGACCATCTAATTGAAACTGAACTGTTTACTGACACCGTCTGTTAAAGTGAGTCTGTATGGACGCAGATGACCATCACACAAAATGCTACAGACGTGACGAGAAGTTAGTGGCTCAGCATGTCCCATCATTCTTACTGCAGGAACCTCCCAAGGAAATCTGCCCCAAACCCAGGAGATAAAGACTTGGCCACATGGGTCACATGGAACGTGGAGGCAGGCCTATAAGACTAGGCAGTTGCCAGTCAATTTCAGACCCTTGTCAGACCTTCTCAGATCATCAGGATCTTCAAGAATAAGGCATATACTCTGAACTGATGTCCCTCTTCCATTCTGACTGCACAGAATGAAGCTACTACAGTCCCTAAACAGGAGATTGGTCAGCATAATCAGGCATTATGTGTATATAGTGCAGCCTCTGATTACTTGGTTGCACTGAAGGAGAGTTTTTGCTCACTCACTTCATCGACTGGACGCCACACACACACACACACATATTCATTCTCTAAAGGAAACGGCTTGTCGGAAAGGTTTAGACACAGCCCACTGCCTCCAGCCCTGTTACTTAATTCCTGCTGGCTCTTGCTTTACCAGAACATCCATGATTGTTAATTTACGGGCAGCAAGAGGACAAAATAATAAAAAAAAAGGCTTCTGAATGTCCAGCGGTCAAGGACAATTGGGTCCATGCTGCTGTGATGTTTGGGCCGCATGTTTTTGGACTTGGTTGGGAATCAACAGCAGGTTCCTGCTTGTTCCCTGAAGGCAGCACTGTGTTTTTTATTTTTTTATTTTTTTATTTTTTTTATGAACAATAGTGCTGGAAAGCAATTCCATTCTCAATTTAGCCTCGTCGCTCTTCAGAGAGAGCCGTAGAGCTATTTTCTGACCCCGGTAATAAGGGGGAGAGAGAGAGAGAGACAGAGAGAGTGAGAGGGGGATGGAAATGATGGGGAAGAAAGGAGGTAGTCACAGTAATGGACCAGAAGAGAGGCTGATGGATGCTTGCTGATAAGAAAAGACTGAAAATAGAAGTACCTCCCAATATGCATATACAGACATACACAAAAGTTTGAACAGGCTCAGTCAGTCAAATGACAGGACTCTCACATCACAGGGAACTCGAACCTGCACACTGTAGTGCATTTAAGTACTTTTTATATTAAATCTTTTTTAAAACAGGTCATGCAGTAGGAGTGTGCCGTATCGTATCACACACAATAATATCGCCAACATTTTTGAATATGGTGAACGATATTATACCCTGAAATATATTATACCCCAATTATCACATCAGGTACTACTTTTACTGTTTTTATCAAAAGAAAAAATCACACTTTTCTCATTTCCCATTATATATCTACTAGAGACAGATTCTATCTGTCCAGTATTATTCACTTTACTTCAGTCCTGGATATCTGGAGATATTTGGAGTGTATTATTTAATATCGTGACATTCTGGGTTATTGACTTCTGATACAATCTGATGAAAATTATTGTATTTTTTTAATATACCAGTTAGGGGTGTGCCATATCATATCATATACAATAATAAAATTTAATTTTGATTTAGTTGCAGTGTATTCTAGAAATATATTTTTTTAAATTTAATGTTTTGTCATATCACCAAGAGTATCGTTATAGCAAAAATACCATGAAATATCGTGATATTATTGTAGGGCCATATCGCCCACCCCTATCATGCATACATTTTGCAATGTCTATCAACATTTATGATACAATATATTTCATTTCCGAGCGCCCTCCATTTCAAGGATCCTCTGACTGTTAGGGACTTTGACCCCAGGGTCTCTTGGGGGCCCTAGCCATGCTTTTGGAGGCCCTAGCCATGCTTTTGGGTCCCTTATAAAAAATAGACGAGGCGTTGCGGCACTGCTCTGACTTCGACTTCTGGCTATTAGGGGTCCTAGGAAAGAGTGGGACATAACTTTAGAGGGCCCTGGTTATGAGAGCCCCTACCAGGGGGCCCTAGAGAAGAGCAGGGCATACCATTAGAGGGCCCCGGATCACGAGGGGCACGGGTCGGGGAGGGTTAGACTGTCCTTAATCTGTCCTTGGCTGTAAGTAGTTAAAAGCTGTATAAAGCTGTAGTTTTAACAATAGAAGGTTTTTTATAGATATATGTGTGAAAGAGATGATATGAAGTATTAAAGCTAAAGAATGAGTCACTTCTGCTCCTCAGAGGGACTAAAGCCAGTGTGTACCCGAGTCATGAGGCTCACTGCCTCCCATAAGTCCTTTAGTAAAAAGTCTGAGTCACCAGGCAAAAGTAGTCAACTCCAGCAGAGCGCCGCGTCATCGACATCATCATCCCGTCCTGAGACGCACGTCAATATATCAATTACTATCTCTGTCTCTCTCTGACTCTCTCTGTCTCTCTCTGACTCTCTCTGTCTCTCTCTGACTCTCTCTGTCTCTCTCTGTCTCTCTCTGACTCTCTCTGACTCTCTCTGTCTCTCTCTGACTCTCTCTGTCTCTCTCTGACTCTCTCTGACTATCTCTGTCTCTCTCTGTCTCTCTCTGTCTCTCTCTGACTCTCTCTGTCTCTCTCTGACTCTCTCTGTCTCTCTCTGACTCTCTCTGTCTCTCTCTGACTCTCTCTGTCTCTCTCTGTCTCTCTCTGACTCTCTCTGACTCTCTCTGACTCTCTCTGACTCTCTTTGTTTCTCTCTGACTCTCTCTGACTCTCTCTGTCTCTCTCTGACTCTCTCTGTCTCTCTCTGTCTCTCTCTGTCGCTCTCTGTCTCTCTGACTCTCTCTGTCTCTCTCTGACTCTCTGTCGCTCTCTGTCTCTCTCTGACTCTCTCTGTCTCTCTCTGACTCTCTGTCGCTCTCTGTCTCTCTGTCTCTCTCTGACTCTCTCTGTCTCTCTCTGACTCTCTCTGTCTCTCTCTGACTCTCTCTGACTCTCTGTCTCTCTGTCTCTCTCTGACTCTCTCTGTCTCTCTCTGTCTCTCTCTGACTCTCTCTGACTCTCTCTGACTCTCTCTGACTCCCTGTATCTTCTTTCTTTCTGTCACTCATTCATTCTCTCTCTGTCTCTCTCTCTCTTTCTATCACTCATTCATTCTCTCTCTGTCTCTCTATCTCTTTCTTTCTATTACTCATTCATTCTCTTTTTGTCTCCCTGTATCTCCTTTCTTTCTGTCACTCATTCATTCTCTCTCTGTCTCTCTGTAGCTCTTTCTTTCTGTCACTCATTCATTCTCTCTCTGTCTCTCTGTCTCTTTCTTTCTATTACTCATTTATTCTCTTTCTGTCTCCCTGTATCTCCTTTTTTCTGTCACTCATTTTCTGTCTCTCTGTATCTCCTTTCTTTCTGTCACTCATTCTCTCTGTCTCTCTGTATCTCCTTTCTTTCTGTCACTCATTCTCTCTGTCTTTCTGTATCTCCTTTCTTTCTGTCACTCATTCTCTCTGTCTCTCTGTATCTCCTTTCTTTCTGTCACTCATTCTCTCTGTCTCTCTGTATCTCCTTTCTTTCTGTCACTCATTCATTCTCTCTCTGTAGCTCTTTCTTTCTGTCACTCATTCATTCTCTCTGTCTCTCTCTCTCTTTCTATCACTCATTCATTCTCTCTCTGTCTCTCTATCTCTCTCTTTCTATTACTCATTCATTCTCTTTCTGTCTCCCTGTATCTCCTTTCTTTCTGTCATTCATTCTTTCTGTCTCTCTGTATCTCCTTTCTTTGTCATTCATTCTTTCTGTCTCTCTGTATCTCCTTTCTTTCTGTCACTCATTCATTCTCTTTCTGTAGCTCTTTCTTTCTGTCACTCATTCATTCTCTCTCTGTCTCTCTCTCTCTTTCTATCACTCATTCATTCTCTCTCTGTCTCTCTATCTCTTTCTTTGTATTACTCATTCATTCTCTTTCTGTCTCTCTGTATCTCCTTTCTTTGTCACTCATTCTCTCTGTCTCTCTGTAGCTCTTTCTGTCACTCATTCATTCTCTCTCTGTCTCTCTATCTCTTTCTATCACTCATTCATTCTCTCTTTGTGTCTCTATGTCTTTCTTTCTATTAATCATTCATTCTCTTTCTGTCTCCCTGTATCTCCTTTCTTTCTAACACTCATTTTCTCTGCCTCCCTGTTGCTCCTTTCTTTCTGCTGCTCATTCATTCTCTCTCTGTCTCTTTGTATCCCCCTTCCTCTCTCTCTCTCTCTCTCTCTCTCTCTCTCTCTCTCTCTCTCTCTCTCTCTCTCTCTCTCTCTCGTTTATTGTATGCTGATAAGATTTTAGCCAGGTGTATTTAGGTTTGGAAGGTAAATGTGTCTCCGGTGAGTTGGACTGGAATCTGGTTACTGTATGGGATGTAATATGCAAATCAGTACTCAGTTTTTCTGTCTCTTCCTGTGCTCTGCTAAAGACTACTGCCTCGACACTCACACTTCTGAGTGCAGACTTTCCTGTCTGGCCATTGCTGATCCCTTTCTCTTTTCATTTCTCTCACTCTCTCTCTCTCTCTCACTTCCTCTGCCAGTCTTAAGAATTCCCTGACTTGCCTACCACTGTGTGTCAGTCTGAGCTAGGCTGCTGAGAGCTGTCTCAGAGATGAGGCCAGGCTTGTAAAGTCCATCTTCACTCAACCATCCCATCGTATCACTGTGCTGACACTGGACCTGCCTACCAAAGAGCTCAGAAGATGTTACGATAGAAGTGACACAGTGCAGATGTTCTAGCACTTCAGATCACTCCTCTGGTTACCATAAGTATCCCAAGTTCAGTACTTTAAAGGTACATTGTAGGTGTACCGCTGTATTAAAACATGATGGTGATATATTACAATGATGATGTGTCAAATTCATATTCCAGGTCTGAACAGAGAAAAACATGTTTGGGTCTGTAGCCTGCTCACGAAGCGATTGTTAGACTAGCCTTTCTGTCCTTGGTACATGGCCAAAACTGTCTCCATATAAAAAGAATAACATTTGCAAGTCAAAGAAATGGACTGACCACTGTAAATTCCAGACCACAGCATCACTGAAGAAGCAGAAAATGTTCAACCAGAGACTGAACTGTGGAGGTGTTTCTGCAAATTTTTAGAAAAACTGAAAGTGAGTCTCCTGAAAAGAATGGAAGCTGTAATAGAGACCAACAGTGGACACTGAATATTGAAAAATATTATTAATTGTAGTTGTAGCTTCTGTAGAAATTAAGATTATAGATATATGTGCTCTCAGCTTTTTACCTGATACAAAAAATACATACCTTGTACTTAATTCCAGTTTTGACTGGTGATGATGTATGTTTATAGAAGAAGAATATGCTAAATTAAAAACAAAATATAAACATTTTTATAAACTTTTGCTGTAAAAAATGAGAATATTGATTACTGTGCTTATAAATTACCCAAAAACCCAACACTGCTGATCATAATAATATTCAACAAAGTATCTGTAACAGTGTTCAGTAATCAGAATACAAAAAGAATAGTAACTGCATTCTGTTACAGTAAAAAGACTCCAGTATATTATCCAATCAGGTTGACTTCCAGCAGGAAGTCCAGTCGTGAAGTTTCCTTACTACTAAATATTCCACAGTGGACTATCAGTGGTGTTAGAACAAAGTGGAAGTGATTGGGAACGACAGCAACTCAGACACCAAGTGGTAGCCACGTACAATGACAGAGCGGGTCAGCAGATGCTGAGGAGCATAGTGCACAGAGGTCACCAACTTTCTACAGAGTCAATCACTACAGACCTCCAAACTTCATGTGGCCTTCAGATCAGCTCAAGAATAGAGCGTAGAGAGCTTCATGGAATGGGTCTCCATGGCCGAGCAGCTGCATCCAAGCCTTACATCACCAAGCGCAATGCAAAGTGTGGGATGCAGTGGTGTAAAGCACGGCGCCACTGGACTCTAGAGCAGCGGAGACGTGACCAATCACACTTCTCCTGTCTGCCAATCCGATGAACAAGTCTGGGTTTGGCGGTTGCCAGGAGAACGGTACTTATTTGACTGCATTGTGCCGAGTGTAAAGTTCTTCAGGAGGTGGGCTCGGCCCCTTAGTTCCAGTGAAAGGAACTCTTAATGCTTCAGCAGACCAAGAGATTCTGGACAATTTCATGCTCCCAACTTTGTGGGGACAGTTTGGGGACGGCCCCTTCCTGTTCCAACATGACTGCCCACCAGTGCAAAAAGCAGCTCCATAAAGACATGGAGGAGCGAGTTTGGGGTGGAAGAACTTGACTGTCCTGCACAGAGTCCTGACCTCAACTTGATAGAACACCTTAGAGCAGAGACTATGAGCCAGACCTTCTCGTCCAACATCAGTGTCTGACCTCACCAATGGTCTTCTGGAAGAACGGTCAAACATTCCTATAAACACTCTCCTAAACTGTGTGGAGATCCTTCCCAGAAGAGCTGAAGCTGTTATAGCTGCAAAGGTTGGGCCGACATTGTATTAAACCCTATGGATTAAGAATGGGACATCACCTAAGGCAGACTGATATACTGTATGTCACGTGAAGCATGTAGATGTGAAGAGCTGTTCGTTTGGAAGAATCCAGCAGCAGTGAGGGAGGTTTAGAAACGTTAGTATTTTTTATTTTATTAGTGTCAGATGTTTAATCTGGTTTTACATTTACGCATCATTGGTGGAAACGTTAGATCAATTAAAATCGATGCAAAATAATAATTTGTGCAAATTATCTTTATTTTTACAGAAGCCAGTCAATCCTGACTTAATGAGACTCTTCTCGTGAAATTGATGCCTTTTGAACTCGTAGGACACATTGATTTGTGTGAGCGGCTGAAAGTGCTGAGACGGACGAAAAGAAAAAGGGAGCGTCTACAAATTATCCGAGCATGAGGCTTGAATAGGAAATATATTGAGCAGATAAAGAGCTTTTAGCAGTTAGAACACAATCCAGGTTTCGTAGGGGTCTCTGTTTAATATTCATTGATGAGGTTCTCAGAAGAACATCTACCAGATTGGTCTATTGGTTTGGTAAACAGTAAGATGATCTGGGTTGGATTCCCGGTCCAGGTGGTTCTATGTGGAGTGTGTATGTTCTTTGATTTCCTCCCACAGTCCAAACACATGCATGTTAGGTTGATCACTAGGTTGCCTGTAGGTGTGAGTGTGTGTTGGCCATGCGATGCACTAGTGACCTGTCTATGGTGTAGCGCTGGGATTGGCTCCAGTGACCCTGACTAGAGGGATAAAGTGAAAGATAGTGGATGGTTGGATTATGTTATATTATTAACGTTGATTATTGTTGATTATTGCTGTTCTTGGAACAAAATCTCCAACATTATAACTAGGAAAAAACATACACTGTACAAATGAGTCAATGGAGCCAGATTTTTTTAGCCAGAAGTCATTTTTGGGGGGTCATTTATTTTGTTAGACACAATTTAATATATCTTTAAACTGAAATAAATAACAAAATAAATGTTTCGTTACAATAATATTAACAATCAGCTGAAATTACACCTCAGTGCTTCATGATGTATCATTATACTCCCAACTAGGAATCCAGTTCTCCTCTAATCTGAAAGCATATCGATTCACTGAGTGTCTTGTAGGAACTACAAAAACAGTGAATCACTGTTGATGCAGCCTGTTATTTTTTTCTTCTTACTTTATTCAGTGTTTATCATTAAACTCCTCCATTCACGTTCTCTGTTCTTCACAGACGTTCCAGGGATCCTCGCTGCTCTCCAAGTCCAAGAAGAAGAGCAAAGGTTTGAACGAATGATCTGTTAATTTCATGTTCATAGTCTGCATTGCTGTGTGTAGTCAGGCTACCTCTGCACATCAAATGTTCTCTCAGTTTCTTATTGTGATTTATGTACAGTGCGTTTGAATGCTCTGATGAGGCCCCACCTCCTCCCTTATGATGCCCCCTTCACACCTCTGTTATGATGCCCCCTTCACACCTCCTTTATGATGCCCCCTTCACACCTCTGTTATGATGCCCTGTTCACACCTCCGTTATGATGCCCTGTTCACACCTCCTTTATGATGCCCTGTTCACACCTCCTTTATGATGCCCCCTTCACACCTCTGTTATGAGGCCCTGTTTACACCTCCGTTATGATGCCCCCTTCACACCTCCTTTATGATGCCCTGTTCACACCTCTGTTATGATGCCCCTTCACACCTCCTTTATGATGCCCCCTTCACACCTCCCTTATGATGCCCCCTTCACACCTCCTTTATGATGCCCCCTTCACACCTCTGTTATGATGCCCCCCTTCACACCTCCGTTATGATGCCCTCTTCACACCTCCGTTATGATGCCCTCTTCACACCTCCGTTATGATGCCCCCTTCACACCTCCTTTATGATGCCCCCTTCACACCTCCTTTATGATGCCCCCTTCACACCTCCGTTATGATGCCCTCTTCACACCTCCGTTATGATGCCCCCTTCACACCTCCCTTATGATGTCCCCCCACACCTCCCTTATGATGCCCCCCCACACCTCCCTTATGATCTCCCCACCACCTCCCATATGATGCCCTCCACACCTTCCCTATGATACCCCCACACCTTCTTTATGATGCCCCCCACCAGCTCCCTTATTATGCCAGCACACCTCCCTTATGATGTCCCCCCACACCTCCCTTATGATGCCCCCCACAACCTCCCTTATGATGCCCCCCCACAACCTTCCTTATGATGTCCCGCCACACCACCCTTAAGATGTCCTCACCACCTCCTATATGATGCCCCCACACCTCCCTATTGACGCCCCCACACATTTTATTCTTACTTTATTCAGTGTTTATCATTAAACTCCTCCATTCACGTTCTCTGTTCTTCACAGACGTTCCAGGGATCCTCGCTGCTCTTCCCTATGATACCCCCACACCTCTGTTATGATGCCCTGTTCACACCTCCGTTATGATGCCCCCTTCACACCTCCTTTATGATGCCCTGTTCACACCTCTGTTATGATGCCCCCTTCACACCTCCTTTATGATGCCCCCTTCACACCTCCCTTATGATGCCCCTTCACACCTCCTTTATGATGCCCCCTTCACACCTCTGTTATGATGCCCCCTTCACACCTCCGTTATGATGCCCTCTTCACACCTCCGTTATGATGCCCTCTTCACACCTCCGTTATGATGCCCTCTTCACACCTCCGTTATGATGCCCCCTTCACACCTCCTTTATGATGCCCCCTTCACACCTCCGTTATGATGCCCTCTTCACACCTCCGTTATGATGCCCCCTTCACACCTCCTTTATGATGCCCTGTTCACACCTCTGTTATGATGCCCCCTTCACACCTCCTTTATGATGCCCCCTTCACACCTCCCTTATGATGCCCCCTTCACACCTCCTTTATGATGCCCCCTTCACACCTCTGTTATGATGCCCCCTTCACACCTCCGTTATGATGCCCTCTTCACACCTCCGTTATGATGCCCCCTTCACACCTCCCTTATGATGTCCCCCCACACCTCCCTTATGATGCCCCCCCACACCTCCCTTATGATCTCCCCACCACCTCCCATATGATGCCCTCCACACCTTCCCTATGATACCCCCACACCTTCTTTATGATGCCCCCCACCAGCTCCCTTATTATGCCAGCACACCTCCCTTATGATGTCCCCCCACACCTCCCTTATGATGCCCCCCCACAACCTCCCTTATGATGCCCCCCCACAACCTTCCTTATGATGTCCCGCCACACCACCCTTAAGATGTCCTCACCACCTCCTATATGATGCCCCCACACCTCCCTATTGACGCCCCCACACATCCCCTATGATCCACCCCCACACCTCCCTTATGATGCCCCCACACCACCCTTATGATGCCCCCCACACCTCCCGTATGATGCCCCCCACCACCTCCCTTATGATGCCCCCAGACCTCCCTTATGATGTCCTCACCACCTCCTTTAAGATGCCCCCCACACCTCCCCTAGCATGTCTCCCACACCTCCCTTATGATGTCCCCCACACCTCCCCTATGACGCACACCACACATCCCCTATGATGCCCCACACACCTCCATTATCATGCCCTCTCCACACCTTCTCTATGATACCCCCACACCTCCCTTATAATGCCCCCCACCACCTCCCTTATTATGCTTCCACACCTCCCTTATGATGTCCCCCAACACAGTCCTTATGATGCCCCCACACCTCCCTTATGATGCCCCCACACCTTCCGTATGATGCCCCTCAGACCTTTCTTATGATGTCCCCACACCTCCCCTAAAATGACCCCCCACACTTCCCCTAAGATACCCCAAACTTCCCTTATGACGCACACCACACATCCCCTATGATGCCCCACACACCTCCATTATCATGCCCTCTCCGCACCTTTCCTATGATACCCCCACACCTCCCTTATAATGCCCCCCACCACCTCCCTTATTATGCTTCCACACCTCCCTTATGATGTCCCCCAACATCTTCCTTATGATGCCCCCACACCTCCCTTATGATGCCCCCACACCTCCCTTATAAAGCCCCCAGACCTTCCTTATGATGCCCCCACATCTCCCCTAAAATGACCCCCCACACCTCCCCTAAGATACCCCCAAACTTCCCTTATGACACCCCGCCACACCTCCCTTATGATGCCCCCAGACCCCCCTTATGATGCCCCCCCACACCTCCCCTGCAATGCTTCAGACTGATGTATGTAAATGAGCTTTGTTTTGATTGGCTCTCCTTTATTTTGTCTCCCTCATAAAACTGTCCAGACAGAAACAACACTTCCTGGATTTAAATACTCCTTATTTCAATCAATCAAGCTCAGAGATGTTCTCTTCTGTGTGCTGTACGTGCTGGGTGCTGTATCTGCAGGCGGTCCCCTGTCTTCCATCAGTAAGAGGAGAATTTCGTGTAAAGATCTGGGCCGGGGCGACTGCGAGGGCTGGCTGTGGAAAAAGAAGGACGCCAAGAGTTACTTCTCGCAGAAGTGGAAGAAGTACTGGTTTGTCCTGAAGGACGCCTGCCTGTACTGGTACATGAACGAGGAGGTAAGTGGCTCCATGATGCTGCTCAGATGCCTTCATTAAAAATGAATGGAACCTGACGGAGCCTGTCTGTTCACATTGAAGAGAGCAGCATGTGTCCATGTTGTTGCAAGTGTTAGCAGGGCTCAGGTAAAGTACTCCCGGTATGAATATCTCACATCACTGTTTTAGTGGCATCTGTAGCTGAAACAGAGTCACACGGGGAGGTTAGTGGAGCTGACAGGAACTCACATGGCTGAGCGTATAGGAGATTTTAATTGGTGTTGCTCCAGTCCTCTGGAGTCTGGACTCAGTGGAGATAAATTTATCCCAGTTCGCCCTAACAAAGCACCAGAACACACGGCTATATCCCAGAGCATCCCTGAACACTGATAAGAAACTTTCTCTTTTCCTCTCCCTCTCTCTTTCTCTCCTCTCCCTCGCTCTCTCTCTTTTCTCTCTCTCAGTTCTGATTAATGACCCCCCTGGTTGTTCTAATTATGGTGGCCTGGACTCTTGGCAACTCCCTCAGCCCCTCCGTCAGCAGGATGTATGGAAACATATATGCATTAGTTTGTTGTAGAGAAGCTGGTTTGAGTGGATAGAGGGTGAGTTTAAGTTTAGTATGATATAGAGGGGGTTAGTTTGGTGTAGAGGGGGTGAGTATGATATAGAGGGGGTTAGTTTGGTGTAGAGGGGATAAGTATGATATAGAGGGGGTTAGTTTGTTGTTACAGTAGGTTAGTTTGATATAGAGGGGGTTAGTTTGGAGTAAAGGGGGTGAGTATGATATAGAGGGGGTAAGTTTGTTGTTACGGTAGGTTAGTTTGATATAGAAGGGGTTAGTTTGTGGTTACAGTAGGTTAGTTTGATATAGAGATTGTTAGTTTGGTGTAGAGGGGATGAGTATGATATAGAGATTGTTAGTTTGGTGTAGAGGGGATGAGTATGATATAGAGGGGGTTAGTTTGTTGTTATAGTAGGTTAGTTTGATATAGAGGGGGTTAGTTTGTGGTTACAGTAGGTTAGTTTGAGATAGAGATTGTTAGTATGGTGTAGAGGGGATGAGTATGATATAGAGATTGTTAGTTTGGTGTAGAGGGGATGAGTATGATATAGAGGGGGTTAGTTTGTTGTTACAGTAGGTTAGTTTGATATAGAGGGGGTTAGTTTGTTGTTACGGTAGGTTAGTTTGATATAGAAGGGGTTAGTTTGTGGTTACAATAGGTTAGTTTGATATAGAAGGGGTTAGTTTGTTGTTACAGTAGGTTAGTTTGATAAAGAGGGGTTAGTTTGGTGTAGAGGGGGTGAGTATGATATAGAGATTGTTAGTTTGGTGTAGAGGGGTGAGTATGATATAGAGATTGTTAGTTTGGTGTAGAGGGGGTGAGTATGATATAGAGAGGGTTAGTTTGGTGTAGAGGGGGTGAGTATGATATAGAGAGGGTTAGTTTGGTGTAGAGGGGGTGAGTATGATATAGAGATTGTTAGTTTGGTGTAGAGGGGGTGAGTATGATATAGAGATTGTTAGTTTGGTGTAGAGGGGGTGAGTATGATATAGAGATTGTTAGTTTGGTGTAGAGGGGGTGAGTATGATATAGAGATTGTTAGTTTGGTGTAGAGGGAGTGAGTATGATATAGAGATTGTTAGTTTGGTGTAGGGGGAGTGAGTATGATATAGAGATTGTTAGTTTGGTGTAGAGGGGGTGAGTATGATATAGAGATTGTTAGTTTGGTGTAGAGGGGTGAGTATGATATAGAGATTGTTAGTTTGGTGTAGAGGGGGTGAGTATGATATAGAGATTGTTAGTTTGGTGTAGAGGGGGTGAGTATGATATAGAGAGGGTTAGTTTGGTGTAGAGGGGGTGAGTATGATATAGAGATTGTTAGTTTGGTGTAGAGGGAGTGAGTATGATATGGAGATTGTTAGTTTGGTGTAGAGGGGGTGAGTATGATATAGAGATTGTTAGTTTGGTGTAGAGGGGTGAGTATGATATAGAGATTGTTAGTTTGGTGTAGAGGGGGTGAGTATGATATAGAGATTGTTAGTTTGGTGTAGAGGGGTCAGTATGATATAGACATTGTTAGTTTGGTGTAGAGGGGTCAGTATGATATAGACATTGTTAGTTTGGTGTAGAGGGGGTGAGTATGATATAGAGATTGTTAGTTTGGTGTAGAGGGGGTGAGTATGATATAGAGATTGTTAGTTTGGTGTAGAGGGGTGAGTATGATATAGAGATTGTTAGTTTGGTGTAGAGGGGGGTGAGTATGATATAGAGAGGGTTAGTTTGGTGTAGAGGGGGTGAGTATGATATAGAGATTGTTAGTTTGGTGTAGAGGGGATGAGTATGATATAGAGATTGTTAGTTTGGTGTAGAGGGGGTGAGTATGATATAGCGATTGTTAGTTTGGTGTAGAGGGGGTGAGTATGATATAGAGATTGTTAGTTTGGTGTAGAGGGGGTGAGTATGATATAGAGATTGTTAGTTTGGTGTAGAGGGTTGAGTATGATATAGAGATTGTTAGTTTGGTGTAGAGGGGGTGAGTATGATATAGAGATTGTTAGTTTGGTGTAGAGGGGGTGAGTATGATATAGATATTGTTAGTTTGGTGTAGAGGGGTGAGTATGATATAGAGATTGTTAGTTTGGTGTAGAGGGGATGAGTATGATATAGAGATTGTTAGTTTGGTGTAGAGGGAGTGAGTATGATATAGAGATTGTTAGTTTGGTGTAGAGGGGGTGAGTATGATATAGAGATTGTTAGTTTGGTGTAGAGGAGTGAGTATGATATAGAGATTGTTAGTTTGGTGTAGAGGGGGTGAGTATGATATAGAGATTGTTAGTTTGGTGTAGAGGGGGTGAGTATGATATAGAGATTGTTAGTTTGGTGTAGAGGGGGTGAGTATGATATAGAGATTGTTAGTTTGGTGTAGAGGGGGTGAGTATGATATAGAGATTGTTAGTTTGGTGTAGAGGGGGTGAGTATGATATAGAGATTGTTAGTTTGGTGTAGAGGGAGTGAGTATGATATAGAGATTGTTAGTTTGGTGTAGAGGGGGTGAGTATGATATAGAGATTGTTAGTTTGGTGTAGAGGGGGTGAGTATGATATAGAGATTGGTAATTTGGTGTAGACGGGGTGAGTATGATATAGAGAGGGTTAGTTTGGTGTAGAGGGGGTGAGTATGATATAGAGATTGTTAGTTTGGTGTAGAGGGGGTGAGTATGATTTATAGAGGGTTAATTTGGTGTAGAGGGGTGAGTATGATATAGAGATTGTTAGTTTGGTGTAGAGGGGGTGAGTATGATATAGAGATTGTTAGTTTGGTGTAGAGGGGTGAGTATGATATAGAGATTGTTAGTTTGGTGTAGAGGGGTTGAGTATGATATAGAGATTGTTAGTTTGGTGTAGAGGGGGTGAGTATGATATAGAGATTGTTAGTTTGGTGTAGAGGGGGTGAGTATGATATAGAGATTGTTAGTTTGGTGTAGAGGGGGTGAGTATGAAATAGAGATTGTTAGTTTGGTGTAGAGGGGGTGAGTATGATATAGAGATTGTTAGTTTGGTGTAGAGGGGTGAGTATGATATAAAGAGGGTTAGTTTGGTGTAGAGGGGGTGAGTATGATATAGAGATTGTTAGTTTGGTGTAGAGGGGGTGAGTATGATTTATAGAGGGTTAATTTGGTGTAGAGGGGTGAGTATGATATAGAGATAGTTAGTTTGGTGTAGAGGGGGTGAGTATGATATAGAGATTGTTAGTTTGGTGTAGAGGGGGTGAGTATGATATAGAGATTGTTAGTTTGGTGTAGAGGGGGTGAGTATGATATAGAGATTGTTAGTTTGGTGTAGAGGGGGTGAGTATGATATAGAGGGGTTAGTTTGGTGTAGAGGGGGTGAGTTTGATATAGAGAGGGTTAGTTTGGTGTAGAGGGGTGAGTATGATATAGAGATTGTTAGTTTGGTGTAGAGGGGGTGAGTATGATATAGAGATTGTTAGTTTGGTGTAGAGGGGATGAGTATGATATAGAGATTGTTAGTTTGGTGTAGAGGGGGTGAGTATGATATAGAGATTGTTAGTTTGGTGTAGAGGGGATGAGTATGATATAGAGATTGTTAGTTTGGTGTAGAGGGGATGAGTATGATATAGAGATTGTTAGTTTGGTATAAAGGGGGTGAGTATGATATAGAGATTGTTAGTTTGGTGTAGAGGGGTGAGTATGATATAGAGATTGTTAGTTTGGTGTAGAGGGGGTGAGTATGATATAGAGATTGTTAGTTTGGTGTAGAGGGGGTGAGTATGATATAGAGATTGTTAGTTTGGTGTAGAGGGGGTGAGTATGATATAGAGATTGTTAGTTTGGTGTAGAGGGGGTGAGTATGATATAGAGATTGTTAGTTTGGTGTAGAGGGGGTGAGTATGATATAGAGATTGTTAGTTTGGTGTAGAGGGGGTGAGTATGATATAGAGATTGTTAGTTTGGTGTAGAGGGGGTGAATATAATGGGGTTAGTTTAGGGTGGGGGAGTAGTTATAGGAGGTTAGTTTGATATAGAGAGGGTTAGTTAGGGTGTAGAGGGGGTATAGATATTTCAGCTGTAGCTCTGTAGCTCTGTAGCTCGGTCTGTTTCAGCTCCAGAGGGATTCCTCAGCCCCGGCCTCACTACGCTGTAATTGATGACCTTGTCCCCGAGTACTGGGCTGCGTGGGTTTTGCAAACACAGGCAGGCTTACGGAGCCCTACAACGATTTATGTCTTTCATTTATTCCTGTAAAGTCCCTGTCACAAGGCTTAAAGTGCTGCAACAGCGCCTCTCCCCATGAGAAGAATGGGAGCCAGGAGGAGAGAAAAGAGGGAGGTGTGACTCCTAATGAGAATGGAGGTGTCATTACAGTTGTGTGTTTGTGTCTGTCTGTGTGTATGTGTGTGTGTACGATGTTAACTGACTCTCTCTCTCTTTCTGTTTCTCTTTCTCTCTCTCTCTCTCTCTCTCTGTCTTGCTGTCCCTGCTAGGATGAGAAAGCTGAAGGCTTCGTCAGTCTTCCAGAGTTTAAAATTGACCGTGCCAGCGAGTGCCGCAAGAAGTAGTAAGTGCCTCTGCAAACACAACCTACTGTATATTTGCACATTGGAGACTGTGAAAAGTTTTATTCCAGTACTTTAGTACATCCTGAGGCTTATTAGTTAGTAATATATGGACAACAGTGCAAACAGGCTATGGTATTAATAAGTTATAGCTGTGACAAATGGAAGCCTGGATCCACCGAAGGGTCCTGGCCGTAGTAGGAGTTATATAAATTAGCATTGAAATGTTTGCATTCGTTTATTACTATTATTATTATTATTATTCCTAAAACCCCAGGCTAACCTCATCATTAAGCTTAATTTTCAGTTATTACATAGAAAAACTATTAAATAAAAAATAAGTTAGAGGGTATGTCATAATAATGGGCCGTTTAATGGGTTAACCTGAACTTTTACATAAAAAGGAATTCATTCCTACAAATCTGACATCACAAATAAACACCTCTGTTTAAAGGTTATTCTGTTTTTACACCACTTCTGTTGGTTTATCATTAAATGTTAACATAATCTAAAGGACAAATGTTAATTAAAAGTAAATGTCAGTGATAATATGTCACACATTGACCCTCGTCCTCGTCCTTTATGTGTTTCTGTCATAGTGCTTTCAAAGCATGCCATCCCAAAATCAAGAGTTTCTACTTTGCGGCCGACGGAGTGGACGACATGAACAGGTGGCTGAGTCGGCTAAACATGGCAGCGGCTGGCTACGCGGAGAGAGAGAAGATTCGTCAAGAGCAGGGTAAAGGGCAGGGCTCGAGCTCAGACTTGCACCTCAGAGACTCGTGATTTTACTTGGACTTGCACCATAGAGACTTTAGACTTGACTTAAACATACACCATAGAGACTTCAGACTTGACTTAAACATACACCATAGAGACTTCAGACTTGACTTAAACATACACCATAGAGACTTCAGTCTTGACCTAAACATACACCATAGAGACTTTAGACTTGACCTAAACATACACCATAGAGACTTTAGACTTGACTTAAACATACACCATAGAGACTTCAGACTTGACCTAAACATACACCATAGAGACTTTAGACTTGACTTAAACATACACCATAGAGACTTTAGACTTGACTCAAACATACACCATAGAGACTTTAGACTTGACTTAAACATACACCATAGAGACTTTAGACTTGACTTAAACATACACCATAGAGACTTCAGACTTGACCTAAACATACACCATAGAGACTTTAGACTTGACTTAAACATACACCATAGAGACTTTAGACTTGACTCAAACATACACCATAGAGACTTTAGACTTGACTCAAACATACACCATAGAGACTTCAGACTTGACTTAAACATACACCATAGAGACTTCAGACTTGACCTAAACATACACCATAGAGACTTTAGACTTGACTTAAACATACACCATAGAGACTTCAGACTTGACTCAAACATACACCATAGAGACTTTAGACTTGACTCAAATATACACCATAGACACTTCAGACTTGACTTAAACATACACCATAGAGACTTCAGACTTGGCTCAAATATACACCATAGAGACTTCAGACTTGACTCAAACATACACCATAGAGACTTCAGACTTGGCTCAAATATACACCATAGAGACTTTAGACTTGACTCAAACATACACCATAGAGACTTTAGTCTTGACTCAAATATACACCATAGAGACCTTAGACTTGGCTTGGACTTGCACCATAGAGACTTCAGACTTGACTTAAACATACACCATAGAGACTTCAGACTTGACTCAAATATACACCATAGAGACTTTAGACTTGGCTCAAATATACACCATAGAGACTTCAGACTTGACTCAAATATACACCATAGAGACCTTAGACTTGGCTTGGACTTGCACCATAGAGACTTCAGACTTGACTTAAACATACACCATAGAGACTTCAGACTTGACTCAATCATACACCATAGAGACTTCAGACTTGACTCAAACATACACCATAGAGACTTTAGACTTGGCTTGGACTTGCACCATAGAGACTTCAGACTTGACACAAACATACACCATAGAGACTTCAGACTTGACTCAAACATACACCATAGAGACTTCAGACTTGACTCAAACATACACCATAGAGACTTCAGACTTGACTTAAACATACACCATAGAGACTTCAGACTTGACTTACACATACACCATAGAGACTTCAGACTTGACACAAACATACACCATAGAGACTTCAGACTTGACTCAAATATACACCATAGAGACTTAAGACTTGACTCAAACATACACCATAGAGACTTTAGACTTGACTTAAACATACACCATAGAGACTTTAGACTTGACTCAATCATACACCATAGAGACTTCAGACTTGACTCAAACATACACCATAGAGACTTTAGACTTGGCTTGGACTTGCACCATAGAGACTTTAGACTTGACTTAAACATACACCATAGAGACTTCAGACTTGACTTAAACATACACCATAGAGACTTCAGACTTGACCTAAACATACACCATAGAGACTTTAGACTTGACTTAAACATACACCATAGAGACTTTAGACTTGACTCAAACATACACCATAGAGACTTCAGACTTGACTCAAACATACACCATAGAGACTTCAGACTTGACTCAAATATACACCATAGAGACTTCAGGCTTGACTTAAACATACACCATAGAGACTTCAGACTTGACTTACACATACACCATAGAGACTTCAGACTTGACTCAAACATACACCATAGAGACTTTAGACTTGACTTAAACATACACCATAGAGACTTTAGTCTTGACTCAAACATACACCATAGAGACTTTAGACTTGGCTTGGACTTGGACCTCAGAGACTCTTAATTTTACTTGGACTTGACTCGGAGTTACACCATAGAGACTTCAGAGTTGACTTGGACTTGTAACATAGAGACTTCAGACTTGACTCGTAGTTACACCATAGAGACATCAGATTTGACCCAGACTTGCACCATAGAGACTTCAAACTTGGACTTGGACCTCAGAGACTTCAGACTTGACTTGGACTTGGACTTGGACTTGTAACATAGAGACTTCAGACTTGACTCGTAGTTACACCATAGTAACTTCAGACTTGACTCGTAGTTACACCATAGAGACTTCAGATTTGACCCAGACTTGCACCATAGAGACTTCAAACTTGGACTTGGACCTCAGAGACTTCAGACTTGACTTGGACTTACACCATAGAGACTTCAGATTTGACTGGGACTTACACCTCAGAGACTTCAGACTTGACTCAGACTTACACCTCAGAGGCTTCAGACTTAACTCAAACATACACCATAGAGACTTTAGACTTGACTCGGACTTGCACCATAAAGACTTCACACTTGTCTCAGACTTACACCATAGAGACTTCAGATTTGACTCGGACTTGCACCTCAGAGATTTCAGACTTGACTCAGACTTACACCTAAGAGACTCTTGATTTTACTTGGACTTACACCTAAGAGACTTCAGACTTGACTCGGTCTTGCACCATAGAGACTTCGCACTTGACTCGGACTTACACCATAGACACTTCAGATTTGACTCTGACTTGCTCCTCAGAGACTTCAGACTTGACTCGGACTTGCACCTTAGAGACTTAATACTTGAATTGAACATGCACAATTGTAAACTTGTGATGTTACTTGGACTTGCACTGTAGGGACTTCAGATCTCACTTCACTTTAAAGACTTGCACCATATATTTGCACCATAGTAACTTCAGATTTGACTTGCCCCTCAGAGACTCATGACTTAACTTAGACTTGCACCTCAGGCGCTTCAGACTTGGACCTTAAGCAGAATCCCTTCCATGTTTTCTCATTGATGATGCAAATCCGTGTGTCAGATTTGAGCAGCTTTAAGTGCAGCTAGAATTTCCTCACAGCAATTCTCACTAACAGTGACATTCTTACTGGACAAAAGGAGACGCTAATGTTTCAAAATGAGGCCAGTGTAGAGAGAGAGCGACAGCATGCACACAGAGGAAGAGAAAGAGAGAGAGACTTGAGGGAGGGATGTTTGGCCGAGGGAGGAATCGGTGAGGAGAATTGGTTTATTCCACTGAGAGCAGAAACAGAGAGATTGGTGCTGTCTCTGCACAGACTCCCTGCTGTGTCTCAGCACACATTTCCCCTCATCCCCTCATCCTCTCTGCTCCTCATCCCTCTGTGTCTTATGGTGTACGTCCCTCTTCCTTTCTGCCCTCTTCTCTTCCTATTATGCCTCTCTCTTCCAACTCTCTTTCTTTTACTTTCTTCTTTTTTTTGTTCCCCGTCCTCGGTCCACCCCTACCCGCCCTCCCTTTCTAGCTGTTTCTCCATCTCTCTCTCTCTCTGCAGTGCTCATCTTCTTCAGGCTTTCTTGCTGTTTTCTATCTCAGTGAGATGTAATAGATAGAGGTGTATTAGATGGGCACTGTAGGATGGAGATGGAGCAGGAGGAAGGCTGAGTGGATGAAGACGTGGTAATACATTCAGAATCTGGTGCTGCAGCAGCTGATAATGTCCTCTTTTACCTTTTACTTCTCTATTCTCTGTCTCGTCTCCTCTCTTTGGCTCCCATATATATATATATATATATATATATATATATATATATATATATATATATATATAGACTATCGCTTAAAAGTTTGGGATCACAGTGAAATGTTCTTGTTGACACAACAATGGACTGACGGGTCTCTAAAGAAACCAATTAGTCCAATAACATCCTTAACTTGGATTGGTGGTTGTACCAGGAGATTTAGACAGAGGACTGAGAATTGCTGATAACAGGACTATATGCAAAATAAGCCTCTATACAAAAATAGACTTTAATATAAACATTTTTATTCTTTAAAAAACATCTGATACACTTACATTAATTGTGAAATGGACAATGTTGTTTGTGAATTGCATGAAATGAAATTCTAAAGTGATCCTAAACTTTTGAGCGGTAGTGTATGTGTGTGTGTGTATATATCTATATATATATATATATATATATATATATATATATATATATATATATATATATATATATATATATATATATATATATATATATACACACACACACACTCTACCTCAAAAGTTTTAGAACACTACCAGCCAAATGTTGTAGAACTGTTCTTAAACCTATATATACTACTTTATCCTGGTAGTCGGGGTCACAGCGGGGCTGGAGCCAATCCCAGCATCATTGGGTAAAGGTGGGGTACACCATGGCCAACACACACTCACACTCACATGCCTCTTATTGTTTACTCTCTCTCTCTTTCTCCCCCACCCAACTCCCTCTCAGCTGACTACTGGAGTGAAAGTGACCATGAAGACAACGAGACACCATCTACACCCAAGCAAGACAGCCCACCACCCCCTTATGACACATACCCACGTCCCCCCTCGGTAAGTAAGCAGGGTTACGTTTGAAACCGAAACCCGAACTGAAACCAGCACAGTGGATTACAGATACAGTAACATAGTGTCTTCATGAGCTGATCGAAAGAAATGAACATTACAGATGTTTAACTAACAGACTAATAGGGTTAGTATTGATGTGGATGCTGCAGCGAGTAATGCTGGTCGTACTCTAGACTTTTAAAAGACTCTGAAAAGTCGTTTAATAGACTAAAGTCTCTCACATCTAAAGACTAGTCACAGACTTTTAGTCACAGGCTAGTCACACGCTATGATTTTGCAAAGACTGGGGGTCTTTCAGAGTCACTATTTACTATTTTTAGACTGTAACTAGATTCCTTTTGAGATTATTTCAAATTTATATGAATAAAGTTAGCAATATTCATCTGAAGTGTACGGTCCGCTGGTAGACTAATTGTAAACACTGTAGCCCTCTTCAGCGGTGTTTTAGTATAGCATACTCAGCAGGGATTTCGAGGGTTTTAGGATTTCTGTCCACCTTTTCTCCTTTTCCACTCTGTCGTGGTATAAATGGGAAGACACGTAAAAAGAGGCACTCTTGCTCACTCCACAGCTCACTCCACAGCTCCACCAGTTTCTCCTCCTTCTGTACAGCCCAGGAGAATCGCAGTTTCCGAACCCTCGCCAGACTCCCCTCTATGTCTAACTTCTTTACCCGCCAGACTTTCCTCACAGACCGTGTTGGAGGAGCTGCACGCGGGGGCGCGTTCCTTGCGGCTTCACGTTTGGTGGTAAATAGAGCTCTCCTATTGGTTGTCAACAAAGTTCACGTCACTATTTGTGTGAGCCAAGACTTCAGACTTATGATAATATTAAACACGGTTTTTATCGAGAAAAAGACTGACTTAAACCTGCAGTCTTGACCACCTCACACTAAACCATCGAGATGACTTGAGTGCGACTCAACTCCAGCAAGATGATTTTATTCAGAAACTGGAAATTTGTCTGCCACAGTAGAATCGCTTGAAAATCGTTTGGTGTACGGTCAGCATAACATCAACATCACGCTTCGATAAAATGATATTTCCATTAATTTATCTCCTCAAGTCAAGTTTATTTGTATAGCGCTTTTTACAACGATGTTGTCACAAAGCAGCTTTACAGGAATTTTAAAAACATGAAAAACATGAAATCACAGCTGTTTATCCCCCTGTGAGCAAACCAGACGCATCAGTGGCAAGGAAAAACTCCCTCAACTGGAGGAAGAAACCTTGGGAGGAACCAGACTCACAAGCAGAGACCCATCCTCCTCAGGTCGAACAGTATTTACAGTTTATAAACTAAAGCTGAGTCTGATGGTAGAAGCTTTAGAAGCTGTACGGGTGCTACATCAGGTGGATGATACAGTGATGCAGTCAAGGATGGAGCAAATGGCACAAATGGAGAGGAGAACTGGTTGGTGCCAAGTGACGGGGGGGCCCTGGTGGTCAGTCCTTTACAGTCCTCAGCTGATAGTGTTAGTAAGTGCTAAATGGACAAAGAAACACAGCAGAATTATTTTTAATTTGTTACGTTGTCTGCAGTTTTACTACACACTGGTGCTGTTGATCCCAGTTTTAGACCTTTTTCATTGCCAATGTACTGGTCCAGGCTGGAAAAGCAGTCCAGCAGGCTGAAGTCTTATTCTTATTCGTGGGGTGGGGTGGTTTATTATATGTTCCCTTTAAAAACAGACTGAGCTTCTACAAAACACCTACAGTAGACTATCAAAACAAAGTTTGGAAGTTTATCTAAGACGGTTTAGGTGCTACAGTTAACGTTGGAGATAAAACTATAGTATAGTGTGATTCCTTCCATCCATCTATTGTCTTGGGGGTGCTGGAGCCAATACCAGCGTCATTGGCTGAAGGTGACAGAACACCATGGACAGGTCTCCAGTCCATTGCATGGCCAACACACACTCACACCTACAGGCAGTTTAGAGTGAGTGATCAACCCAACATGCATGTGTTTGGACTGTGGGAGGAAACCGGAGTACCTGGAGGAAACCCACTCAAGCACGGGGAGAACATACACTAGATTGTGAGATTCAATGTTAATTATCTCACAAATATCAGAATAGCCACAGTTTTTTTAGGGTGGCCTAGTGTGCTCTCTCTCTCTCTCTCTCTCTCTCTCTCTCTCTCTCTCTCTCTCTCTCTGTCTTCATTCTCTGGAGTGTAGCCCTGCGGGGGCTATGGTGTTTGTCTGGTCCAGTTAAGGTCAGCATGCGTTTACTGCAGAGTGCAGAGAACAGAAATGCAGTTGAGGCTTCATACATAACCAGCCAGAGGTAAAAGTGAACAAAATTCACCTATGATATTTATAAACATTATATATATTTTGCATACAACCATAATTTTTTGCCACCTTTAAGTGTTGCATGCAAGGAAAATACTAATATGTAGGGTTACATGTTTGATAAAAATATTGTAAGTGCTGCATAAAACCAAAAATTGATCAAAGCCTTACCTCTTTAGTATGAAAGCTTTGATGTCCCAGGATAAGAAGATACAGCCTCCAATGGATGAATCTGTTTGAGGGTTTTTTTTAAAATATAAAAGTAGTTTTAAAGGGTTTTAAATAGAGATGGAAGGATCGATCGGCTATGAATCGGTACCGGCCGATTTTTAATGAAAACATGTGATCGGTGATCGGCCAGTATTTCTCCAGTTTAGCCGATCCCGAGAGCCGATCGATGACGTTAAACAAATGAGCCTAATTTCTGTTTTTCCAGCTACCGTTTCATCCAGGAAGAGGAGCTTTCCAGCCAGCTCCCTAAATTTAATGATTGCAGTATTGAGGATATTTGTATGATTTACTTTGTTTATATACTGTTAATTATGTTTAACATATTATGCTGTTTCATATGAGCTCATTAAAAATGATAGTAAACCAGTTTAGACCATGTTTCATGACTTGCTTGCACTAATAACTACATGTAGCCCTGCCGTGGCATATACCCCGCCCCTGATCGGTATCGGCTATCGGCCGATCGCGCTGAAAGGTGATCGGTGATCGGAATCGGCCTCAAAAACGCTCATCAGTCCATCTCTAGTTTTAAATAAAACATTATTCTCAGTGTTGTATTTACATCTAGGCCATTCATCAGTTTACCCATTCTATATGCAGTCACCACTAAGCAGGATTCAGGGATTTGGAGACCCCTCTGGTGGAAAAATGTAATTGCATGCAATTTGCAGAACAACACTTTGCGTTGTACTTTGGATCCTCAGAAGTGGATCAATCTGAATCTGTTCAAAGAGAACTCAGTCAAAACTTTAAGGAAGTGTCTTCTGAGGATGTAAGTAAATTGTTTACTATTATCATCATATCATTATCAGTGTAATGTTAATTTGGAGATAATTTTAGGTCTCAGCATTAAGTTGGACTTTCCTTTTGAGCCCGCATGTGTGACACTCGTACGTAAGAATGTATGACATGGTCTGAAAAAGCTCTAAATCCATTCCAGTACTGACTATTCCAGACTATACAAGTGACGTGCAGTGGTGCATGTTCACCATATCAGTTAGAAAAGTTGGGACAGGTATGTGAAATACTAATAAGAGCAGTGATCAGTGAACAAAACACTTTCTGATGTTTCACGTCTCTTGTTCCAAATTAGCTGCCCGCCTTGCTTTCTTCTTGGGAAGCTCCTGTTCCTATGTACCACTGTGTTACATCACCTTTTCTCCTAATAGTACTTAATGTTTAATAAGGCTGTGGGAACCTGAAGACACCAACTGATCCAGTTTTGAAAGCAGATTCTTTTTCTTCTGCCATTCTTTCATGATACGAGGCTCCAGCTGCACATCTGTACGGGGCCTTCCTCCATGTCTGTTGCACTTCATAATTTAGCAGACCTTTTTGATGGGAGACAGGTCCACAGGCAAGCTATGCAGTTGTAACTAGAGATGGAAGGATCGTTTGGCTATGTATCGGTATCGGACGATTTTTAATCTAAATATGTGATCGGTGATCGGTGATCGGCCGATATTTCTCCAATTTAGCCAATCCTGAGAGCTGATCGATGGCGTTAAACAAATGAGCCTAATTTCTCTATTTCCAGCTAGCGTTTCCTCCAGGAAGAGGAGCCCTCTGTAAAACCCCCTCTGGCCAGCTCCCTGCAATTCCTATCTGAACCACTAGGTGGAAATACATACAATTTCAGTTTCAACAGACTGACTAAAGCATCGTTCACGGCATGCGCTGATAGAAAACATATTGTAGTGAATCTGCAGTGATGTTCTGTATTTACTGACTGTTAAACATGCACAGTTGTGTTTAGGGTATAAGACAAGTGAGTGATTGGAGGATAGTGTAGGGGGGGCAGGTAATAGAGCAATGACTGTTCATTCCAACGCCTTTCTTGTCCATCCCTCAACACGTACAGCCGGACGTTACGATATCGTCCGTCTGACAGTGTTTACTGTATGTGACTCAGACATTTAACACTAATAATCTGATACAGCACTGAACACAGCTGAATACAGTGAGTATCAGCAAACAGCAGAGCTAGCACACACAGCTAGCACAAAACAAATAACCCAGAACACCATACAGACCAGATCTGACCGGTACAAACAGAACAGCAGCAGAAATTCAATATTCCACATTTAATGATTACAGATTTAGTTTAAAATAACAGAGTCTGAGTTTAATGACTGCAGTTTTTACTGTATTTATTTAATTAGCTTTTTTAGTATATATATATATATATATATGATTTTATTTGATCTACTTACAGTTTGACAATCAACATCTAAACAATTATAAAAATATAGATAAATAAATTATTCAAACGTGTCTATTCAATCTGTGTTGGAGGGTGAGGGGTTAAGTAAAAGCCTGTGAGTCTGTGTCCCCCCTATAAGGACTGTGATGCCTCCGCAGAATGCTGGTGATTGGTGGTCCCGCTGTTCATGTACAGAGGGGGCCAGGCAATCATATCTTCTCTCTAAGTGGGCGGGCTTAACTGTATGATCATTTCCGCCCGCTGTTGCGACGCCAGCTGGAGAAACAGCTATCTAGCGCTAGGATACCATAGCTAGCTAGTTTGCTGAGTCACAATGGAAGCCCCGCCCCCAAACTGTCAGAACCACCCCCTCTGAAAACTTGAGCGCCAATATTTCGCTCGCGTGTAAAAAAAAAAAAACAACTCGCGAGAGTAAAATTGAACCAGAACCATTGAACCATTTTTGGAGCTGAGGTTGCTCACCCATGATTTGGTGCTGTCCTGCATGGTTGCGGGAAGGAAATTGAATGTTTGCAATGGCATTATCCTTCACAGCTGTAGAGGGCGGTGTGGCTGATATGTCACCTGTGTTTATTATGCGGTAGATGTCGGCGGTAGCGGCTATGTGGAATGCTAATGAGAGGCTAATGTGTGGGCTTTGTGTGTGTGTGACCTCCCTGTGCCGTGTGTGTGCTCCTGCTTGCGGTGCCGACGGGCAGGTCATTCGCGGGGCAGAGAACACCGCAGACCGGCTTTTGCACAGCACACAAAGAAATTGGAGCGAAATCCTTTCATTCAGCCGTCCGCTCTTTCTTTCGCCTTCCGCACACACGCCCTCCGTGCCCTGAGAGAAACGGGCCAGGAGCGACATCGTTAACCGCCGGACCTCCAGAGTAGCCCGCTTGTTTTCCATGGGAGCAAGATTACAGAGCGCACAGGCTTTAAATGGTCCCTGTGGGAAAGAGACCATCTCTCTCTCTCTCTCTCTCTCTCTCTCTCTCTCTCTCTCTCTCTCTCTTTTCTCCTCGCCCCCTTTATATTCAGCTCTTTTCACAGTGGCTTCATTGGCATGACCTGCATCTAGTGCATAAATAGTTACGGCCCATGTAGGCAATAAGATTTCAACTACAGTGCATTTAGTTTCAATAGGCACTAATACAGCGATATTAATGACATCATGTGAACATGATGACATCATGTCGTCACTGTCCAAAGAGGAAAACTTTACAAGAGAGGCCAAAAACCTTCTTAACTTTCAATGGAAGTCAATGGAACCAGAAGTTTTTCCAAGCTATTTTGGAGCACTTCCATTGGTCCGTTAACCTTGCAATTCTCACACAATGTAAATTTCGGCTGACACGTTCAAACTAGGGCTGCAGCTATCGATTATTTTAGTAATCGAGTATTCTATTGATTATTCGGATAAAATATATATATTTTTTATTAAAAAACAATAAAATATAACAATAAAATAAGACAGGTTTCTTAACATTTATTGCTTAAATTGCATATAATACAGTTTAAAAGAAAACATTTTAATAATTACTATTATTAGTAATTACAGTGCTGAAACTCTGATGTGGTGCTCGGCTAGGGGGTTACCGTAAAACTCAGACTCGCTATCAATTTACTGGGAAAGCTCCGTTGCTTGCTTTCTGAAGTTAGCTTCTTATTTAAACACCTCGTTCCACCTTAAATGGTATAGAAGTTTTATTCTGATGTCTGTAACTGCTGCATCATTTAAGGAGGAACGGCGGAATTCACATAAGAAGCTAACTTCAGTCACATCTTTATTCAGGTTGGCGCTCAGTAACGCCCCCCCCCGGCTAGTTCAGTTTTACAGTAGACGTTGGACACTGTGTATGGTTTTCTCTGACCCGTCTCTTCTGTTCACCTCTCCTTATTCTCTCTCTCTCTTTCTCTATTTTACAATCCGCTCCATCAAATCACGTCTTCTTCGTATCACCTGGCAACACCGTAAGCACCATAAAGTCATCCGTGTGAAACAGTGCGCTGTATGTGGTTGTATGGATTAAACGAATCTTTGAGGCAAAGAGTTTCTCGAGGAATCGTTTCAGCCCTGGTTCAGGCGTTGTATGAAAATCGTCAACAGTGACGATGTGCTTGAGTTTCAATCACCAATTCCATCACTGACTTCAAGCGGAGAAGAGCGAGTCCAGACATGATCTTGCGAAAAGAACATCTGTGAGCTTGGAAATCTGGGGCGACATGCGAGTGAGAACCAGATTGCCAACAGAAGGCTTTCTATCCATGGCGTAAGATCCTAAAGGTCTTTAGAAACGAGCTCTAAAGATTTGCATCAGAATCATGTCTTCACTCTAAGCCGATTATCCTCCTGGGTTGCCGTTGGGGGCCGGAGGTTGGGGTGCTGGAGCCTTTCCCGGTGCTCATTAGGCATAAACCAGGAAACACCATGGACAGACCACCAGCCATCAAAGAGCACACCAGAATCAAAATATTTATTATTTATTTTATATGTTTATTTTTTAAAAAGCTGGTTTGTTAAAGCTATAATGCGTTGGTCTTCTGAAATGTCTTTCTTCAATGTATATCCATCATTAATACAGATCTGTGCTAGCGCCTCTATGGGAATCACCATATAACATTAGCATTTAGCATAACACTTTGTAGTTCTACACTTACAGACTGTAGTTCATCTGTTTATTTGGGTGGTGGTAGTGTGTTTGTATGTGTTGTGCTGGTACAAGTGGATCAGACACAGCAGGGCTGCTGCTGGAGTGTTTAAACAGTGTGTCCACTCACTGTCCACTCTATTAGACACTCCTACTACTTGCTGGTCCACCTTGTAGATGTAAAGTCAGAGATACTATCTGCTGCTGCACAGTTTGTGTTCTCTAGTTCTTCATCAGTGGACACTGGACGCCGCCCACAGGACACTGCTGTCTGGATAGTTTTGGTTGGTGGACGATTCTCAGTCCAGCAGTGACACTGAGGTGTTTAAACACTCCAGCAGCAGCAGCAGCACTGTGGTGTCAACCACAGAGCAGGTATTATTTGGGTGGTGGGTCATTCTCAGTGACACTGATGTAGTGGTGGTATGTTAGTGTGTGTTGTGCTTGTGTGAGTTAATCAGACACAGCAGGGCTGCTGGAGTGTTTAAACCACTCCTACCTTGTTGGTCCACCATGGAAAGTCAGGGTCAACAGCTTAGTTCCCCTAGTGGTCTCAGTGGTCACAGGACGCTGCCCACAGGACACTGCTGTCTGGATAGTTTTGGTTGGTGGACGATTCTCAGTCCAGCAGTGACACTGAGGAGTTTAAACACCCCAGCAGCAGCACTGCTGTGTCTGATCCACTCATACCAGCACTAACACAGCCATGTCAGTGTCACAGCAGTGCTGAGAATGATACCCCCCTAATAGTACCTGCTCTGTGGTGGTCCTGTGGGGGTCCTTACCATTAAAGAACAGGGTAAAGATGGACTATAGTCTCTAATTGTGCTCCTATAATGGGCAATGTGTGTATTAGTTCATTAGCTTAATTAATTATGAACTGTGCACTGGCTGCGTTTAACAAGTTGCCCCAGATATATAGTACACTACCAGTCAAAAGTTTGGGCACACCTAACAGAATATATATGTTTATAAAGACATTTTAATTTTAATGTTTTAATAAACCTTGGCTAATTTGGCACTCCTTGGTCTATCCGTACATGTCTCGTGAACACCGTCCAGCACAGTCCACTGCAGGAGCTGCTGGAGGTATCTAAATGAAAGGACCATCACAGATTCTGTCATATCACTATTCATGCTATTTTCCATGACAACACTGGGGGGGGCATCTTTGTTTACTTTGCGTTAGAACTTCCGGTGCGAGCGCGGATACGTTGATACTGATTACAAGCAAAACGACAACAAACATATAAAATGACTAGCATAACATGTTCAGTTAGAGGGAGTCAGTAATTGGAAGTAGATGAAAACTTGGCTTGAACAACAGAGTTACAAACACAGCACATAAAGATCAGAGTGTTGGGGGCCGCCTTCCAAAGAAGACCACCTGCGTCTATGACTGAAGCTCTAAATTTAAAACATCCACCCAAACCTCCGTATGTCTGTTCTTACCATTCTGTGGAGGAGAACCAGCACCAGAGCTTCCTTATCCAGAGAAATGTCTCGCTTATGAAGCTCAGAGGAAGCAGACGTGTCGGGTGCTGGTGAGTCTATCAGTTCAGTAACTGTTCTCTGATCAGTGTCCACCGTGCTAGGCTATCTGGACTGTAATTAACACCAACGCAGAGGGGCTCGGGCAGCTGGCTGGACTTGGGTTTAACCGGCTTTCAGAAATATAAACTCACCGTCTGTGTGTAGGAGGACACGCCCACCTTCCCACTGTGCAGGTACTGATACGCTTCAGTACTTTTATAGTTTTTCATTGCTGAACCGTCTACACCTTCCGAGAGTACAGAGTAATTAAACATGTCTCCATAAGTAACCTCAGACCACCTTTTCATATTATCCCCCCACTGTGTTATTAACCTCAGACCACCTTCTCATATCACCCACCCACTGTGTTATTAACCTCGGAGGAGACATTGTTGTCCCATTAGAACTTCTTACTGTCTCTCTGGTCTCCTCCCATATAACTGTATTTATTGTGGTTAGCTGAGCGGA